>CAJQZP010000001.1:3987500-4228715 GCA_907164705.1 Parnassius apollo
CGCACTGTGCATTTCCCACAACAAGAGAATAGCCACTTGATACCGCAATGCAACATGACCCATCGCTCGCGACACGGCGTCTCCTCTTACTTACTCATTGAGGTATTACTACTACGTTTAAGTATTATAGTAATATAGTTAGATGCTTGTACTGCAAATTTTTTTATCATGTGTCTTCAAGTAACAAATTGCTTGTATTATTTGTAACTTATTAATCGGTTTATCTATAGAGTATAATAGAATAATTTGTTTGTCAGTGTATGAATACAATTTTGAATGACTGATTCTGTTGTAGTGAGGAGCAGGCCTTTTTATAGATTGAATACGATATAGGATGTGATGAATTCCACAATGTAGTTCTGCCGAGGAAAACTGATAACTTTGTCTAGCTCAAAAGTTTCCTTATTCAACAGGGAAACTTTGATTTCAATGTGTAGTGTTATGCTATTTACATATCATTTTACACTATTTTAAATTTATTTTTCCATTCTGTTTTTGATTTTCTGTATTCACCTCAAAACTGGATATTTTGCATCACCTTTATTTCCATAGGATTCTGTAACGTTTTTAAACCATAAGAACACAATAACAAATCATTTTCACCTCGTATTTTCACGCTATCAGCACTTATTAAATCGGTGTCGATGGAGTTTACCTTTTTCGATCTTTTATTTAGTTCTCCGTAACTCTGCAATTTCGGGCTTCGTGCGCGCTGTTGCGCTACTTTTTTTCTATATCAATAATATCTCATTTTTCACTTAAATCTTGCCGTTTCTCTATTACGAGCTTGAAACCAAAATTTGACATGTTTTGACATCGTTGTTTATCTGGTTTTCATGGCAATTTTTATTCAAATTCGTTACCGGTCTGATGTTTTTACTTCAAAACTTCCACAAAAATACTCTTATCTTCTTGGCCATTTACAAAAATTTGTTTTTAATTTAAATAATTTCCCGTTCTTATCTCAGATCCGTCGTCGAGCGCGGAGCTCTCTAAAAAAAAGTACAAAAGCCGAACAATCGGCCAATAAAGTCAGTCTCGCTTCAGCTTTCAAATTAGAAGCATCTCCTAAAGGCCTTATCCTGGGGCCGCACTGCCCCGGGATCCTGCAAGCCTCTGCCTTCACCTGAAGTCGTCCTCTAGCCACGCCTACGCCTCCACCTACTAGTGCCCGCGCTATCTGTAGCCGCTGTGCGTGCTTGCTCCAGGCGCTGCGAGCGCCTACTTCAGGCGCTGAGAGCTTCTACCAAGGCGCTGTGGTGCCTACTCCAGACGCTGCGTGTGCCTACTCCAGGCGATGCGTGTACCTACTCCAGGCGCTGCGTGTGCCTACTCCGGACGCTGTGTGTGCCTACTCCAAGCGCTGCGTGTGTCTTCTCCAGACGCTGCGTGTGCCTAGATCAGGCACTGCGCACCTACTACTGGCATAGCCTGTGCATACTCCGTGAGCGGTGACCACCACTGCCAAGCGCGGTGTGCCACTTTGGTCTTCGGGCTCCGTTTCAGTACTCACTTATCTTTATTATTTAAAAAAAATAATTGTAATTCACGTCACCCATCATCATCTTCATATTTTTTTATATAAAACTGTAAATATCTTTTAAAATTTTAAATAAATTATTCGTTTTTGTTCTATTTTTTTTGTTTCGTTATTGTTAGGGTAGTTTCTTTTGTTTTTAATTGTCGCTTTGCGACAAATGATCAGGTAAGAGGAGCCAATGTCACCACTTATTTTATCAACTTGTATAATTCCTTTAAATAATGCTTGTCGGCAGGTAAAGTCAGGTCGTGTGGTATGAGTCTGTATATGATATTTACTTACTCTTCCAATTGTTTTGGAGGCAATAAATGCACGCCTTTATGACCATGTATGGGGTCTGTCACGGTGTCGATCACACTTTTTTGTCTTTGTTGGATGTTAAAGATTATAATCAAGGCTGACATTAATGATATGAGGTGTAATTCGTTGTTAGTTAGTTTTTCCAGATGGTTGGTAGCGAAGGAAACATTTTGTAGGTTCCTCCGGATCATTTCAAACTGCTTGTTCAAAATGGCTTCGTTGCTCTGAAGAATATTGAGTTTCTATAACGCTTGTCTGATTTTACAACAGATGTATATCATAGATTTATAGGTGGTTTTCGTTCATAGAAATTTTTCTATGTCCTTTTAATATTTTTTCACGTAACGCTCATCTAGGGCCCCAAATATATATAAAGAGGGCTCCGGTTTATAAGCTTCTGCCAAAAAACTATGTTTTATTATAGAAAATAATGCATGTAAGTAGTTAATTGAAATAAAAACGAATCTCTCGTCATTAATTACAAATGCACTTAATGCATTTAGATGCTAGACTTGACGGCTCCGTGGCGAAGTGGACGCTGAGACCCGTGGGTTTCTAATACCACACGGAACAAGTATTTGTATGACTTACAAACAATTGTTCCGGGTCTAAACGTTCGTCCTTGTGCATTTTATGTTTGTAAACTGCCTTCACGATACAGGAGAAAACCCAGTGTGAGGGAAACGCTATATTTAAAAACACAAGAATATCGTAGTTTAGAGGGGGGGGGGGTACATATCCTGGCACGGTAAATATGCCACGCAGTTTTCATTTTCATTTACGTGTTTTTAGGCAAATTTTAAAAAATTGTTGATCAAATGTATAATTCGTAACTTACCTTTACAGGAAATCAAAAATAAGAAAATATTAATAATAGACGGATATGTCTATTAAGTAATTGATTCGACATTGGGCTTTACTTACTTTTTATTGACTCTCTAATTCACCAGCATGAAGTTAAAGATGTTTTTCGTTTTCAGTCAGAAGCAGTAGTCGTGGATTTTACCATCCTTAGGAAATAATTATTGACGTCTAAATAAAAAACGTTTAATTAAAACGTCGTCGTTCGTAACGCGCACATTAAATTACCGGGCGGCTGTGTACAGTATACATCTCCGAGTATCTAATAACTAAAGTAAGACGACTTTTCCACAAAGCGCAGGAAAATGTCAAAATAAGATGGTCACACCCTATTTTTTTCCAGACGGTAAAAAAATCAACCTCTAAGTATATAATGTTTCCATATGTTAAGAAAGATGAAGCCTTAATACCAGTAGCTACGTATTGATGAAGAATCAGATATTTTTACGTGGTAGAGTCATGCTGCAGTTATATTAGTAGTATAGTTGTAGCATGAATGGGTCGGCTCGACCGGGGAAGGACCACGCTCTCACGGAATACCAGCGTCAAATAGTAGCTTAATGCTGCTGTGTTTCGTATGGTGAGTGTAGAGAACCGGAGACCCTTTTTACTGGAAACGAGGCATTCTACCTAAGTCCTCACGGATGACCACGCCTCTGCATTTTGATTCGTAATCGAGGATAGATGTAGATGTCTATGGCCCACAGCAACCACTTACCATCAGGTGAACTGTGTGCTCGTTTGTCATCCTATCCTATAAAATAATCTATAAAATTATCACGTGACTAGTCTTAATACAATATTGCTCGTTCTGTTTAGTTATATTAACATTTTCAACAACATTTTTTATTTAATAATGTCCATATGTTTTTTTTATAGTATTTTACTAAGTGCTGAAATAAGTAGCAAAAGGTCTATAATTCACCAATACGGACTGTAATCTATTCACGCAAATTGCACTGATGGATCACTACAATCCGTAATGAAAGTCATCGCCTACGAATTTAATCAGTATTGTGATTCTGTCCGCTGTCTCAATTATTCTGGTATAATCTACAAAGGTTAGAAGGGATAAGCTGTGTTGGTGTTGCGGTTTGTTTGCATACTTTAATTTATTTTGGCGTCATCGTGTGATTACGTCCATTACATTATAATATTGAGTGATTATGACCTGCGACGTTTACGGTGTGGTCAAATTGTAACTGCGCTTTATTGAATGTATGGGGTGTGTTAGTACGTTGTTTTTATTGCTAAGAATTAATAATAGCGGAACAAAGAGGGCATAACTATATGTAATATATAGATTAGGGGTTGTGGGCGAGACCTACGTAGATAATTTTTTTAAAAAGTTTAATATTTTTTGTTGATAAAAAGATAATATAGAATAATAGTTAAAACATCATTCTATACAACATTTTCAGTTACTATTAATAATAGTTCGGGCAAAAAGTTTCTTCGTATTCGTATAAAATTGAAGAAAAATCTCTTTAGTTGTACTGTTTGTATCTGGCTGTTTTTAACATCAATACATATTATAGAACATTAAGAAAAAGAAAAATAAAATGTAAGAAATACTTTCCCGCCCTTTTTCAATTGTTTTTCTGTCCGCCAAAATGACTAACGAACGTTCTGAAGTTAAAAAAAAAGGGAAATGCGACTCTTCTTCTTCTTCTTGTGACGTTTTTTTAAAATTCGCCAATAATGTACTATTGAGTGAAAAATGAAAGCTTATTATATACATAATTATGAGTGCAATTAAAATAAGAGTCTGTAATTGTATGTATGTAATGTAAAGGATTAAGTTTTCCTCCTAGAATTTCACAAATCTACTTATTCGTTGAATTACCTAGAACAAATGACAAACACAGGTGTTAGAATCTTATTAGTTTGTTAAAAGTGACAAGGGTTTAAAGTTTCATGTTATTAGTTTTATTAAAATCACATAAAATATACACAAAAGGAGTACTTGTATATTTTAAAAGAGAATTAAAATCTATAGGTAGAACAATATAACGAGGAAGGTAATATAAATAATTTCTACATATAATACACTAGCTTCTTAAATCGGGGATTTAATTCTTCTAAACACTTATGTCTTAGTACCAACTTTATTTTTATTAATTATTTTATTCTTTAGTTCTTAAGTCTGCCTTCATTTTTAATTGAAATGTAAATTTTATGACCCTTCTGTCACAGAAATGTCTCACTCATATTCATAAAGTCGAATTAAAAAAAGCATTGGTTCCTATATAGATCCTAGGAGCAAACATGTTATTAATTATGGGTGATCCAAAACACTAATTTCTATCAATAAATACTCATTATATAAAGTACATTGAAGGAATATGTACTTACGTACTAGAACAGCTATCTCAAACAAAAAATGTGCGCTACTCTGTGTTGGCGCGGTTGTTTTTTTATCATAGAATAAGCATAGCTTTAACTTTGATGTGGAAACTTAAAAATAAAATAAAATAATAATAAGCAGTTTTAAACATGGAAAATGTAGACTAATTATAATAACTTATATATGTTTCTACAAAAAAATATGTATACTAATATTTTTTTGTTTTCTTCATCCTATACTTAAGTGCCCACAGAAATGTCGCATCTCAAAATATTAATTTCATAATCTATATTCCATGATACGAGATGGCGTCTTAGGAATTATTTGTTTTATTATTAATCTATAATACTTTTTTTATGATTAAGTATCTTATTAACCGATGAAAAGTAATTCCTAGGTTTTTACTGACATTTATTGAATTATTTGTGCAACACGATGGCATATTTTTATCAAGAGATTTTTTTTTAATCAACACAATACGTGACAACTTTACTACAAGCGCCTAGCGAGTGACTGATTAAAGTGCGGTGTATGCACCGCAGTTGAGTGGAACAGAGTAGCTGAATGCAGTGTCGCCTCTAGTACGTAGTACATAATAGCTCAATGTAAATACTTCTTGCAATCAGTCTGACAGTTATTATTTTATAAGGTTTAATATATTTATTGATACACCATAATGCTGAAATTGTTAAAAAGGTTATCAAGGTTTTCGCAACCGAACGCCGTAGATAGGCACGAAAACATCTTACTGCTTACCATTCCAATATACATTATATGTGTTTGAAAAGTTCAATGATTTCATCAGTAGTACTTTAATCTTGAAAGAAACCGTATTGACAGCTTTGAAATAACTAATTTAATGAGAAATTACAAAATGTTTGTATATAAAATTAATACTACGGATGTAGGACTTAAATCAGTGTGATCACTTTCAGTAACAAATTTAAAAAGGATATTTATTTCACTGTTTCATAATTTTCGATAAGGATATCTATTAAAATATTACTTAATTGCGGTGCAATGCCATGAATTATTGATTTAACAGTATTTAAGATACCCCAAATGATCTCAGATTTTTCAACATTAACAGTGTTACGTATTTTATTATTACATAATTCTCTTTACACTTGACTCTAGGAGGGTAACAGTAACTTGCTGCAGTAAAGTCTGCTTTAGAATTTAACATTTATATTTACATTTATTTATTTTATGTTATTAACTATTTATTTATTATACAAATTGATTATATTGATTCATAAGTGTACTTAATAACTGGTCCATATTTTTCTAATTTTATCATATACGGTGGACCCCCCGGTAATCCGACAAACACTTTGTAGGGCAGTGCCGAAATATCGAATTTGTCGGATTATAGAGTACTGCCTAAGACCGGAGTTTTTTTTTTTATAAAAGAGTACCTACCTTGTAATCCGACAAATCACAGATCAAATGATAAGATTCTATACGTTATATATACATATGTACTACATAATATAATATAATGACGTATGATTTATACTCTGAAGTACAAATCATACTTCATTTTGTATGTCAAATTTAGTAAATTAAACAACACAATTGAGAAGCTTACGTTTTATTATAAAATTAACGTCATTAATGCTATAGAACTTATAAAAATATGCAATAACTTTACATTAGGACATAATTGTGTACAAACAAATGAACATACTAAAATTATCAAAAATTATGAATCAATCAATTTAAGAAGCATCAATTTAAGAGAGGTATCAAGAAGCAATAAGGCTTTTTGAGGAAAATTATGATCTTTCAACCATTTCCAGAATCAAATTTTTCAATGAGAATCAAAACAATAATATATATACCCTTCGCATCGATCACAATAGTGGTGGTGCGTATAAGTTATAACCTGTTCAATCATGCATTAGCGAAGATTGTCAAAAAATATTCAATAATAATAATAATAGACCTTGTCGGATTAGACAGGGGCCGGATTACCGAGGGTCCACTGTATCTACGTATCTTTAAAGTGGATTATTTTAGCAACTGGTTGTTTAGCATTAGATGTATATTTAAGTGCCAATACCATATATATATATATAAATAAATTTAACGGTTCAATATTTTATTGTTAATTCACGAATTGGACTACAGGGAACCCGCGCGATAGACTCAGAAATGAGCATATCCGCAGTAAAACCAGAGTGACCGACATAGCCCAATGGATTAGTAAGCTGAAGTGGCAATGGGCCGGCCATGTAGCTCGAAAAACCGATAACCAATGGGGAAGAAAGGTTCTCGAGTGGCAGCCTCGTACCGGTAGGAATAGTGTCGGGCTACCCCCCCACTAGATGGAGTGACGACCTGGTAAGACGTGCAGGAAGTCGATGGATGCAGGTGGCTTAGGACCGTGCTTTGTGGCATAACTTCGGGGGAGGCCTATGTTTAGAAGTGGACTTTTGAAGGGCTGTAATAATGATGATGATAATGGACCCGCGGTAATCCAACAAACGTTTCGCAAGGTGGTGTCGGACTACCGAATTTGTCGAACTATAGAGTACTGCCACAGTCCCCTGGTAGGCCGGAACTTTTTCGTTTTATTTTTTTTACATATCAAATATAAAATAACAAAATTTTTTAAATGTCATGTGAAGTACAATGAATACCTAAACCGTAAATAATGAAAGCCCGCTAGGCCGGTACCATAGTTACATTTGATTTGAGAAAATACTCGTCAAGCTAGATTCGTGGCTGCGCGAACTAATTGCAACCTGTATGTTCACGTATTCGCGAAGGACACCTTACCCCTTGGCGGATTCATAGCGCGACTCGAATCTAGATACAAGTTAAAGACATGAATTACAAGGGGGGACGGATTATCGGGGGTCCGCTGTATATAATAAACATGAACGTATACAGTTAATGGATAAAAAATTATCTTTTAACTCTATAGGTACTTTTGTACAGTTATTTTTTATACGTGATGGTGCAAACGAGCATGCGGCTAACCTGATGGTAAGTGATTACCGTCGTCCATGAACAACTGCAACACCAGGGGAATTGCAGATGCGTGGCCAACCTTTTAAAAAGAGTAAGCTCTTTTCGTGAAGATTTCTAAGTCGTATCGGTTCGGAATAATCGCTGGTGGTAATCAATTCCACAAGGAAGTAGTGTGAGGAAGAAAACTTCTTTTAAATCGCACAGTTGTGGACCGCTCCTCCAGATGGTAACGGTAGTAAGGATGTTAAGAATATTTTTATGATTCTTTATTTATATAGATAAACCGCCTACATTCAGATATACCTACTTATTGATTTTTATATGTTCCCATTCCGTTCTTGCTGCATTTAACCGTATTCGTTGCAGCAGTGGAAACCACCTTTTTATTCTTGAAAACTTGTGCCAACTTTTATAATAACTTACCACTAGAGCTCTCATAGCTCGTAAGCTCGTAAGACCCGCCGCAGAAGAACACAAAAACTCTCCGATCACACTCTTAATCTCATGGCTGTTAGACGGGAGATGAGGCTGCAATCGTCAACAGATTTGACAGCATACAGGCAACTGAACAGACAGATCTCCAAATGCATGCGGCAAGATTTACGCAACTTTAATACTGCTCGTATTAAAGAAGTGATCGAGCGGAACCAGGGCTCCAAAGTCTTCGCCAGAGATCTGTCTGCCAGAAAGAGCCAACTGTCAAAGCTGAAGACTGAGTGTGGCAGCATCGTTTCCGGGACACCTGAGATTTTGAGTGAGATTGAGAGGTTCTATGGGCAGCTGTACACATCATCGTTGGAGCCACACGCAAGTGTGAGTAACGATACAAGAACAAGTCTTACCCGACACTATTCCGATGATATCCCGGACGTCAGTCTGAGCGAGATTAGAATGGCTCTCCAGCACCTTAAAAACGGCAGGGCCCCAGGCGAGGATGGAATTACAGCGGAGCTTCTGAAAGCGGGTGGAACACCGGTACTTGAAGTCCTTCAGAAGCTCTTCAATTCCGTCCTTCATGGTGGCACTACTCCAGAGGCGTGGAGCAGAAGTGCGGTGGTCTTGTTCTTTAAGAAAGGCGACAACGCTCTCTTGAAGAACTACAGACCGATTTCCCTTCTGAGCCGCGTCTACATGCTGTTTTCGAGAGTCATTATGAATCGTCTTGCACGCAAACTCGACGACTTCCAGCCTCCTGAACAAGCCGGTTTCCGAAAAGGCTTCAGTACCATAGACCACATACATACCCTGCGGCAGATTGTACAGAAGACCGAAGAGTACAATCTGTCACTTTGCCTGGCGTATGTGGACTATGAGAAAGCCTTTGATTCCGTCAAAATTTGGGCGGTGCTACAGTCCCTTCAGCGGTGCCAAGTTGACTGTCGGTATATCGAGGTGCTGAAGTGTTTGTACAGTAGGGCTACGATGGCTATCCGAGTACAGAACCAGAGTTCGAAACCTATCCAACTGCAGAGAGGTGTAAGACAGGGTGACATTATATCCCCGAAACTCTTCACCGCTGCGTTGAAAGACGTTTTCAAGCTACTGGACTGGAAAGGATACGGTATTAACATCAATGGCGAGTACATCACTCACCTTCGATTTGCCGACGATATAGTCCTTATGGCAGAATCGCTGGAGGACCTTAGCACTATGCTCAATGACCTCAATGGTGTCTCCCAACGGATAGCTCTTAAGATGAACATGGACAAAACAAAGATTATGTTCAATATCCATGTCACACATATGCCGGTAGTTGTGGGGAGCAGTATGCTCGAAGTTGTTGACGAGTACGTTTACCTGGGATAAATAGTCCGACTAGGTAAGTCCAACTTCGACCGAGAGGTCAATCGACGGATTCAACTCGGCTGGGCAGCGTTCGGGAAATTACGACACATCTTCTCGTCAGGTATACCTCAATCTCTGAAAACTAAAGTGTACAACCAATGCGTATTGCCAGTGATGACTTACGGATCAGAGACGTGGTCCTTCACTGCTGGCCGTATGAGGACGCTCAAGGTCGCTCAGCGAGCTATGGAGAGGGCTATGCTCGGAGTTTCTCTGCGTGATAGACTCAGAAATGAGGATATCCGCAGTAAAACCAGAGTGACCGACATAACCCATTAGTAAGCTGAAGTGGCAATGGGCCGGCCATATAGCTCGAAGAACCGATAACCGATGGGGAAGAAAGGTTCTCGAGTGGCAGCCTCGTACCGGTATGCGTAGTGTAGGGCGACCCCCCACTAGATGGAGTGACGACCTGGTAAGACATTCAGGAATTCGATGGATGCGGGTGGCTCAGGACCGTGCTTTGTGTCATTACTTGGGGGAGGCCTATGTTCAGCAGTGGACTTGTGAAGGGCTGTAATGATGATGATGACGATCTAGAGCTCTCGCACATTTTTTACAAAATGAAGTTTCAAAGTTAGTTAAAATTGTTGTCGTTATTTATATACTAAAATGAAACAGGACACTTTTTAAAAACTTTTTGAATCATCACCATAACAGCTTAATCGTTGGAGCTGTACTTACAACCCTGTTTAGATCCTTGCCTGCAGCAATGAAATTGTTAATTGCAATATGACGTGCTGATTTACCACGTGCTCGACGGAAAGGTCTCTATCTATCTATCTCTATTCCACAATATTGAAATGAAAATTTAACTAGTGCCAATGGCTCCGGCAACATAGCATTGGTTCGCACCCATTTCCAGTATGATTATATGCTTCTAGACTTTCTTCTTTGGTTATATGTCGGCGTTTAAGAATCAGCCGATATTAAATAATTTAACAAACTTGTAAATAAATATTATTTTATAATTTGAATTGAGATTACTTACATGAGAAAATGTGCCAGGATCAAATTGATATTTTAATTTTTAATATACTCTATAACTATAATGCTATATTGTACGGTTTATAGATAAGCCATATTCTATGAGATAACCTAATATTATTATGAAATATGTATTACTGTACTAACCAAGTCAAAGCATAAAATGATTTGAATAAATTATTTTGAATAGATAAATATAGTTACTATATATAAAAAATAAAAATTTGTTATAATTTATATTTTGATTATAATATAGGTAGGTACCTATGAGAGTTTTGAAAGTCATATTTGGTATCTAAATATCATGATGGTATAATACTAAATCTGTCAAGAAACAAGTTATTCAGTACCTATTGAAACTACTAGAACGGAACTCGTGGCGGCTTGTCAATGGCGATTTGCGTTTATGCTTGACACAGTCGATAGAGCTATTTACTTTTAGAGCAGTCGTGCAGATAGAGTGGCATCACGAGGGCAGGAAGGGGATAAAGCGTATTACCGCGGGAATGAGACAAGGCGAGTTGACGCGGTAGATGCGCGCGCGCGCGCGCCGTTCATTGATGCGCAGGCGCCGAGGGGGAGGGGGCCGAGGGAGAGGAATGCGGCCGCGGCGAGCAATGACCGCGTCAGGGTCGCTTCCTTTACGAGAAGCGCGGGCCGTCGTACTACAGCCGATGCCCCTTCCCCCACGACCTCCTCCTCACACGGTCCGTACTACATGGCCTTCTTCATCGTCGACGCGCGCTTTTCGATCCGTAGTCCGTTAGAAAAATTAAGTGCGCCGCATTCCGCGACCGTTCTAACCTCTCTATCACACCGCGAGCCCAGACTTATTCCGTTCCTTTCTACGGACGTAGCGCGTGTGGTAGCGTTATTTGGTATCCGAAAGACGGTCGCAGGGCGCGAAACTCACGCTCGCGCTACAACGGATGCGTTCTATCTCGTACGTCAGCGCTGGCCATATTTTGTGTGAATGAGTGACTAATAAAAAAACCGTTAGAATCATAAAATAATGTACAATTCTACACAGTAATTGCGCTTTCTTATAACTGCGTCTAATGTCATTTAATATACAAACCACTTTCAAAGGCTTACTTTTTTATAAATATTTAATAAATACCTCATAAAGCTATAAAAATTTTGAAGAGCATGTACCTATATAAGATGACGTTTTTACTTTTTACGTTTTTTCGTTGCAATCAGATGTTATTTTTACCTCTTCCACACGCTCTTTACTAGAATTAATATTACCTTGTGATATCACGAATATATTAGATTTTATGGCAAAATCGTCATGAAAATATCATGGATGTTAGTGGTAAATTCTAATTTCGAAATCAAAAAATGAATTGTCTTATGATCTAATTAAGAATAAAAATATAATTTTAAAAATATATTCAGTTAATATTGTACGATAAAGTTTGGCTCTCGGACACACTCCTTATCAATTATGCTAAATTATCTTATCTTTATGTTCAGCCTTTACAACCAAAAAAGGTCCTAACGGTAAAATAACTTTAACCAGACGGTTACCACCTATAATGATAAAGATAGTCGGTTAATATCTAAATAAACTTCTAAACTAAACAATCTCCCTTGATGTTAACTTACCACTACCTAAGGAATTCCGAAGAGACCGAAACAGGTGAAAATCTAAGGGTGGCACGGTCAGCTCTATATGGTGGATTGGTGGATGCATTAACCCTTTCCAACCAAGCTTTTTCAATTTTTGCTCAAGATTCTCTATAAGGAATCGCAAATGAATACACGATTCATTAGGTTTTTGTCAGTGAGCCCGTGTGGTATAGTGGTATATTTATGTAAGTATATAACCTAGCGCTATAAGTCTTTTTAAGGAAATAGCAAAAAGGTTAATCGACGTCACAGGAGACCGAAGAGCTGGCAGCTACCTCGGACAAAGATTAGTCTAGCTATTCAACGGGGAAACGCTGCCAGTATCTTCAGAATCTTGCCTAAAGGACCTCCTTTTTAATAATATATTTCAGTTATTATAATTATATATTTCAGTTATTATAATTATATATTTCAGTTATTATAATTTTTAAGGTTTTTAGTACTAGAATTTAGAACGTTGTTTGTTTTGTGTTTATAAATTATTATATTTTTCGCATAAAATGTTCTTAAAAGGTAAAAGTTACAGCCTATATACACCTAACTGCTGGGCATTGGCCTCCTCTCACTTCTGAGAGGGCATTAGGGTAAGAAAATATCCGTCTTCGAGGTATATTTTTTATATCTCGTGGTAACTGCACGAAGTCAGCCTTCATGTTAATCGACCATTTCGGCATTCATCACTACGACAAGGTAATCGCGGATATAGGTTTACAATTAACAAATATGTATTACAATTACAATTTGCCTATTGTAATTGTAATATGTGTAAATAGTAAACCTATATCGGAGGTTTCGCTTGGGACGATCGCCAAATCCTGCTCCCGGCCCAGCTTCCACTCAGATTTCGCGAACACATGGACGTGAAAGCCACCGGAAATCCTCGGGAAATCCAGCCATGTCGAGGTGGAAAAATAATTTTAAACTTCGTTTGGATACATTACAATTTAACCGACGCAAAGTACCTACTAATATGAAGTGCTGGAAAATTGTAGTTTAACCACAATGATTATCATATATAAACAAATCGTTTAATATTACTTATTTCAAGTCAGTGCTTGAGTACAATCCCACTCGGGGGGTAGCTTATTTTTTTTATAGAAGAGGAGGCAAACGAGCATACGGTTCACCTGATGGTAAGTGACTACCGCAGCCCATGAACAGCTGCAACACCAGGGGATTTGCAGGTGCGTTGCCGGAGATAAAGCCTTAGACTACCGAGAGGCTGTTTACACTGCGCCCATTTTTTTATGCTTATAAATGATAATGCACGCAACATATGGCTGAAGTGGAACCCGATTATGCATTTGTGGGATATGCTTCAAAGAAAGGCTTAATGAAATTTTCCCGAAAATCTGTAGAACTTTTCATGGATCTTCATCGAATCTGGGGCTATTTTCCATAAGGAGATATTGATAACTTCATTTTGATTATGATTAATCGTATGAATAAGCTAAGCTCTAATAACATCTGAGTTGCTTTTGCAAACAAATAATTAATTTTATTTTCTAAAATTTTAATATTTAATAAAAGTAGTTTACACCTTTTATTTCGACTATAAAACCGTTTACAAAAGGAATAGTTTTGAAAAAGTACGGCGCATTTTGATACATGGATTTTTTAAGAAATTTTCGTAGTTTCTTATCTATATATGAATATCCCCTAATGATTTGCTGATGTATGATTTTAGAACATCTTTAGTGCATGCATTTTCAATTCACTCAGATATTGTCAACATTTCATCTTAGCCAAAATTGATAAATTATGTGACTGCAACATTTTTATATTCATCATTATTCCAAGTTAGTAAAATAAACTGTTATACGTATCAGTTAACAATTATTGTTTGAAAATGTCGTAGGTGGTAATAGCCACGGGTCTTCTCTGATGGTTTTTGGGAAAGTTTTCGGGGTAAAGAAGAGATAGCCGTCGTTTTAAATTCTAAGTACTTGTTATGTTGATGCTATAGGGGATAGAACTCAAGTTGCTCGCAAATGTCGAAAATTATGTTACTTTTAACTAGGTACTGAATAAATGTAGATGTTGTTTACAGTATTACCACTGAATCATTACAGTTGCGTCCGTTTATTTCTACGTTAGTAGTTCCCGCTACTCCTAAACCGATATACTGTACTAAATATAATTGATAACAGGGACTATAATATGTCTGAGTGGGCAGAAAAACTGTGTGCTCTTGCTACACGACGAAAGAGGTCGGCATGATGTATGTTTATCCTATACCTTTAAACGAGCAATTCTTGTATATATATATATATATATATATATATATATATATATATATATATATATATATATATATATATATATATGACACTCATGATTTTCAGTTTCAGTTTTTTCTATTATGTCGCTAAGATATTATTCGATTTCGATTAAGAAAAATATTATTCGTATTTCATCAGTATGTAATTTGTATCTGAATATAATTTCCAAAACACACGAATTAAAAAAAAACCGAGCGAAAAATACCGAGCAAAGCTCGGTCAACCGGGTACTACATATTTAAACATTAAAAATGTGAATAGCGCTGCTCAATATTTTAGTAACTATTAATTTAGCAGACATTGTTGCGTATATTTTTATATACCCATCGCAGTCAGTATCTACAATATTAAGTTACATATTTTCAGAAGATATACATTGTATAATAGAAGACTAAATTGTATAATAGAAAGATGAGGATCCATTCTAAAGCAGAGTTTTTTTTTTTTTGTTATTTAAGTAGCATCGAGTTAGGGCAAGGCGAAAACGTCTTCAATGGTTTACGTCAGCCATCGAAAGCGTTCATTGTAGTTGTTCAACGGCTTCGAGGTTTGTGGCAAGGCGCGCGGTCAATGCACGGCAAACTGCCGGACTTACAGGTTGGACATGGGGCAATGGAATCCGCGGGGGACAAAAAAGAAACGGACTCGCACCGCCTGCTGCGCTCGCCAACACTACTAAACGCTAAACGGCACAAACACAACATTACTCGTAACCTTCTTTAATTACATATATTGGACATTGTACTTGTGTATAGCACCGGATTTAGACAACATACTTATTATACTGCAACATACATATTATAATAAATCTGTTAAAAAGAGATATCTGTAATTCCAATATTTGAAAAAACAAATCGGCGAGCCTATGTAAAAGAAGCGTCCCTTTCAGTGCTTTTTACTCGTAGAATGTTAGTATGTCCGCCTGTTAGTCAATTGAAATCAGTATTACCGCAAAAAATATTGGTTGTATTTTCTAAAAAACTTGTATGGTAGTAGTTAAGCACCCTGAGTAACATGTAAGGTTATTATTGATCCTCCTTGCAGAAAAGAACGGTTGTGTTTTATATTTCTTTGGACATTTTGACAATAGTTGCTAACTACTTATGATTCCATCAGTCATTAATGGGATAGCATAAAGCTCTAGAAATGAACACCGTTTTCAAAAATAAATCGATTTGGTGTAGCTGGAAACCGCCGTTTGTTTTCAGTTCTTGGTCATCGTCAACATTACAGATCGTCGCAAGTCAACTACTAAATATAGGCCTTATAATGAATACAGGTCTGAGTCACCTGCATCCATCGACTTACCGCATGTCTTACCAGGTCATCACTCTATTTATAGGGTCTATAAATAAGGCGCAGAACCAACGGCTACACGTGCTTTCCAACGCATCGAGGGGAGAAATACCGCAAACTTGCTGACTCCGGACCGCTGCTGAGATTAGCGGTCGCGCTTACGACAACAAACAACCATAGAAATCTAAATAATAGTGCCTTATTATATAGATTTCTGTGAAACAATCAATACACACATGAAACATAATAATTAAAAAGCTGAAGGTAATTCGGGTTAACATTGGCATCGGAACGTCAGTCACCTCAGCCCCCCGTGACCGTGGGTGCTGAAAAGCACCCGAAACGTCGGGAATTAAAAATCAAATAAATTAAACGCGATAAAATCCGTAAAAGTAGTTTTAACCAATTATAAAATCTAATTATTAATAATCAGTGTTGCCAACTCTTACATTAATTACACATCGACATCGATTGTTCATACTTAAAATTAAATTGTCAATGTCTTGCTGCCGTTCTGAAGCAGAAACAGAAATAGAAACAGAAAGAACAGAAGAAAGAGCATTATCGTGCATGAGCAGAAATTCCTGGCCCATTTGAATTCTGTGGGACAATAACAGGCTCTTCTACCTCCTTGTGGTATACTTGTGCAGTAATTCCGCCTTGGATCCAAACGAGCTGGGTTCGTGCACCCAGACGAATTCCTGCCCACACCCTAATTGTCCCGCCTTCGTATGAGTAGACCTCCTGAGGGTGCCGTAGATGGCTAACTCTCCATGGAGCTCTGTAAATGAATCTAAGTGAATCAGGATGAAACCCAAATCGAGACTCATTGCGCCCTCCTTAGGAGGGTCGCGTCCGTATACTGCTTAGAGATCTCTAGTTAGACCGTTAAGCCAGTCCCTAAAAGGTGGGGTTTAGTGGGTAAAGCTCTAAAAACATAACCACGCAGCCGGCTGCGTGGTATGCTATGAGCGTTCCCCACCTCCCACCCCCGCTTTCCGGAGGGTTGCCCATTGCAGCTTCGGGCGCAAAAAAAAATCGTGACTCATCGGTGAACAGTCCTCCTATCCTCCTATCTCTGCAAATATGCTTATGCAGAAGTTGCAATAGTGTTCATTTATGTTGATTTTAAAGATTGTTGACTAAACAAAATAATAATAAAAATTACATTTTTCGATTATTTTATTTCCTGAAAACCTTAGGTGTCCGCCACTAGGGGACTGTCCCCTATCTAAAATCTCTTTTAATTTGTTATCGATCGTAGCTTCCCATGTAAAAAGCTAAATGTCACGATTTAGCCAAACTTCGCGTGGACAAAGTTATTCCTATTTATGGGAATGCCGACCTAATTAGGTCGGCATGGCATGGTCGGCGGCAGGTACTGTCTGTACTACTAAGAAATTCAGGACTTCATAGGCGTGATTTTTACCGACAGCTGTCGCAGAGATCAAGCTATCTTTTATGAACTATAATTGCTTCAAACATGACTTTGTGAACATTACATGTGCAATAAATATCTAAGGTTGATTTCCCGATTCAGACATTGAATATTGTGATATTATCATTTAGATTGAGTAACTAACAAGATCTCACGTTGCAATTCATACTAAAGATTTATTTTGTATGGGTACATTTAGATTAAGGATTTTTTTATATTGCTATATTTTTCACATGAAAAATATCTTGATTGTTTCTAGAGAGTGATTATGTTTAAGAATAATATAAGGGTTGTTATTATAACAACTACAACAATATTAATAATTGTGTCAAAAATTTTCACACTATACAGTAGGTTAATCTTGCTGTTTATTTTGTAAGAATTTTCTTTGGTTAGTTTACAAGTCGGAAAATCCTTTAGATAAGTTTCTCTTAATGTATTTATTCGTGTATAGTGGTGTACAATAAAGTATATATAAATAAATAAAAATATGTTTAATAGTTTATTAATAATTCATTTAGTGATAATTGTGACTTATATTTTCTTAGAAACTGAATGATGAAAATGACAGTTCATTTTATAATTGCGACAGCAATAACAATTGTTAAATTTAAAAAATAGGTATATTGATATCAGACTGAATGTTATGTGATAATTAGTTGCTTTGTTAATTTTGTATGGTCGGCACTACGTAGCGTATTTGTTAATTTTCAATAAAGACGTTTATTATAATTACAGTTCTTGCTTAAACGTCCGTTACGAAGAAAGGTTTGGTGTAATTTTAATAACTAAGATACAATTTCTACAATCTCAAAGATCATTAAATAATAGGTAAATTTACTTGATTTATTTTAAACTAACATATCTTTTTAGATCTATCTTTTTGTATCAAAATTCTAGACTCAGTAAGTTTACCCATTGTTACATGTTACTGCATACAGCACACACTACAATGATTATTTTGATAATATGTTTATATAATCAGGTACATTTTATCTAACCGACACAAACCAGTGTTTATAAAAGTATCAGGTGTCTAATTTGACAATTAGGATTACCTAAAAAAAAAATCATTTTTATCATTTTTACGAATTTTACCATCATTTTAAAACGAACTATTAGGTGTACTAATAATTCTCCTGTAAAGTTTATATAATGTCGATTAGTGAGGGTTGCTTTTCAAGCGTCGATACAGTAAACAATAATGAGATCAATTTTTCCGGTAATGATTATGATATATATATATATTAATAAAAATATATATATATATATATATATATATGTATATATCATAATCATACATATGATAATGATAATTTTTCCTCAAAAATGCATATATAAAGCAGGTACTACTGCACATCCAAATAAAGCACTAAACAATACCAATACGGTAACATCTGTTCTCAGTTCCGACAGGTGAAGAAATTTTTACACCGTATGTCGTATATAAAGCAGTCAATTTGTGGATAAATCGGTATGCCAATAGGCCTGAGGGTATCACATGCAACAAAACCAAATCTGTTTGGTTTTATTCGCATACTTTTGAAGATTGGTTTAATACCATAACTATCCCATGGACAGTGAAAACCATTGATCCTAAAACTTTAATTGGAATTTTTTTCAATGAATTTAATTTTTAAATTATTTTTTATTATTTTTTTTAATTTTTTATGAATTGAAATACATAATTTGCTGATTCCGTACTAATAGTAAAGCCCTAGTGTAGGATGGCATTTGGCAGCCTCTCATCTCAAGGGTACCTCTTTTAGAGCCGGGGCGGCATCAGAGGCAGCTGAATTAAGTAAATGGCGTAAATATGAAGCTTTGAGTAATGACTGCATATTTGTGGTTAAAGAGGTTATAGAGGGCTGGTTCTTTTCTTGCTCAAAGGCTAAGTATTCAGCGAAGAAATGCTGCCAGCATTCTTGGAACGATACCGCGAGTAGTAGGATTTTATGACAATTTAAATTTTTAGTTTTTCTTTATAATAGTTTTTTATATTGTGTGTAATGAATCTTAATTGTGAATATTGCTTGTTGTATATTATTTATCACAGTGGATAAACATACGTAAATCGTTATGAAATCTGTTCGTAATGAGAATGACTAAGTGTTATAACATGTGTTTTATGTTCTATTACATTCTTATTTTACCTAAGAGACAACCCTATAAGTTTTTGGCAATGTATATGGATGTTCGAAGAAATTGTGTCCAACTCCTAACATTAACTTATAAAATTTTATCTACTAAAATGCTCCAAGATTTGTTATTCACAATTGATTTGTATTCTTAAATTATTTAAGAATGCCCCATACATATCTTTGCCTAATTCTTAAAAAACCACAAAAAAATTATTAATATTAAGCATATTGTATAAAATAAATGTAATATATTATATTGAAATCTTTTTTTATTCTTGTTTTTATTTAATCGGTTAAAAAGTAGAAATTTAGGTTTTTATTTTAACGCAAATCTCATATCAACATTCATGAAAAGTTAGAGCATTTGACGGTTTGTATGTATGTCTTTGGTACGCTCTGTAGACAAAACGCCTGGATGGATTTTAACATACGAATTATCGTTAGATTATATACTGGTAGAATAAAACAGATGATGAAAATTCGTTTTCATAAGAAAAACCTAAGAAGTCTGAGATATTAATTGGGAAAAGATATTGATTATTATCTGCAGGAAATAAGATGTATTTAAATCAAAAGAATTACAAGTATTTAGCCAAAAAAATTAAAGTTGTCGCTTTATGCTATAACTGCAATATGAGACATCTATAAAAATTAATCTTCAATTGGGACCTTCAGAGCAACGCAATGAAAATTTGAAATATAGATTATAGAAATGTAACAGGTACGCTCCTGTTAACATGTCATTTTCAAAAAGGTATAATCACACAATACACTTTCGTGTCGAAAATTAAATTTTAATTCAAAGCGACAATATGGATATTTAGATAGGTGTTTATTGAGCATCAAATGTTTCTAGTAGAAAGACAACTAAAAGATAAGTAATTAGAGTATTTGAAAATGTTGTATCTACTATGAAAGTTCTTAAAACAGACGATGCTATGAAAGTTCTTAAAACAGACGATGGTTTCTAGAGCTTCGACCTCGACGCAGGCGTATATTATACTCTTGCTGATTATGTATAGGAAGTGTTTCCAATTAAAGGTATCTTGATTCTAATATAAGAACTCATTTATTATACATAAATCGGTGGCATTACTACTAATAGTGGTTCAAAATGGTAAATTTTGTGCGAATTGTAAACACTGACATATATTATCGATTTGTATATGATTTTAAAAAGAAAGTTTTAATTAATGTCAATAAGATTTACTTTATGTGTCAAGTTCGACAGGATGTGTAAGTAAAAAGTTGTATATTATTATATTGATTGCTAAAGATAATCTTGTAATAAGTATGTGTGGTGTTTCAGCGGTGGTAGCGCCAGATGGTTAACGCTCTCTGTAAATATAACAGAACGCGAGTAACCGAGGTTCGATCGCCGCCAGCACCAATGAAATTGTTAATTGCAAATTTAAGTGCTGATTTACCACGTGCTCGGCGGCGAAGGAAAACATCGTGAGGAGACGTGCATGTCTGAGGAATAAGAAAAAAATTATTTGATATTTGATTGATATGTGTAGTTCGCCAACACGCATTGCGGCAGCGCGGCGAACACTTCCTTGCCTAAAACCCTTTTAGAAATGAGAGACGTATATAAGCTGTACTTTACTTTTACTTTTATGTGTGGTGTTGTGTTTAAAATAGCATGTGTAAATTATTTTAGTGTAACAAAATCAAGGAATTGTGTGGAGAATATGATTTTGTAACTCTATCAACGATGTTTTCAGATTTGTTGGTAACATCCAACATAGTCTATGTGACAAAAATGTTCTATATGGTCACTTGCTTAACGTAAGTAAAAAGTATTGTGCGCAAATTTAATGCAATATGTTTAAATCCGGTCATGTTGTGATTTTATAAATAACAAAACAAAGGAAACAAAAACACAATCTAACAATACCGTCAGGCCAACTTTGGCTTTTAAGGTCCATAATAGAAAAAAGCAAATCTTATTACTTACGTCTATGAAATAAAAAACGATTTATTGTTAAGCATTCAATTACGGTGAAACCTATTAAATGGACAAATCTTTTTAACTTTGAATTTCAAAAGGAAACAGCGTCATGGCTTTTAAACTACAACTTTGCATTCCAATACAGTTTTATCAATAAAGTTTTACCTTTTACATAAAGACCCCTTTTTCATAGCACATTCGACTCCACCTAATGGCAAAATGGATAACAAGGAGATATGCCAAAAAAGGCGCAAGACGTTTGATATGTGCAAAATTATCTCAGAAATTTCAGAACAGAATAAGCTATAAATATCTAAATGTATTTTGAATTAAGCATCAAAATGCTAATGCGTTGTTACTCCTGAAGACTCTTGCCTTACATTTTACCTCTTTTTTTATTCGCAGTTTTGTTTATCCATTTTAATCTAATTAACAAAAAATATAGCTGATATTTCAGAAAGAAAAAAAATTATCTTAATATTATATAAAGATTTCTTTTTATACAAACTCCAAAAATGATCTATTACACGCATTTTATCTCATATTACGTTAACCACAATACGAATATCAAAAGAACTAACTTTTTTATTAAGATTTCCTAATTCCGTTTAGACTTTCATTAAATTTTCAGGCCCTTTACTATAATAAATTGGTATTTTTCACGTTTACTATTAATACTATTAATAGTTTACCATTAATATTCATTACAATTTCTAGTGGGCCCAAAAACGATTGTTTTCTTTCAATCATTTACGACCGACGATGATACGAGTAATCAGACATAGAAACACAGAAACCGAAGTGACTCTACAAGTGATCCAATTTTGCTAATTTTTGCACGGTGATGTTCCTAAATTAAACTCCACGCGATCGAAGCCGCTGTTAAAAAGATAGTCTTATATAGCAAACAAAGAAAACTATAGAGTTAGGAATTTAGGAAGTTAGGGTAATCTGAATATGTAGTCTGTCCTATTGGACGTTACTTGCACAACTCTGCTATAGCAGAGTTGTGCAAGTAACGTCTACATAATATCGCTGAAATTTAAGTTAATTTACAGAAAGCATAAGAAAGGCATCCCCCACAACGGCTTACGTGTACATTAACTTTTTGACAACAATAAAAAATATAAAGAATCCTATTCCTACATCGTCTACTTATTGGTAGAACTATTTCCTCAACAATACAAACTTGTAAAATGTAAAACTAAAATGTAAAATACCCCCACGATACAGGAGAAAATCCTAGTGTGGAGGTAACGTTAAAAAAAAGCAAAACAAAATGGATTGCTAGACTGATGACTAATATAAGTAAATTTTAGTGGCATGTTCCTTTGTTAGTTTTCCATAGGTAGTAACTGTGAACGGCAGAGTCGTGAAGGGATGCCCTAAATGAAAGTTTATCGACCAAATTGGCGATATTTTGAAAATGGGCCACATTAGAAGTACCCTTAACCGACGAGCGTGTATGCTTAGATATATGGATGTAAAGGAGGCGAGGGAGGTACGTCAAGATCGTGCCAAATTAAAGTCCGTAGTCTCTGCCTACCCCTGGATATTAGAACGAATAAAGGACAAAATTTTACTATCAAATAAATTAACTGTATTTTTACAAAATAAAGTTCCATAAATTCCAAAATTTAATTTATATAAAATAACTGTTGGTTTACTCGTAATGGTCAAAAATGCCATCGACTGTTTTGTACCTAACTGACGTCATGGAGCCTCGAAACGGGATCAAAGGCGTTCTAGTTCCAATCATAATTCCACCCCAAAAAGACACGGATTTGCCACCTTGTTGAACGGTTCCAGTGGAAGTTCTTTGCCTTTCAGTCTCCAGGTCTTTTCCAGACAGAGACACGCCGGTTATCTGGATAAGTACCGATTCGAGATTCGTCAACGAAGAGACGGTTTTGACAAATATTTTTCTCCTCATCTTCTTCATTTTGCCGGAGCTTAATCAACTGCAATCACCGTCGCTGACTTTGCCGTGAATTCAGAGGTGCCCGCCAAGACCTCCGTGCTCGTAGTCCAGCCTGGTATAAACAATTCCGAATAGCCTGAGTGCTAACTTCAAGTGCAGAGACGGCCCGCACTTCTGTTTTTGATTGTAGTGATGTTGATTGTTTCCGACAGCAAGCTGATATAGCACTTCTGAGTGGCTATCAGAACAGTTGGTCGGTTAGCTAAATTATCCATACGTGGTCCCTCTGCAACGTGGCTATGAATAGGACTGGGATACAGCAACTGTGTGTTACTTCTCTCGTGGAATATCCTTCTGCCCTCAAAGTTATAATTCTCGCGTGAAACGTGAAACTTCTGATAATCCTCTTAGCATTTTTTCAATTACAACTTTCCACGAAAAAATATTTTAAATTCGTTAAAGTTCCATCAGTATCCATCACAGTTAGTAAAAGTAAAATCTTTGTTACTGAAAGCATCAGAGATCTGGCCGCTTTCTAGAAGCAATTCAAGCTAACATTTACATGCCACAAAGCAGTCGCGGGTGTGTGTGTTGTACTATCACGTTTAAAAAGAATCACAGATGGTAAAAAGATAAAAATGACCGTAATTCATCCATATACAACTATAACTGATATATCATTGCATTATCAGTAGTTACGTTGTACCAGTTCTGGCTCACTGAGTCAGAAGTGGTACAAGTACGACGTTCGTCGAGACTCACGATCCTAAAAAAAAGGTTTTGCATGCTCTGATCACGAATCTGCGGTCCATTTTTGCGTAGGATGCACGGTTCCGGAGATGTGCAGATCAATTAACTCTTATCTAATTGATATCCGGTGAAGGCCTCCACCGTCATTAGCGCTCTATTGTTCTTATCTATTTATCTATTGTTCATTGAATACCGTAATTATCTATTCTTCCTCAGCGTGGTGCTATTGTATTATACTCCTTTGTTCCTATCTACACTAATCTGACTCATCAATAAAACACATTACCTAATTTTGTTAAAATTTTTATTTACAAAATACAAAATCTTATTACTTATTATCTATAAAATAGGAGCGAAACATCTCATCCACTAAAATATCGTTGTACAATGTGTTCCCTGTAAATATACTCGTAAAACTATGCATTGAACATCCCTGAAACTTATATAGCAAATACATTAAGCAATATTCGCCACAAACTGAAGTCCACTCATTCTGAATCCTATCAACATTCCAGTTCCATCTTTTACAATTTCTTTTTAAAAACTCTAGATGATATCGTACAAGTGCACGTCCGAATTAATCAAAATATTGACCGACGTCATTCGTATCGATATATAAAGCTACCCAATGTGACCCTGGTTTATCATCTGTATCCAAATTGCATATTATATACGTTGGTACGTGGGTGTACATGGGCAGTTTATTGGCATCATAAACATTATTTTCTAGAGTGGGGTGAATTTTTTTCAGATGTTGTTGTACATCTAGTGTATCCATGATATTACTGCTATTAGTAGATTATTACAGTACAATCTACTCAATGACTAACATAGGAATGATCAATTATAGTGATTTCTAAATATTAAATTGCATTATTTTGTGTTATACAAAACGTATTTGAGTCATCAATACACTGAACAAGACGCGACACGAAGTAATGTTGAGATAAGCAACAAAATGTGAGATAAGCTTGTTGACGCATAAAGTTACTATCAATTCTACTGCAGAAATTCTTTAGATTAGAATTATTACTTACTGGTACTATATAAGACCAAGCAAGTGCAGTCATGGAGTTAGTGTATGGTCGTTTGACCGCAGTGGATCTATTAATACTACATTTGTGTTACTTCAACGCATCCATGGATATAAGTGTTTATTCTATTGACAAACTTACTTTTCTTTCTGTTATTTTCTTACGTGTGTATGATTTAGTGTTAACAAATTATATTTAAATATTGTGTGTGTATTATATTAAGCCGTGGTAGCTCAGATGGTTAGTGCAAGCTGTAAATTTCACAGTACCCGGGTTCGATCCCCGCCGGCACCAATTAAATTGTTATTTGCAATTTAACAAATTATATTTAAATATTGTGTGTGTACCGCATCTACGAATACTAGAGTAGTTAAAAATACTTTTTTAACAATGACAGTCATTAGTTGATCATTAGTGAATGTGATTCTGTTTACTTAAATTACAGGAAGACAAGAGCAGAAGGAAGAAATGGGATGATGGGAAGTAATGAAGCATTGTTATGTGAAGTTTGTTGGAACAAACATATTTTTAGTCACGTGTAAATACTTTTAACATTTTGGCTTTTAAAATATTAGATACATCATCGACATTGACGGATTTTACATTACATATCCTCATAAACATTTTCAATGTAGAGAATGGCTATTCTAGACGTAAAACTATCTAATAAAAATGATGCGTTTGTCGATCATTATTTGTTTCGGCCAAGTTATCCTTTCAATTATTTGTCACCAAAAGACAAAAAAACTGTTCGTTATTGTGAAACACACGTGCACGGCATTCCACATTTTGATGTGACCGAAGAATTAAAATGTGCTTACAAACAAGAGAACATCATCCCCATATTAAATTGGTATATTAGAAATTTGTGCAAAGACGAAGTGATCGCATACAAAGGTGGTTCAACAGAAAAACAATTTTTAAAAATGTTGACGACGAATGATAGAATTTTTAATATTGAAGAATACAAATGTCCAAAATACAATGATTTGGTAAATGTCATAAATTTAAACAAACGTTATGTGTGTAATAATCATATATTCGCAAAAAATAATCACAAAATTTTACATTGTTCTTGTGACGAAGTGTGGGTTTTTTACAAGTGGTTATTGCTTGAAAATAAAATTTTCAATTAATCATAAATTTTGTTTGATTTCCCAAAAACATTAGTTATAGTACACAATATATATTAATTGTTTACACCAACACTTTCATTTTTTATTTCACCCCTTAGAACTTTAGACGTGTGTAATGTTTCACTTTATACATCCTTTTACTACTATTGTGGCAGGACCAAGTGGATGTGGGAAGTCAAATTTTGTAACAAATTTCATAAAATCAGTTACAGAAATATGTAATTGTGATTTTAATCAGATCACATGGTGCTTTGATGAAATGCAACCTTTATATAATTTACCAAATGTTAACTATCATCAAGGAATTCCAAATCTTAATATGTTTGATGGTGAAAACCCACATCCCCTTATTATTGATGATCTAATGAGAGAGTCCTATGTAACTTTAAACTCGAACAGTGTTTTGTATTAGATTAAATAGAAGATTTATAAAGAAATAAAAAAAATATTGCATACAATTTGTTTTATTTCATTTTATAACGTTTCACATAGTTACATACACACAAAATGCATTACACATAACTCATAAAATCTAACACACAACACATATTATAACCTTAACTACTGTAGTCTACAGTAACATTTCTGTTTTTATCTATCTCAATAATATTATCAAACTCAGCATAAACTATACAGTTAATTGTTTGTATTAGTGAGGATTCAAATCGTACTTCTAATCTTACACTACCATGCTTTATAAGATTCCAATGAGCTGATAAGTTGGCTGATAAATAAGGAGTTAAGTCAAATGCTAATAGACAGTAACCTTTGGCATACTGTTCAAAAGAGATTCCATTTCCTTCATTAAGAAAGTGAATACCAGTTCCCGAGAATAGAGTATGATATGCTGATGTAAATATACTATTATTAAAAGATGGTTGCAAAGCTTTTGAAGGTATTTGTTGACCATCAATATATAAGCTGAAAGAATTAATACCATAGTTTTCAAAGTTAAATGGATTTTTAGTAAGGGAACCATTAAATGCAGAATTGTTCACAAATCCAATTATACATCTTTTGGGTACCTGTCCTAAAAATATATTATCAAGAGTTTTTAATTGAACACCCGATGGAATTGTTAAAACTTTTACTTCAACTCGAGTAATAGGATATTTAGCAGTGTTAGAAGCTAAAACTTTTTGATGTGCGAGTAATACACTTGGATTAATTCGTGCTCGTCGAACAATAAGAGTTGCGTCCGTAATGCAAACTTTAAACTTTACATCGTTTAACCCAGCAATTAAATTAAAACTCTCTCTTGATCGAATCAATTTAACACTCATTTCAACACCATTAATTAAAAATTTATCTTGGTTGAAAATGTCACCGTGAAGATGACCAATCATTTCTATTTCCTTACTTTCACTAATCAATTCCTGTCTTTTAACAAATCCTATGTTTTTACCATCCGTAGAATCCATTTTTCCTGCTGTATCATCATACCAAAGACTACAAGTAAGATGAGATTGTTCCGCAGCAGGAGCATAGTTTAAAAGGGTTTCCATGTATGCTCGATATGCATAGGTATTATTAGTTGGTGATACAAGTTTTTGGTTTAAATAAACATCAAGTTGACTAAAAAGTGAATGCAGCCAATTATTTACAGGTGCTACTATTGTATTATTATACTAATTATTATACTATTGTAGTAGATATCAAGTTAGTTGAATCTTGATTTAATACTTTTGCCTTTATGTGGAGTAATGTATGAGACAAATCTATGTAGTCATCGCCTGTCCCAGGAACTTGAAATTCGATAGGTCCATCATCACCCAGAGATGAAATTGGTTTATAATGAATCCACAATCCATTTTCAATGCTAGTTTGTGTAGACGGTAGTGTAAACAAATCCAATTCTGACTTAACGCACTCGCAAGAATGATTATGAAGGAAAGACATATTTAATTTGAAAATATATCTTTGATATTTTTTGGTTTGTGACCAAGTTTTTTCGCAGCTTGCACTTTAGCAGTTAATGGAGGAATGAACGAGGTCAATCGTTTTCTTTTAGTTTTATACCCAGATCCTGTCATGTTAAATTGATTTTCTTATCAGCCTTTCGTTTTAAATTTGTACTAACTTGCTTTAGACGATCTTTTATTGAGGCTTCATAGGACGCGTTTGAACCATATCCGATAAAAGTCCTACTCCAACGCTTAATGCCTCCTTACCAATCACTCGAGCACCACTTGAAAGTAAAGGTAAAACTGATCTAAATAACCCCCCTAAGAAGCTCCCAATACCATGACCGCGTTGGTATGGTGAACCCTTATATATTACTCCAACTCCTGACCCAGCTTGATGTGTATAATAATTATCATATGGACATTTATGATGATCACGAAGAGAATTCATTATTATAATTTTCGGAAATGTAGTTTAATACACACGGTTCCAAACTGGAATGATATATTTTGTCCTGTGCTCGATCTTATAACTATTTCCAGCGTATCGAACTCTCTTCGCATAACAGGTAAGTAGTGAGGTTGAGAGAAAACGTGCATTTTATTTGCACCTTAAATTTATTTTGTAGGATCTAATGAAATGACTCTTAGTAAAGGAGTCATAACATCACCCACAATCTGAGGATCGATAATGTCGCAATATAGAAAGAGTTGAGATGGTAACCCTAAATGTAAATTAGCAGGACACTTTCCAAAATTTCTCTCTAGAAGATTTTTATTTGGTTCATAACCTAGTTGTAAACTTAATTTGGGTGATAATGTTACGGATGTTATATTTTTATCCAAAACAGAAATAGACACAAATTTTGTTATTTCATCATAGCGAAATTTCAAATTCTCTCCGATACCATTTAACACTCTTAAAATATGCTCAACGTTATCATAGTTGGTACCTGGAATATGTTTTTTTGTAGTACACTATGGATGGTTTATCTTCATTAGGCATTAACATAGATTTTGTAATGTATATAACATTTTCATGATCTTGAACAGTAAACATGGTACATGGATATTGAAACTCGACAACTCCAACCGACCATTCACCTTCTAATTTAATAGCTTTCGGTAATTTCGTTGAAAAATTTGTGGTCTTGTTATCAGCAAGTGTTATAAGTAAGTGGTACTTTAATATCTTTTAATGCTTCAGAAAATCTATCCCACCCTACTGGATCACTTCTTTTTAAAGGTCTTACTGAATCATTTATTAAATCAACAATATTACTTCCAGGAATTTTTTCATTATCAATTATGACTGTACCTTCATTATCTCAATGTATTTTACTTTTACTTGTTTCAACTAAGTTTAACAATAACTGTCCCTTTTTATTATAAGTTTTTGGTATTAAACTGGAACTTTTTGGAATTAAGCTGATGTGTAAAATGGATTTTCATCATTTTCTTTAATTTTAATGGATCGATTCTCCTCCAACAAAGATTCAGCATCAACTGAAGTTTTTAGATCTCTATCTTTATTTTTAAAACCAATTTTAGACTTATTTGAATCTTCATTATGTGTATCAGAATAAATTGGTAATCTGAGTGGTTGACGATACTCTTCGATAAAATGAAGGTATCTTTGCAGTGTTTGTAAATATAGCATCCATTTCTTTCGGTCTTCCGTCTTACTATTCATAATATTTTGCATTTCAATATCTAATCGAGATAAATTACTATTAACCTTATTTTCTTGTTTTAATTTTTCAATCAATCCAGGTTCGATAAGTATCATTTTATTTGCATTTTCCATGTTAACTGGCTAGTCCACTCACTAATCCACTCAATATTGCACCTAATATTATTGGTAAGAAAGCCCCTCCTTTTTGTATATTATATTTTTTCCTAGTTTATGTTTACACTTACACACTAGTTTACGGAGTATATTTTTGTGTTTATTCAATTTTTGTTTATCTTGATCTTTAAGAGGTACTTTTCCTTGTAAAACGTTATGAATACACTCACAAATACAGTTAATTTCTTCTTCATCACACTTTTTAAGTAATGCTCTTTGATATTTTCGCTTAAGCGTATGCAAAGCGTTTAGCAAATGCTTATGCGTTGTGAGTCGACGATGCATCATTTAGCAATGATTTGAATTGTTTGATTCTTGGTGTATTTAAACTCTTTTGTGGGGACGTAGACTGTACAGAAACCATTAAATGGAAAGACATTTGTCTTGATACGACAAAAATCATTGGTATTCTGTTTTAAATCTACCATTAAATATTCATGTGCCTCTAGAGTTGCATCCCTGTAGGCATCTTCAATGAATTTTGGGTTATCTGGTGATACTTGTCGTGCTAAATATCTTATTTGAGTTTTATCTCGAGGGTTTTTAAAATATATTATATAACTTGAGTTTAAAGATATGTCTCTTTGCCCTTTACCCTGATGAAATAAATTTTGTGTTAAATAAAATACACTGAGATTCCTGTGATGACTACCTTTTGTAAATATATCCACAATTCTTCCATCGGACTCTCTCATTAGATCATCAATAATAACGAGATGTGGATTTTCACCATCAAACATATTAAGATTTGGAATTCCTTGATGATAGTTAACATTTGGTAAATTATATAAAGGTTGCGGTGGTCTTGTTCTTTAAGAAAGGCGACAACGCTCTCTTGAAGAACTACAGACCGATTTCCCTTCTGAGCCACGTCTACGTGCTGTTTTCGAGAGTCATTACGAATCGTCTCGCACGCAGACTCGACGACTTCCAGCCTCTCGAACAAGCCGGTTTCCGAAAAGGCTTCAGTACCATAGACCACATACATACCCTGCGGCAGATTGTACAGAAGACTGAAGAGTACAATTTGCCACTTTGCCTGGCGTATGTGGACTATGAGAAAGCCTTTGATTCCGTCGAAATTTGGGCGGTGCTGCAGTCCCTTCAGCGGTGCCAAGTTGACTGTCGGTATATCGAAGTGCTGAAGTGTTTGTACAGTAGGGCTACGATGGCTATCCGAGTACAGAACCAGAGCTTGAAACCTATCCAACTGCAGAGAGGTGTAAGACAGGGTGACGTTATATCCCCGAAACTCTTCACCGCTGCTTTGGAAGACGTTTTCAAGCTACTGGACTGGAAAGGATACGGTATTAACATCAATGGCGAGTACATCACTCACCTTCGATTTGCCGACGATATAGTCCTTATGGCAGAATCGCTGGAGGACTTAAGCACTATGCTCAATGACCTCAATAGTGCCTCCCAACGGATAGGTCTTAAGATGAACATGGACAAAACAAAGATCATGTTTAATGTCCATGTCACACCTATGCCGGTAGTTGTTGGGAGCACTATGCTCGAAGTTGTTGACGAGTACGTTTACCTGGGACAAATAGTCCGACTAGGTAAGTCCAACTTCGACCGAGAGGTCAATCGACGGATTCAACTCGGCTGGGCAGCGTTCGGGAAATTACGACACATCTTCTCGTCAGGTATACCTCAATCTCTGAAAACTAAAGTGTACAACCAGTGCGTGTTGCCAGTGATGACTTACGGATCAGAGACGTGGTCCTTCACTGCTGGCCGTATGAGGACGCTCAAGGTCGCTCAGCGAGCTATGGAGAGGGCTATGCTCGGAGTTTCTCTGCGTGATAGACTCAGAAATGAGGATATCCGCAGTAAAACCAGAGTGACCGACATAGCCCAACGGATTAGTAAGCTGAAGTGGCAATGGGCCGGCCATATAGCTCGAAGAACCGATAACCGATGGGAAAGAAAGGTTCTCGAGTGGCAGCCTCGTACCGGTAGGCGTAGTGTAGGGCGACCCCCCACTAGATGGAGTGACGACCTGGTAAGATATGCAGGAAGTCGATGGATGCAGGTGGCTCAGGACCGTGCTTTGTGGCATTACTTGGGGGAGGCCTATGTTCAGCAGTGGACTTGTGAAGGGCTGTGATGATGATGATGATGATGATAAAGGTTGCATTTCATCAAAGCACCACGTGATCTGATTAAAATCACAATTACATATTTCTGTAACTGATTTTATGAAATTTGTTACAAAATTTGACTTCCCACATTCACTTGGTCCTGCCACAATAGCAGTAAACGGATGTATAAAGTGAAACATTTCACACGTCTAAAGTTCTAAGGGGTGAAATAAAAAATGAAAGTGTTGGTGTAAACAATTAATATATATTGTGTACTATAACTAATGTTTTTGGGAAATCAAACAAAATTTATGATTAATTGAAAATTTTATTTTCAACCAATAACCACTTGTAAAAAACCCACACTTCTTCACAAGAACAATGTAAAATTTTGTGATTATTTTTTGCAAATATATGATTATTACACACATAACGTTTGTTTAAATTTATGACATTTACCAAATCATTGTATTTTGGACATTTGTATTCTTCAATATTAAAAATTCTATCATTCGTCGTCAACATTTTTAAAAATTGTTTTTCTGTTGAACCACCTTTGTATGCGATCACTTCGTCTTTGCACAAATTTCTAATATACCAATTTAATATGGAGATGATATTCTCTTGTTTGTAGGCACATTTTAATTCTTCGGTCACATCAAAATATGGAATGCCGTGCACGTGTGTTTCACAATAACGAACAGTTTTTTTGTCTTTTGGTGACAAATAATTGAAAGGATAACTTGGCCGAAACAAATAATGATCGATAAACGCATCATTTTTATTAGATAGTTTTACGTCTAGAATAGCCATTTCTCTACATTGAAAATGATTATGAGGATATGTAATGTAAAATCCGTCCATGTCGATGATGTATCTAATATTTTTTAGATTTTGTGTCATTTTGAACCAAAATGTTAAAAGTATTTACACGTGACTAAAAATATGTTTGTTCCAACAAACTTCACAAAACAATGCTTCATTACTTCCTATCATCCCATTTCTTCCATCTGCTCTTGTCTTCCTGTTGTAACTTTGTCAATAGTATAACACTTAAAATTGCAATTAACAATTAAATTGGTGCCGGCGGGGATCGAACCCGGGTACTGTGAAATTTACAGCTTGCGCTAACCATCTGAGCTACCACGGCTTAATCATATACATACACAATATTTAAATATAATTTGTTAACACTAAATCATACACACGTAATAAAATAACAGAAAGAAAAGTAAGTTTGTCAATAGAATAAACACTTACATCCATGGATGCGTTGAAGTAACACAAATGTAGTATTGATAGATCCACTACGGTCAAACGACCATACACTAACTCCATGACTGCACTTGCTTGGTCTTATATAGTACCAGCAAGTAATAATTCTAATCTAAAGAATTTCTACAGTAGAATTGATAGTAACTTTATGCGTCAACAAGCTTATCTCACATTTTGTTGCTTATATCAACATTACTTCGTGTCGCGTCTTGTTCAGTATATTGATGACTCAAATACGTTTTGTATAATACAAAATAATGCAATTTAATATTTAGAAATCACTATAATTGATCATTCCTATGTTAGTCATTGAGTAGATTGTACTGTAATAATCTACTAATAGCAGTAATATCATGGATACACTAGATGTACAACAACATCTGAAAAAGATTCACTCCACTCTAGAAAATAATGTTTATGATGCCAATAAACTGCCCATGTACACCCACGTACCAACGTATATAATATGCAATTTGGATACAGATGATAAACCAGGGTCACATTGGGTAGCTTTATATATCGATACGAATGACGTCGGTCAATATTTTGATTCATTCGGACGAGCACATGTACGATATCATCTAGAGTTTTTAAAAAGAAATTGTAAAAGATGGAACTGGAATTTTGATAGGATTCAGAATGAGTGGACTTCAGTTTGTGGCGAATATTGCTTAATGTATTTGCTATATAAGTTTCAGGGATGTTCAATGCATAGTTTTACGAGTATATTTACAGGGAACACATTGTACAACGATATTTTAGTGGATGAGATGTTTCGCTCCTATTTTATAGATAATAAGTAATAAGATTTTGTATTTTGTAAATAAAAATTTTAACAAAATTAGGTAATGTGTTTTATTGATGAGTCAGATTAGTGTAGATAGGAACAAAGGAGTATAATACAATAGCACCACGCTGGGGAAGAATAGATAATGACGGTATTCAATGAACAATTGATAAATAGATAAGAACAATGGAGCGCTAATGACGGTGGAGGCCTTCACCGGATATCAATTAGATAAGAGTTAATTGATCTGCACATCTCCGGAACCGTGCATCCACACAAAAATGGACCGCAGATTCGTGATCAGAGCATGCCAAAACCTTTTTTTTTTTTTAGGATTGTGAGTCTCGACGAACGTCGTACTTGTACCACTTCTGACTCAGTAAGCCAGAACTGGTACAACGTAACTACTATTATCTTCATTTTAAACATTTACGTGGTAGAGCCATGTTGCAGTTATATTAGAAGTATAGTTGTAGCACGAATGGATCGGCTCGACCGGGGAAGGACCACGCTCTCACAGAATACCAGCGTGAAAGCTTAATGCTGCTGTGTTTCGTATGATAAGTGTTCGGAGATGTTCGGAGATCCCTTTTACTGGAAACGAGGCATTCCATCTTAGTCCTCACGGGTGACAATGCATCTGCATTTTGATTTGTAATCGAGGATAAAAGTAGATGTCTATGGGCCGCAGCAACCACTTACCATCAGGTGGACTGTGTGCTCGTTTGTCACCCTATCCCATAAAATAAAAAATAAACATTAAAAGTAATGACAACGAGCCCATAACATAATGGTAAGATTACCTGGTTACTACGCCGCGGGCCGATGTTCGAATACCCACCAATAATTGTCCATAAACATTTCGCGTCTGATGCAGTTGTGAATGTTCCCCTGTCTTTGACGCTTCGTATTATCCTACCCCCAATCGTGACCGTGTTGCCTTAGAATTGGTGACTGCCCCTGTATTTGCACATATAATTGTCGCACACTATATCTGATGTGCAGTTTATAGCTTTTAATTCTGCGAAAGGTGTCATCGTTTTTGAACTACGCAACGAACACTACACAATCATCGGCTTAAAGCTGTGTTTTTTTAATAATAGTGATATAGCTAATAACATTTCTGATAATACCGTTAACCATTCTAAATCTAAAATCCAAATCTTACGAATGGTAATGGTGCAAATGCAATTTCAGAAACGATTATTTCAAACACAACAAAATCATATAAACGAAATATTCCGAACCATAGAACTGCTTACAAAAATGCTAGAATTTACAAGAATTAAATTTGTGGTGGCCAATAAAATAATATTAGTTTGGAGAATAAGACTAAAAACTAGTACATAATAATGTCTATGTTCAAGACAAACACCGGTGAGTAATATATTGCTTGCGGAACTGCAACTCTCCGTTGGATCGTTAAACGAATGATAAGAGGGAAAAAGATGCAAGGCGCCGTTCGCTCCTTCCCAGAAGGTATTTCTTGCGCGACTTATTCTTGGAATGGTGGCCGCCTTTTTTCGCGCCAAGTTCTTATTATAAGACATGTACGCTGCGCTGTGGTCAATAGTCCTCAATCTGCATCTCTTTTTTAAAAGAGATTTATGGTATTGAAATTTATTGCATCAATGCTACTGATATTAATTAATCGTAATTTTTAGTCAGTGACATTATTTAGTAGTCTATGTATATTTAACACTTTTAAAAACATTTGCATTAGGTAAGCAAAAATACTAATACATTTTCGTATAACTTCCTTTAGTTAATTACAGACAGCTTTGTTATAAATTAAGCATGTAATGACAGAGTAATACTGATGGCGGCCTTGGAGAGTATATCATCCCATTTCGTAGATTGTCCTAAGGATCGACTAAGTGATAATATACAAGACAGATCTCGTGGTTTCCGATAGATAGCGGTATAACTATCTCGTTTACGCCGGGCGAAATACTTAGACATGTCACGGAAAGTAGCGTCAAAGGTACGAACGTATGAGACCGCGATTATCGATTCGCATGCCTTGATGATTCAAGCAAATCCTCCTTAAAACGGGAAATGCCCATGTTCAGCAGCAGACTTACGGACTGACGATGAAGAATGACAGAGTAAATATTGTTTTAGGTGCATATACACCGCTCAGGTGTCATTAAACTTAGCCAAAAGATAAGAGAGACATTAATGAACCGACCGATCAACGTATAATTAATTGATTTTACCATTTAAGGAACTTGCTGCGTCATTAACACATGAAAAAAATGGATAGTTTTACGAGACGGTTCATATCATTATCATTATAGTCCATCACAAGTCCAATATTGAATAAAGGCCTGCCTCTCCTAAAGAATGCCACAAAACGCAGCCCTGAGTCACCTGCGTCCATCGACTTCCGCATGTCTTACCAGGTCGTCACTCCTTATAATAGTTTCCACCGGTTCCACTCGAGAATCTTTCTTTCCCATCGGTTGTGGGTACTTTGAGCTATATTGCCGGCTTATTGTCACTCCAGATCAATTATCTGTTGGGCAAGGTCAATTACTAATTCTACTGCGAATTCCTCATTTCGAATTTTATCACGCTAAGAAACTCCGATTCCATGGGTCGCTGAGCGAAAGTGAGTTTTCTCATACGACCAGCGGAAAAGAACCAAGAGTTTCATATCCAAATGTCATCAGCCACCTGCACTGGTTTTGCACGCTTATTTTCAAATTTTGTAATATAAGTGACGAGAGGATTTTTAAAATCAGCACGTCCATATACAAATCAAGGTGGCGCCGCTGTTAGGACACTGACCAAATTTTGACAGAATTTTGCGCAATCACTTCACCAAACGGTTTTCATTAAAGGTCAGGACAGGTTATGCACCAACCTTGGTACATCGCGATGAGGAGGTAGAGGCGATGTATTATACCTATCTTAAGTTATGCATTACTCACAAGCACACTATATGGTATTTATGGAATACCACATAGCGACTAGTTTCATAGCAAGAGAGGTGGTAAGCTAAAATTATGGAAATTCGGAAAAGGCCAATCGAACTCAAGGGGTCAACAGCTGATCGACGTCATAAAGAAGGAGGACTCTTTATGATCAGCTCTTTTTTCAAAAAAGCCGCCCCACAGTGAATGGACGTGGCCTGGCACCGATGATAGGTAAAAAGCAGATTGACTTAATTGTAGGGACTAGGCGATAACTGTTAAGTGATGTCTCATTGATCGCGAGGGTGAAAATTGGCAGCGATCACTGAATGGTGAGAGGCATAATGAACCTTGACGTTAAGTTGAAGAAGCCACTTCTAATAAAGTCTACTCTTGTTGTTCATTTCTCAAAAACTATTTCGAACAGGCTATAGTACCTACCATAGACCATAAAAGGCTTTAGTACATATCCTCAGTTTGTACATATTACTTTACGTAATTGGTTGAACCAGTAAAATTTATTTTGTAAGTAGTACACTTAGTTTATATTACGGTAAGGTACTACACAATGTTCGAAATAATATTAAGCATTGATCAATGCATCTTGCTCTCAATATACAACTCTAGTATTTAGTCAGAAATTAATGCCAAATGTTGTCATCACCCTACCTAATCGTTCAACTTTAGTTCCGGATCGGTGTCAATGACCGACCACCGTCGGAAATAGATACTCCCTTGTACTACACCGACGGTCCTCCTTGCATGTGAATGTATTACTTTACATGACTTTGCTGCATTATGTACTACCTAAATAAAATAATTTAAAATTCTTAAAAATTACAGACACATAAAATTTTCGAGTAATAAAAAGGACAAAATATTAACAAAATATGTATGTAATTTTTCAAATATAAATACTTATATTTACTAGATAGCATGTATCATTAAAAATAAATTCTTCCTACGAAGACTCCGAGAAGATGTGGGAGGGCACTACGGTCTTATCATTTCTCCGGATATACAACATTGTCATCATACAGGTAGTGAGGCACTCCCTTTTGGTGTAAGTTTTCCAAGATATACACATTTTATAGCCTATGGGTTAGAAATTAGAAATAGATAGTAACCATCAAATAGACAATTAGCTCGAATGTCATAATATTACAAATTATAACTTATCAGTTTTTACGGTTCGGCCAGGCCATAGTGTTTGTCGTACAATTTCAACATGCTGGGCAGGCGAGTAGGTAAGCGCAGACAGGCCTATGCGTCCTAGAAATGCTCCTGATCGTTACCAGCCATTTGAACTTAACATAATAATATGCAATTTGTAAGGATTTTCCACCACGAGTAAATGTAGATTCGGTAGATAGTAATAGTAGTATTAAATTAAATTAAAAAAACACAATTATTTGTAATAATTAGTATATGAGGAAATTAAAGAAACAAATTAATTTTAAGTGACATGCATCATACCGTAAAAAGCGTGTCGCCAGCCTTCAATGATGAATTCACTTCACTAATTAACGCGTCATGTTCTATATATAAATAGAACAAATATAAAAGCGATAAAATTTAGCAATGCAGGTATTCTTAAATAATTCAATGTTCAAATTATTCAGAATACTGAATGCTTGTGGGGTGGGGTGTTTAAAAAATCAAGTACTGAATGGTGAGACTTAGACAGCTGATTATCGTAATTGAAAAACAGCGTGGCGGAAGTAATTCGATTGTAGCGCTTGCCAGCCGAGCGAACGCGAATGATTCTCGGTTAAATCGATTCAAAAATTAGCCCTATCAGTGGTAGGGTAAAAAGAGATTGCAAACCGACATCGGCACGTAAACAATAATCGCCCGACAGACAATAGCTACCGGCACTCTCTAAGGCTCGTCTTGCCGCATAGTAGCGGCACGAACGCGGTCGTGAAGTTCCGCGAGTAGGTGGGTCGCCTGATCTCTCCCGCGGCATTGCAATGCACATCCGGGGCGGTCGATACGGGCGGCGACTTGCGCGGTGCCGCGCACTCATCGCCCCCTTCCCGTCTTGAACCCCCTCCGGAACGGCTCACATCGATTTGTGCGCTTGATAATTATTAAGTGTTCGTTGTGAATATATATCATCCCATACCGGTAAAAAATGCCTGTGGCCAACAAGGAGCGGCCCAAATCTCACCAAGTAAACGTTATCGCTACTGAAGCATGTAGCGGCATACTAATGAGGCCACGTCGAGACCGGTCAGAAGTATCGAACGTTTTCAAGTACAAAACTCTTCATAATGTATTATAAAATTAACCCAAACTTGAATCTTACTCAACACAATAACGAACATTAAGTTTGCTTTTAAGCTACTTAAAGAAAAACCCGGAAATATACATACAGTACGATTCACTCTTGTCTCACAACCCATTTTCATATTACGCGGAAATACCGTGCACACCGCTAGCATTAAATAATGTAGGACACAACCACATCTCTAATAGAAAATCTGTACTTTTTTCATTAAATTAGGTTGACAAACGAGCACACAGTCCATCTATCCTCGAATACGAATCAAAATGCAGATGCGTTTTCACCCGTGAGGACTAAGATGTAATGACTCGTTTCCAGTAAAAAGGGTCTGAACAGCAACTTTAAGCTGCTATTTTACGCTGGTATTCCATGAGAATGTGGTCCTTCCCCTGTCGAGCCGACCCATTCGTGCTACAACTTTTTAAAAATTACCTCCTTTTGTATGTAAGTGCTATTTTATAAGTTTAGACACATATTTATATAATAGCGATGTGTGTTAATACCAAATTTTTTCTAAAGTATTTATTAATAAACTTGCCCAGGTTCTATATTTATTTACAATGTTATTTTTGTAAATATAAACACAGAAAATTCTAATGAAAGATGATGTCTTCTGCTGCAAGTAGGACTCGTTCTACAGGCGTGAGAAAGAAATTAACAAATATTGTCTACACTTTGAATTGGTTCTCTATGCGTTTTTCTATACAATGCATCCTTTGAGTTGGTGAATTGTTGAATGAAAGCCCGCGAATGTTTATGTCACTTATGCCAAATATTTCTTAACTAATTTCATGGACCTGACTGTTCATCAACAACCACACAAATAATAAAACAACGGCAAGCCGTTAATGAAGTGAACAATAATGAATGCATGACTAATCAGCTAAAGACAGCGTCCGTAACGATTGGTCCACTTACACACCAAGTGTCCTGTAAAGCAGACAAGTATATGTTGACCAAGCCTCAGACAATGCGAGCGTAGACAAATTGATACAAGGGGAGTATTACGGTCTACATATTGGCCAAGTTTGAACGAGTGAACATACTGAACGGTCATCTAACATGTGTACACGAATTGCCGAGAACAGACGAGCGCCTTTGGTCTGTGCAGAAAAACTGACACTGATCCAAAGTGAGACGAGTCGTGGCTAGCGATCCCGAGTGGTGGTAGGCAGACCAAACGAGTCGACCATTGAGGGAACTTAAGACAACCACATCGACTTTCTGATGTCGTAGTAACGTTCTCTCATACTATTACTATTAAACTTCGTTAATACATAAAATTGCCATCTGCCTGAAAAGTTTTTCCTTACATGTTAAATATCATTTTCCTTTTTATTGAAACTAAAATACATATTAATAAACGTAAATATTATTAGCATCTCGTTCAGTAATCAACTTTTTGTTTGGATTCAAGCTCAATGTTTGAAAAGATATATTATAATACGAAAACCTAGCGCAGATTGCGCATCCTTAAAGAATCCGCCCCAAAGATAACCTGATTTTTGGTAGGATTCCTAGATTCTACAGATATCCTTTTCCTTAAATAATTTTGAGAATAATTTATAACAATACAATAACAAAATTAATTTAAATTTTAGCTTCATCGATACTTCACTTTTTTCTTTTATTATCTGATGGCATCTTTGGCATATTTAAGGCATTCTATTAAATAATTTCTAAAAATAATTTTTATCTAATTCAATCCATTTGGTCTCCAATAATTGCCACAAATGTTCTAAGCTTGTTGGAGATCGATTTTTCACCCTTTGAGTTTTTTTCACCATGTCGAGTTCATCCCAAACAAGTTGAATAGGAGAAAGGTCAAGTGATTGAGATGGCTATTGCATGATATTTTTTTATTAATCTTGTTATCTTTTTTCTTGTTCAAATTTAATATCTATTATATTTATATAATTTTATATTTATAATAATTAGCAAACTGATACAAAAACTGCTTTTAATTCACATCAATCCAATTGTCATTTTATATAATCCCGTGGTCCCACGTGATTGCTATATGTAGTATATCTTTTAGAGATAAATAAATCACCAATATCTGTAACTCGTTGCTGTAGCACTATAATATGTAACTTTTCCAATAAGTTCTAGTTAAATAAAAAAATGTGTGCAGTTCACACGCGGTAAAAGTGAGACCTTCAAATGATATTTAATAAAGGAGACGGTCATTTTCAAAGCCAGTCTATATACAATATACCGTAATAAAGCGAAAAAATCAGGGATTTTATTATAAATAAAATAATAAACTGACGTACTAAAAATGAAAATGCAATCCCAATTTTTGATGATTTTACAAGATGGCGCCCTTCGCGCTCGTCATAAAATTATATGTTTAATATCATGTCTGACAAGTGACTTGCATCATGAAATAATTTAGGTTTTTACTTTTAGATTGCTGTCTTTCCTTGTTTGGTGTTGGTGAGAAACTTAATGATGGCGCGATATTCAATTTTCTCCATAGTGGCTAGTTTCTTCCCGATTGACTTATTTACTCGTTGATACATATGCTGCACTAAAAGTATCGGGAATGGAATATTTCCACTGTTCCTGTCATATTAAATTTTTTTTAATTGAAAACTCCTTGGTTTTAAAAATCGAATACCATTTATTTATATAAAAAAAGATTCTCGGTCTTGTCATAAGGTTTTGTCAAACTTGTTTAGTCGTTGAGAAAATGGAATTGACTCGAGAAAATTCAAGAGCGATGATTTATTATGACTTTCGAAGTGGTTTAACACAAAAACAGTGTGTTGACCGAACGATTTCTGCATTTGGTGATGAAGCCCCATCCAAAATTTATCGCTAGTTTCCTGAATTTCAACGTGGACGTATCAAGCTCAGTGATGATCCCCGTCAAGGTCGTCCAAAAACTGCAGTCACCCAAGAGAACGTTGATGCTGTGCGTAAGCTGATTGAGGAAGATCGACATGTGACATACTGAGAAATTCAGGTAACTTTAGAAATTGGCATGAGTCAAATACAAATAATTTAGCATGAACAATTAGATGTAAAAAAGTTGTTTTCCCGATGGATACCTGTAAACTCTGTACCTCTGTGAAGAGCAAAAAGCGGCTCGCGTTACTTTGTGCGTCAAAACTCTCGAAAGATTCCACGCAGGATCCTCAAATGCTGTATACAACATCGTATCAGGTGACTAATCCTGGATATACGCGTACGAACCCGAAACAAAAAACCATTCACGAGTTTGGGTGTTCGAAAATGAGTTAAAGCCAACAAAAATTGTTCGTTCACGGAGTGTTGCAAAAAAAATGGTGGCCACGTTTCTCTCTAAAATCGGCCATGTTACGACTATTCCTCTTGAGGGACAAAGAACGGTTAATGCAGAATGGTATGCTAGCATTAGTTTGACACAGGTCGTTTCTGAACTCCGTAAAGAGAACTGCAACCGCCGCATCATCCTCCATCTCCCCCCCAAAAGAGTTTTTAGAGCAAGAAAACATAGAATTACTAGACCATCCGCCGTACAGGCCCGACCTAAGCCCTAATAATTTCTATACTTTCCCTAAAATATAGAATAAATTGCGTGGACAGAGATTTTCATCACCTGAAGAAGCTGTGGACGCCTACAAAACGGCCATTTTGGAGACCCCAACTTCCGAATGGAATGGTTGCTTCAATGATTGGTTCCATCGTATGGAAAAATGTGTCAAATTTCGCGGAGAATACTTCGAAAAGCAATAAATAATACATTTTTAAATAGTAATGTTGTGTCACTTGCTTGACTCCCGAAATTTTCAGTGCCGCCCTCGTAACTCAAATGAAAATGACCCGATTAGGCTGAAACTTGTTATATGTACTAACAATGAGTTACTCAACCAGAGCCTACATGGGTGAGTTAACTCGCTCACGCCAACTCTGCCAATCCTCGAACTTTTTGACCTTCTCACGACCATGATGGAAAGTCTCGTTTTCATTGAAAAGGGTCTCCGGTTCTCTACACTCAGTATACGAAACACAACAGCTTTGACGCTGGTATTCTGTGAGAGCGTGGTCATTGCCCGGTCGAGCCGAGCCATTATTTTCATTCATGTATTCTTTAACAATATATACTATAGTAACACTTAGTGATCTCGTAAAAGCGATTGCTGATCATATGTTCACGGGTTCGAATCCCGGGTCGGGTCAAAGTCAGTAATTGGGTTTTTCTGCCAAGAAATTCTCAGTAGCAGCCCAGAGTTAGGAAGTTGGCGGTGTTTCACCTCCGTGTCTCGGCCGTGAGCGAGTCAGCCCATTTGTGCTAAAACCATACTATAGCTATAAAAAAAAGGTTTTTAGGGTAAGGGTGACAAACGAGCGCACATTCAGTTTCTGTGGCCCGTAGACATCTAGGAACATCTATCATTGATTACGAATTAAAATGCAGGTGCGTTGTCACCCGTTATGGTACGTTTACACGCTTGCCAAGCCTTGGCAAGGATCGACAATCGCAAGCATGTAAAAAGGGCGTTTGGCTTGGCTTGCGTGGGCTTGTGCCTGCTTGCTTCCGATCCAGTCGAGTGTCGGTTTTTATACGCAGATCAAAGGGCGTTTGCGGAAAGCGCTAGCGATGCATTTACATGTTGGTCCGCGTTTAGTAGCCATTGTGATCTCGCGGCGAGTACACGCTTGCTTGATTTTACAAAAAATAAATAAAAAATGAGTTGCTGGTTGAATGAGGAGAGTCTTTCGTTTCTGGAACATTACCAAATGGAACCATGCATCTGGAATCCGAAAGATGCAAATCATAAAGATAAGAAGAAACAAGCAGATGCATGGATTCGTCTTGCTGAACTTACTGGAAGACCAGTAAAGGAAATAAAAAATAAAAAGGAGATATTGATGACTACTTTTCGCAAGCACTTGAAAAAAAAACGTGAATCTATGCGTTCTGGCGCAGGTATGTTCCTACGATACATTTATAATTATTTTGATAGTCTGCTTTGCAAGGTGTAACTTATGTTTAAAAGCGTTGGTTAGTTTCTCGATTATTCCGCAACTATCTCGCTCTAATTTTCGATGTTTTTATTTTATTTTAGGTGCCGAAGAAATATACAATCCTACTTGGTATGCTTACGAAACCGTGGAGTCATTTTTACTACCAGTATATATTCTATACCTCTGGTATTATGTGAGTGCGCGATCCTTCCTCAGTCAAGGCAAACTATTCATGCTACAATGACAAAAAAATAAACACATATTCGCATTTATAATATTAAGGCTCCCGTCTAGCTTTGCTGTTTTACATTCCCAGCCATTAGAGGGAACGCTCTCCCCCCTGCATAAATACGTTCGAGATCGCAGGTGAAGGTTGCTCTACTTCATAAAATATAATATAACTTATTAATTTTTTTTACAAAAATTATTCCTTTTACTTTTGTCGTGGTAGTATAATTTTTTACCCTTTTATATTTCATAAATGTCGTTTTTAGTAATGTTTATACGGGTTGTAGGTTTAAAAAGGGTATATACAACCGAAGGAAAATAAAAACTGCCTCTTCATACAAATTTCGCCTCTACCTTGTACATTTTTTGCTTTACTACTACTTTTATTACTATTTTTACTGACACAAGGATATTTCTCCTTTTTTCTACACATCTTTCTCCGTTTATTTTTTTTTTTGGTAATAAATTGACATTCTCCAAATATAAAAGTCCAAGTCAATTAATCTTATAATAATATAAACATTAATACACTAAAAACTAGAACTTTTTTTATAGAAGAGGGGGCAAACGAGCATGCGGCTCACCTGATGTTAAGTGACTAATATGACAATTAAATAAAAATATATATTTAAATAGAGCAACTTTCACGATATGCTCCGCTCAGTCCATAAGAGCTGCACGATGGAAAGAGATCAACCGTGCGAGCGAGAGGTAAAGTAATGTTGAGCAACACTGCACACGTCTGAACGCCGAGAAATCCCAGCGGAACTGAGAGAATTTTCAGGCGTTTCTGGTTTATAAATTGAATATAGGTAAAAAATACGAATATATATATATTTTTAATTTTATTTATTTATAATTCACTTGAAAATAGTTCTATTTTATGTGGTTTTAAGTGCGACTTTGCTACATTTATACTTCTAATAGAAAAAAATTGATATTTGCAGTAGACAAAATAATGAAATTACAACTTTTTAAGCCCTTCAAATAATAAAATTAAAGCATTTATAAAAAAAGTGGCCAGATCAGATTATTGTAGACAATATGTAAATAAATGTGATCTGAATACTTTTTTGATATTGTTATAGTTTGTACATAGCAGAGGCTTTAATAAGACCTTTTACGCATGTAACGCCTAGGCATGTTTAACGCCTAATAGAGCTATTAATTTAAACACCAAAAAAAATATTAAAAAACAGTTTCGAAAATATCAAATCCTACACATTCAATAAATATAAAATATGTTTCACTTTTCCTTTTTTAAATACTGTAAAAGAATATTTGTTTTGCTGTAAGTTTTGCGGGAACACTAATTTTTACAAGACTGGGGCCTTAATAAAGACAATTTACAAACATAATATTATAAAAATAATGAAGGAAGAAAGAAGTAAAAAAACATATTTATTCATTATTGGTTTCACAGAGAAACTAATACACTAAAATAACATTAATCGCCTGTGACACGACAGAAAATGGGTGTAAAGCGCAGCGTACTCGTATGGCCTACCATCATATTATATTGTTGCGCGCCTAAGTTGATATCTGGTACCTGACACTAGCGCCATCTAGTGTCGGGGAACAGAGCGAGCTTCCTAGAAAATGCCAATCTTAATCTTTCCACCAACAGCGCCATCTTGTATCGAACAGAAGAATTAAGCTTTTTAGAAGGGTCCAGTCTCGAACTTTCTGCGTCTTGTCGGTCGGCGCCCGTATTTGCTGGAATATTCTGGATGTTTCTATCAACTGCTTTGTATATAGCTCATAAAGCCGTTGATAGCCGCGATCGGGGCAGTATTGAATTTGGCGATACAAGCGAAGCTTCGGAGTGAAATAAAGTGCGTGATAATTATTTAAGTTTTAATTGGTGTTCAGTAATAAAAGTGTAAATTTTGGTAATTCAATGGGCAGTTTTTATTGTCACGAACCCTAAACTCTTAACAATATTAAAATTAGGTCACCTCCGATTAAACCTATGTTTGAAATTAAAATACATAATAATTAATGCTGTAATGTGCATTTATATATAATTAATTTTTTAAAATATTCTTTTCAAAGATTACCAACCTTCATTCTTTCCTGTATACTTGCCAAATTTACCACTAGAGCTTTATCCCCCTTACATCTTACAGCGCCCTTGAAGGTTATTATCGGCTCGCGGTCACATTTCGCAGTACGCTGTCGTTTTCTGAGTAGTGTGTACATGTTCATAACGTTGTGTAACGTTCGAAAAAGTGTTTAATTAATTGTGACAAAAATTGGTGTCAGACTATTAAGGAAAAGGTAGGAACGATAATGTTTTATGTTTCAGTTTATGCTAGGACGCTTTATTCATTTATGTAACACACATATTCACATTTCTATTCTATCATTCTATCTCGAACAAACTACTCAAATTTGGGTAGAGGACATCTTTTAATGGAGTTCTGGAATGTTACAGATAGGTGGACAACCAACCTGGATAACAATGGACGAATTATTGGAGATATCGGCGGACACGGCAGTGGATGACAGAATCTTAGACCGGATTAAACTGTTGGATCTTTCCCAAAGAGCTCTGTTTGGGAATGAGCTGAACGTGGACCCACAGATATTGAATAAACTGTGTTTTGCCTTGCCAGCATTAGGTTTGGCTCAAGTTTTTAATTCACTGGCTGTGGATTTACCAGAGAAACATCGTATCATATCGTGATACGTGACCTATAATGCTACAGCTATATTGAACTGGCTCTTTTGTAGGGCACTCATCATAAGCCCTCCGAGCTTAGTCAATAAACTTAAGGGTTCGGTTGGGCAGTCCGAGATTTTTCTGCGTATGATTGAATCGGTTAAGCCGCTGTATCTCAAGGAAGCGGTAGAAAAGCCCAAGCCTCAAGATTCAAATCCAGAATCGGACATAGAAAATGAATTTCTGGGCTTAAAAAGACCGAGTATCAATTTGGGTAGTAAGAGTCCTGTGGCAAAGAGATCCAAAGTAGCTGTATTGCAAGAAGAGATAAAACATATGTTTGAAATCGTCTTGAGTAAAATTCTGAAGATTGAGCAGCAGAGTAAGAAAAAGGAGTAGGAGAATCAAGTAAAGACGGGGATCAGTCAGATAGTCAGAGTGCTCTGGTGGTGACTCCCGTTCAGCAGGAGCAGAAGACTGAACTCCGCCTGTGATGGAAGACTTAGTAAAGGAACCGGTGAATGACGTTGAGACACTGTCGTTTGCACCTCAGGTGAAAAAAGCAGCCTTATATCCCTCAGTACCAGAAATCAAGGCGCAAGGAATTTCCTGCCAGAAGTTTGGTTCTTTGGGCTGGAACAGGATCAGATACAAGGAGGTCCAGAAGAAGCTTCTTACGTCACTAGTTTTCGACTCGCTGAAGGTTAATACGCAGTTGGAAGGCTTAGTTTCAAAATCTTACAAATACTTTTGGAGCTAGCGGATGAGTTAATGGGAACTTTAACTCATGGCTTATTGAAACACAGCAACAACAGAAACTGATAGAGGGAATAAAATCTTTGTCCACATAACACTCGGGAGCTTATGAGGACATCAAGAAAGTGTTTCTTTAAGAATCCGAGGTCAAAGAGGTTTCGGATGATTTATTTCAGTTCACATGTGTCAGAAGGGCGGAGATCATTGAAATGCGAAGAAAAACCTTCAAACCAAGGGAACAGTACCACTTGGTGAAGCTGGCAGAAATTCCTCCGACAGAGGCTGATTTAGATCGATGATTCGATGAAGATCTAGTCTCCAAAATTTCTCGATCAGCGAGGTGGCCTGAGTAAAGTTTTTCCGCAAAGTCAAAGACCGCCTAAGAAGAAGTTTACTTATGGAACAGAAGATAATCCTTCTTAGATCATGAATACTTCAGGTAATTCTTCCTATCAGTAAATAAAACTGCAGACATCATCTCGTGCTTCCTTTCGTAAGCATAACGACAAGAAAACAAGAAATGGCTACAAAACTCCGGTATAAAAGACCGGAAGACGAATAGGCCATGACTGCAAGTTTCGAGCGGACCAGCCAAAGTTTTATATACCCCAATGGCGCAAGCTGGGTGCCTCAGTTCATATTTTAAAAACAATTATGGGTATTCAATACAATTTATAAAAATAAGGACTACAGTTCTTTTTTCCAAAAAGAATAGAGAGAAATTCAAGACAAAAATATCCCGTCAGATGTCAGAAGAGTTGCAAAAACTATTGGAGATAGGAATCCTAGAAAAAAAGGAAGGCCGAAGTCAGATGGTAGCTTTTGCCAGATTTTCAAATTACATCAGTTAAATCAGTTTCTGAATCCAAAGATATTACATATGATCAACCAATCACAGGTTGCGCAATTCTTACAGGTGTGATTTCAGCGTCAAGGTGGACTTGTCTCAGGCGTATTTCGACATTCAACTAAGTCTATATCATATAAATTTCTAAGTTTGTAATTCTTTCTAAGTCTTGTATCTATCATACAAATGTCGAGTTTACCACTTCGCTTGCCTTCCATTCGGTCTGGCCACTGCTCCGTTGGAATTTTCCAAGATAATGAACTGGATAGTCAGTTTCTCTCATCAGTTGAGGATAAGAGTATTGGCTTATTTGGATGACTTTCTGTTTGCGCACCAGGTCAAGAATGTTTTGCAAGAACAAATCAACAAGGCAATTTATTACCTTCAAAGTAATAAATTGCCTGGTTGAGTAATAAATCTGAAAAAATCGATACCAGAACTAAAGAAAGCACTGGAATTTATGGGTTTCAGTTGGAATACAGAACAGAATGTGATGGTGCTGGAGACAAGAAAAAGAATTGCATTCTGGAGATAATCGGTCGATTAAGGGCTTCGGGAACATGGAATTGGACAATTGTTGCGTCTCTGAAAGGCCAGTTTAACTTTGCAGCCCTGGTCACTCCAATGGGTCGTTTATTTTTGCGCCTTCAGAGACTTCAGAGAGCATTCAGGAACTTGTCAGAAGAAAAGTCAAAGAAAATCATGAAGATAACGCCAGAGGCACTGGAGGATTGTGGATGGTGGCAGGAGAATATCAACTGCACCAATCCGATATTTTTAAACAATCCAGACATCTTCTTGACAACGGATGCATCAGGACTGGGGTGGGGTTTCCATCTGGAGAGTGTCACAGTAGCAGGTCTTTGGGATCCAGAACAAAAGAAATGGCATGTGAACCGCAACGAACTATTCACGGTCTTGATTGCAATAAAAAAATTCAAGTACAGATTGAAAAACAAAGCAGTGTTGGTACCATCGGACAAGCTAGCGGTGGCTAATATTCGCAAACAAAGAGGAACTCGGTTTCAAGGACTCCATGCTCTATACAAACAACTACTTTTAATAACGCATCGTTTCCAGATTCAACTAATCCCTTTTTAACTGCCAGACCAATACAATTAGCTAGCAGACAGATTATCCAGCATCCAGATTATGGTATATATATATATTATATTTGCAGGAGATTTACCTTTAACAGATTGGCACCTGAAGCCCAGCCTGACAAAAGTAATCTTCAAGAAATGGGGCTTCAAGGGCGATAATTGCTGGATGGTTAAAATCATCTTCGTTGCCTTGAAGGTTAAGGTTAGTCCAAGCTCAGTGAGGTTAGCAGTAGCGTCGTATATACATTGACAAGATTGTTGATTCAGAATAAATTATGAAGCGAGGAAACTGGAGCGGTCCTAATCATTTCTTTAAGTGTTATTATAAGTTTGTAAAAAAACCAAGGACATCATCAAAAAAATTTTATTTATTTCATTTAAACCAGTATAAGCTAAAATATTAGAATAATAAATTTGTTCATTTATGATCTCACGATAAGTTCATTTTTTTTTTCAAAGAAATAAATACGTTAATAACTGTTTATAGTAAGTAGGGGACGAAGCACCTTTGGAGCCCTCTAGTGGTAAATTTTGCAAGTACACATGGAAGTATAACGGTGGGTAATCCCCGTAAGGTCAAGCTTTTGGCAGGTCCCGAAATAGTAGTTTTTCTCCCTTCAGGGTAGAAAACGTATATTATTGAGGAAGGGCAGTAAAATCCAGAACCTTCATATCAACATTATGAAGCTGACTGTGTGTAGTGTAAAATGTGTTTATTTCAAAACATGTCCGAATTTTACACGATGAAGGCCATCATCATCAGAAAAAGTTACTTGTTAGTGTTTGGTGGACAAGCGCCGGTATCGTTCACTACAGCTTTTTAAAATCTGGCCAAACGATTAGGGCAGATATCTATTGTCGCGACGAAGGCGACTGCTGCTTCACGACAACGCAAGACCACACATTGCACAACAAAACAACCACTACAATTGGAATATCTACGACATCCACCATACTCCCCGGACCTTGCTCTAACAGATTACCATTTTTACCGGAATTTGGACAACTTCTTACAAGGAAAAAAATTCAACTCCGATGCGGCAGTCCGAACCGCCTTCAAAGAGTTTTTCGATTCTCGCCCCCATGGTTTTTGTTAGTAAAGGGGTCAATGAACTACCTATGAGATGGCAAAAGTGCATAGATAACAAAGGTGTATACTTTGATTAACTAAATATATTTTACAAAAGAAAATGCCCTTATATTCTTCCCGTACCAAATGCCAATTTCATATGTAAGGACCTATTATTAACTCACTAAGGCTATCTGGTCTATATATTTATATAGTTTTATTTTTAAATATGTTGTTAAAGACAAATTGGCTTTACTTAAATATTTTCTGTTTCAGTTACCAGAACATGTCCTCTTATGTGATGATTGCTGGGCACAGGCACAATACGAATAGTGCGAATTGCTGAAGGCAGGGCAGTGCAGCTTGACACACGAAAACCTTCGATAAGCCTGATAGATGATTATAAGCTTACACCAAATCCTTGTAGGCATTGTTTTTGTCCATTTTGTACGAACCCAGAAAGGCTCAATGTGCCAGATTTTTTAAGAAATAGAATTTTGCAAACTACTAAAATATATGTCACAGAAAATTGCAAAATTTGTGCTGAACACCGAACTGCCCAATTTTGCGAGGTTTTAGAAGAAAATGAATTCTCAAGTAATTTCACAGAGGCAGAAATAAAATCGATGTTAAATCTCAGCCTATGCCAAGATTTCATTATCATCATCATCATCATTACAGCCATTCACAAGTCCACTGCTGAACATAAACCTCCCCAAGGTATGCCACAAAGCACGGTCCTGAGCCACCTGCATTCATTCACTTCTTGCATGTCTTACCAGGTCGTCATTCCATCTAGAAGAGTGTCACCCTACACTATGCCTACCGGTACGAACCTAACACTCGAGAACCTTTTCCCCCCATCGGTTGTCGGTTCTTCGAACTGTTAGGAGGCCGATCCCGTTTGACTTTTTAGAATAAACCTAAAGGTTTATTGCAAAAGTTCACACACCAAATTAATAAAGTCCTTGACTTCCGAACTCTAATACGTCTCGGAATCTATGTCCGATCTACCCGGGGCTCTGAGTCTAACTGATCATTAAAAATGGAATTAAAATGAACATGGAAAGGAACAATATAACAATATAATTGCTGACTATAGCTATGTTAAGGAAAAGTACTGTGTGATTAAATAAATGGTTACTAATGTTTTATTGCCTTGTTAAAAGGGATATAACAGCTCCCCTCTTTTGACTGAGCTTTTTCTAAATTAAGATAAAGCGAAGATTCGAAATAGAAAAGCGATTAGAGGTCGGAAGGCATTACAAATTATGAAAATAGGAAATTAAAATTGTAGTAAAATATTGCAAATCAATCTCATAACAATATAAAACTTTCGAACTATTAAATTCTTAATAAAAATACAATAGTATTATTCGTTAACTATCTAAGTTATACAAAAGAGACAAAGTAAAATTCAAGAAATAATCAATTTAAAACTAAGTAATAAAATTATACAAAAATGAATTAGTAAAACCTAAAATTAAAAGTATTTTGAACGAAATAGTAAAATTAGAAATTAACTTGTATTAAACAAGTTAGTAATTTCAATTACAATTACATAGATTGCATTGAAAATAGAAAAATATAGCAAATACAAAATATAAAATGACAGAGTAGAAATTAAATTATTGTATGATAATAAAATAGATTATTTGTGTTAATACAAAAATTTTAAAACTAAAATTGAATAAAATTAGAAATTAAGATTTCTTCGAGAGGAAGAGTGAACCCTGTGTACAGTTTTATAAGGCTTATAATTAGTACAATTTGGTAAAGATTTTAACGAGATATTATCTCCTTCACTTGTCGATTTATCGGTCATCTCAATTGAATTTGAAATTTTAGAATTGTCTCGATGACTTTTTATTATTACATTGATTAAATATTTGTATACAATATCCACTGTTATCGTGACGATTTCTGCAGCATTTAAATAATTTATAGGCAAGGTATAAAAATAGTAGTACAATTAAAACATAAGTAAATGTTGAATAGTATGAGCCATATTTAATAAAATGTGATTCTTTTTTGAAGATTATTTAATTCAAATTCTAAACTATCCATTTGATGATTTGCATATTTTAAAGAATCCAAATTAACTTTGCTTAAAGAGATTGACGTTAAATGTGGTAAACTTTTATTAAATATGTCCTTTTTTGCAACAATCATCTTTCGTTATATCAAAACTTATATCTATGGTTGATTTGATCGAAAATTGGTAAGTACTTGTTGGCAGTAATTGAATAGTTTTGGAATAACCGATACAATTTTCGGTTAATTTGACAATACCACAGGTATAATACCAATAATAGAATGATCAGTAATGTCGTCATCACATTTGATGGTTAATTTATTTACATTAGATTGTACATAAATCCATCTATTATTTTTTACTTTATGCCAAATATTGATTTGGCCAAATAATAACTTGGCGTTACACTCAGAAGGTAAGGTAAGAGTAACTTCTGTTAGTAATTTCGATTCACAATTTGGATTATTTACACTAGACGTTATAGTTAATAGTTCACAAATAGAATAGTTAATGAAATTACAATCATCTAAGTTATTAAACATAGTATAATGTATTCTATCGTCACTTAAAGTAATATAAGAATTAGAAGGTTGAATAAGTGCAAAAGTTTGCATATTATGCGACTCGTCGTGAGGAGTAGGTAATGGGATATTTTTATAAACAGTGAATTTATCAGGCGTTATCAGTTGAATTTGCAAACTGAAAACAATCTTATTGTTCTAATAATATGAACTAAGTTTCGAGACGTCAATCAAAGAATGAATATTATGTATGTTCAATTGCATTGGAAAATCTAAACGTTTGTTTATTTGATTAATATTCTTGGTTAATTCATTATAAAGACTTAAAGGGCTAATCACGCTAGGATGCAAAATATTTACCTTTGAAAATAAAATATCGTTTATAGTTGTGTCTAGCAAGTTAGAAACACCAAGTAAGGAGCCTTCAATTACGTTAGAAATTATTTATCCTAGGAATTATCGGTTATTCAAAATTTCATTCATTTTATAAATTTGGGAATTCAAAATGTTTTGATTTAATTTATAAATAATGGCATTAAAATTATTTATAGTGGATTTAATTATATGAATATTATCTCTGAATAAATTAAATAATTCCGTTTCACTTTTCCGACAGGATTCTATCGCGGTATCATATTTTCGCGCATCATCCGCGTCTAGAGTACCAAAGAAAAATTTAAGAATTTCGCCTCCAAATTCTAGATATCTTTTGACTTTGTTTGGCGATGAGTTATTATTGATTAAATGTGCTAGAGATTGCAATTTGACATAATTATATTTTATTAAAGTCTCTATAGGAGTAGAAAAATCTTTACACGGGGAAAATTCGTCAGTATTTATTTTAGAACAAAGATTTAAAGTATCATATAATAAATTTTCTATTTTATTGAGATAAGGATCTAAGGATATAAGGTTTATATGTGTTATGACGTTCCAATAATCGTTATAAAAATTAATATGCGTAATAGGTTCAAAATAAATTCTAGGACTATGTGATATAGATATGATCCTCGATTCAGCGTGGCTTTGGTTTCCATAGCATAAAGCTCTGAAAAAATATACAAAGTAAATAAATTTAAGGAGTTTGTATAGCAGGCTTAATTTCGTTTGTATGGTACTTAACATGTTTACGACCTATTTGTAACGTTACGTTATGCTTATTATTTATTTTTATTATTTTATATGGGCCCTTCCATATAGGTGATAGAGCCTTACGGAGCCGGTGATGATGTTTTGTATATACTAAGTCGCCAATTTTATAAGAAATTTCGCGTGAACTAGCATCATAATATTGTTTCGATTTTTCTTTGCTATTAATTATATTTTGAATGGCCTTTTCTCTACTAAAACGAATTCGATATTGTAAAGCTCGAATATATTTATTATAGGTTGTATTATCATTTTTTTCATACAGAGAATTGGGAATGTTAGGTTTATAACCATATAATAATTCATGAGGGGTGAAATTAGTGGTGCAATGTGGAGTGGTGTTATAAGCAAATATTGCGGTAAATAGATAACAATGCCAATCGTTTTGGTTTTCATTTACGAAGGATTTTAGATATTCTTTTAAAGTAGCATGTGAGCGTTCTAGAGCTCCATTTGTTTGTGGGTGATAAGGAGTAGTAAATAAGGCTTTAACTTTTAAGATTTGAGTCAGTTGTTTAAATAAATCGGACGTAAAACACGTACCCAAATCTGTTAAGATTGTTTTAGGAAAACCGAAAAGAGACATAAAATGTACGAGATTTCTGGCTATTTCTTCACTGGTAGCTGTGACAGGGGATAAGCACTTGAAAATTTAGTTAAATCGTCTTGCAATGTAAGGATAAATTTGAATTTTTGGAAACCTGCGTCGGGCAAAGGACCAACGATGTCGAGAGCTAATCGTTCAAAAGGTCTAGTAGAAGTGGAAGTTATCTCCATTGGAGCCTTATTGGACATTCTCAGCGGCTTATTAATTTGGCATAATTGGCATTTCTTTACGTAATCTACAATATCAGAGCGCATACCCTTCCAATAGTAGGCGGTTTTAATTCTTTTATACATACGATTTGATCCTGGGTGACCCGCAATAGGTGAATCGTGATTTTCTTTTAAAATTTTAGGGATTTCGATGGGAGTAGGGTAAATTAACAGATTTTTATAAATATGAATTTTAATATTAGTGTTATGGAAAATATAGGCAATCATATTATATACTTTAATATAAGCTAACTTAGAAAATGGATCTGAAAAGTCTGACAAGGCGAGATCTGTAATATCAGGATTTTCGACTAAAGTTTTAGAATTATTTTGTAAATATCTTTAAATTTAGTTTCTTCATAGTGATGAACTTTAGTATATAAAAATAGTAGTATTTATTCTTATCTTTCACATATTGAACTGTAAAAGGTTCGCGTTCGGAATTTAGCAATTCCTCCGGCTTATCTAACTGCGATAATATTTCTTCACAGTAAGGTATAGATGAGTCGAAATCTAAAGAGACAGGTTGTACGCAATATGTTTTAACTTAGATAAAGGTAATCCTTGAGTGCATTCTATAATTGTTGTGTTTGAAATAGAAGTTTTATTAGTGAATTGATCTTTAAAATATCTTTTCATAACTAGAATTATTTAAAGTGTTAATGTCTATAACATTAACGGGACAGCGAGATAACGCATCAGCATTGGAGTTTAAACGGCCTTGTTTATAAACAATTTCGTAATCATATTCCTCAAGTTTTAGGCGCCAACGAATGAGTCTACTACCTGGGTCTTTGACATTAAATAGCCATACTAATGGTCTGTGATCGGTGTCAATTATAAATTTATTACCGTAGAGGTAAGGTCGAAATGTTTTGACTGCGAATAAAATTGCTAGGAGTTCTTTTTCGGTAGTTGAATAATTACCTTCGGCACGATATACAGTTCGCGACGCATAAGCTATTGGCTTGTCCTTGCCGACAGGACTTGGAGATAAAACTGCACCCACGGCGTAATTACTTGCGTCTGCGGTTACTATGAACGGCTGAGAGAAGTCTGGGTATTGGAGCAGCGGAGCAGTGATTAATTTTTCTTTTAAAATGTCGAAATCGGTTTGTTGTTCTACAGACCAGTGGAAAGTAGCATCCTTTTTTAATAAAGAAGTAAGTGGTTTCGTTAATTTGGAAAAATTATCAATAAATCGGCGATAATAGCCTATTCGGCCTAGGAAGGATTTAATTTCTTTAGGACTCTTAGGAATTGGGAATTGCGATACTGCTTTTACCTTCTCTGGATTTGGAAAGACACCTTTATCGGTAATAATGTGACCAAGATAGGTTACTTCACGTCTTAAGAATTCGCACTTGTCTGGTTGCAATTTTAAATTGTATTCGCGGAACTTATCGAACACTAATTTTAGCTTTTCCATATGCTGACTTAAATTTTGACTATAAATTATGCAATCATCTAGATATACATAGAAGTGTAGGCCTTGTAGTCCTGATAAGACAGTATTCATGAGTCGCTGGAAGGTTGAGGGTCCATTTTTCAAACCAAAGGGCATTCTAGTAAATTCATAGTGTCCAGACATGCTTGAGTTAGTACTTATAGTAAATCCCGTTTTTGGGGCATCTTTAGCGTCCATCTTTATTTGGTGGAAACCGCTAGCAAGATCAAGAGTTGTAAAATATTTCGAATGGCCTAATTGGTCTAGGATATCAGTGATAAGAGGCAGCGGATAACTTTCTGAAACCGTGATATCATTAAGGCGACGATAATCAATGACTATTCTCCACTTTTTCTTGCCAGAAGCGTCTAATTTTTTCGGAACTACCCATACCGGGGCACTCCAAGGCGAAACAGAGTGACGAATTATATTCTGAATCAGCATTTTGCGAATTTGTGTTTCAACTTCTTCCTTGTGACACTCGGGGAAGCGATACGATTTTACGTGAACTAGGAGTGCGTTACCCGTATCTATGGAGTGTTGGATGCCATTCGTAAAAGAGTGGGGCTCACCTTCGAGGTGAAAGATATCTGTATAATCAGAACAGCAATCGAGAAGTGCTTTCTTTTCTTCATCGTTGAGATGAGAGCACCGTAAGAGACTTAATACTCGATTTATTCGATCAGATTTGGAAGTCGAAATGGAATACATAGATTTACTAGGTATTGAATTTTCGCAGGAAATAGAATTATCGTAATTTATAGGTGTTAATTCTACGGAATAATCTTTAATTTCTATGTCTGTATCAGTCGTATTTAAAACAGTGATGTTACCCTTTTTATTTGGTTTTACTGATACTATACAATTCGCGACGTAAATACCCTTGCTTAAGGTGTGTTCTAGAACTAAGGCTTCATTATTCCGATACGTCTCGAGCGAGTAGTTTGATATAGCGCATTCAATGACTGCTTCTGAGCGTGCTGGAACGGTGTAAGTCGGCTGCTGGAATATAATAGGAACTTGGTGACCGCAAAGAGTCATTATCTTAGAGTTATAATCTATATTAGCATTAAAATATTTAAGAAAATCTGTACCAATAATACCGTCGTAATTAAGGTTTATGCTATCGTTAATGACATAAAATTTGTGCTCGTAAGTTTCATCGCTTAATAAAAATTGTAAGTAGATTGAGCCTCAATAGGAAACAATTTTCGCTATATGTATCCGTATCATTTATACCTTTGATTCTTACTTTGTCCTTAAGGAGTTCATGTTTCGTTTTTAAACATGAGTGCTTTATGACACATACGCTTGTACCGGTGTCGATAAGAAGTTTGAGACACTTAGGAGAATATTTTGTTAATAAATTCGTGTATGGTAACGAAACTTTGCATGTATTTATGCTCGTTTCAAAAATAGGAATAGAATTAGAATAAGACTCATTAAAACTCGGCTTGACCTCTTTGGGCTGCTGAGATGTAGATATAGTAAACGACTTAGTAAGACTCGGTTGTACCTTTTCGGTAAACTGAGGTGCTTGAGAACTAGTAAGACTCAGCTTCACCTCCTTGGGTTGCTGAAAATGAATTAGAATGACTCGGTTGCTTGCTAATGCATCGCCGAGATGAATTAGAATTAGAATAAGATTTAGCATGGTTAGGGTTACGGCTTACAAAATTAGAATTATTATTTGAGCTACGATTTATATAGTTAGAACTAGTATTAGGGTTACGATTAAATTTTTTATTAAAATTTTGACGATGTTGCATATTATATTGTCGCTTTCTACATTGATCAATAGTGTGCCCTACGTTTTTGCAATAGTTGCAAATTAATTTATCAGAGTTAGAACTAGATAAATGAGAAATTTGTTTATTGTGTTTAAAATTAGAATGGTTCTTATTTTTGAAACATTGCGTAGCGACATGACCTACTTTATTACATATATTACACTGCTTCATTGAATTTTTTGAACACATTTGAAGATTCTGTAATTTTTCTTCATCTATAGCTAATTGAACAGCTTCGTTTAAAGTTTGACGATTTCTACACCTAACAATAGTAGAAATAGCAGGGTTTAACCCTAATAAAAATTTGTTTAATGCTAGGTCCTCCATGGCGGCTATTCTACCTGGAAGTTCGTCAGGAATTTTGCAGCTATAGTGTATATCTGACTGAATTTTTGTTAAAATTTGTTCTAATTTTAAAGAAAATTTAGTGACGTCGTCGGAAGACTGTTTGCAGTTTTGAAATCTGATAATAAATGTGTTGAGTGTTTTTTCTCCCCAAAAGTGGAACGAAGAAATGACTATTTGGTCCCATGTTTCAAAATTTTTTAAACTACATGCGACCTGAGCTTTTCCCTCTAGCTGTGAGATAATGAATTTGCACAAAATAGGCTGTTGTTCTGCCGTAGCTAACGACATTGCATTATCACAGTTGGTAAGAAAAGCGGGGAGGGATTCCTTCTCCCCATTATAAGATTTTATAAATTTGGTCAAAAACGAAAGTGTGATTTTTTCTGACATATTGTCTTTACTTTTTTCTGCTTTAAGCGACATAGAAATAAAATTAAAATTTGAAGCTATATAAGATAATCACAATAAAACGATGTAAAAGGTATAGTACAAAAACAGTGTAAAATAAAGTTAAATTATAAATTTAAATTAGAAAACAAAACGACTTACAGGAAAATAATAACTTCTATACGTTGCATTTACTCGTAACAATAGCACGGTGACACGTTACACTCGTGGCGGCTGGCGGGCGGATTCGCTGACACGGTGACTCCGTCGCGTCGTGGGAAATGGCAGGAATGGAAGATGTAGAATATTCTTCAAATATATTTTTCTTATGTTGGTGAGTTAGACCCAGCTGGTGCGGGCTCCTGGTGGAGGCTGATCGTCGGCCAGACGGGTGATTTCAGGACCAGGTGTGAGTGGAGCGGGCTCACGCTTCAGAGCGAAGGCTGATCGTCGTCCCAAACTGTGGTAGGCGCAGGCTTAGGCAGGGCTAAGGCTTAATGTCGACCTTGTCGATTTCGGGGACCTCGGATTCGGATGCCAAAGTCTTTTACGACCTTCAGTTTGGCATGCCACTTCTGACACCAATTTGTTAGGAGGCCGATCCCGTTTGACTTTTTATAATAAACCTAAAGATTTATTGCAAAAGTTCACACACCAAATTAATAAAGTCCTTGACTTCCGAACTCTAATACGTGTCGGAATCTATGTCCGATCTACCCGCGGCTCTGAGTCTAACTGGTCATTAAAAATGGAATTAAAACGAACATAGAAAGGAACAATATAACAATATAATTGCTGACTATGGCTATGTTAAGGAAAAGTACTTTGTGATTAAATAAATACTTACTAATGTTTTATTGCCTTGTAAAAAGGGATATAACAGAACTATATTGCCGGCCCATTGCAACGTCAGCTTAATAATTTGAAACCGTTGGGCTATGTCGGTCACTCTGCTTCTACTCCGGATATCTTCACTTCTAAGTTTGTTACGCAGAGAAACCCCGAGCATAGCTCTCTCCATAGCTAGCTGAGCGACCTTGAGCGTCCTCATGCGGAGGAAGCACTATGAAAGACCTAAGAAATTTGTGATTAAAACTTTTTACGCAAAATCTATAATATCACTCTATTTTCATGAATTTTATCACATTAAGAATTTTATTGGTTGACTTTCAGTTGTTTTTAGTTTGGAGACCTCATAAATTAATTTTCAAATTCGAGTTCCGAGAGTTTCTAATACAGAAAAGGCAGCTCGCAATATCAACGCAGCCATTGGAAAGGTGTGTTTGTTTGTGTTTGTGTTTTTCGTTTAATCGATTTTGCAGTGACAAAAAGACCAGACACTAAGGTAAATAAAGTTAAGTAAGAGTAATGGTGAATGAATTAAAAGCCGATCCTTACTCAACAACCAAGAAATTAGCGTTGGTTTGATTACCCACAATATTGCCTTATTTGCACTACATTGTTAAATTTAAAAAAAAACTCAAAATTTGTCTTTGTATAGAGGAGCACGCGTTAAAGTTTACCATGCTTCGATGAGTAGGTACAGAAATTAGTTAATTTTGGATAAAATTGTGACGTATGACGAAAGGTCGATTCTCTACTATAATCGGAAGCGAAAAACGCAATGTCAAACATAGGAACATTGCCAAAAGCGATGCTCACCTATATAATAGTACTTGCCGTTGGATCACTTCAACTTGTAATTCACTATAGCTTTTAAAAACTGTAGAGCCAATATCTATAGTGAAGAACTACGAACAATAATGGTGAAACACTCGTTTAAAAAACCTCGATATAATAACCTCTTGACCTCTTTTAATGCATCGAAAAAAAAGGTTCTGCGCGGTAAAAAATGTCTTGATAGATTTTTAAAATTCAGATCCCAGAGTTCTATCGCAAAGGCATTAAATGATCTTCCATCTTGATGACCCCCAATACTGATATGCTAGTACTACTAGTAGAGCACAATGGGGTTGGGTGGTTTGACTTTAGTTGACGTGGTCTCTCTAACTTAAGATTAAGGTTAAATTAAGGTTCAATATTCTTTCACTATTCCGGGGATCGCTGCAAGTTTTCTCACCTTCGCAATATCTGGGACCTCACTGATCTTTAGCGGATGTAGCTTGTACGACACCCTCGGTACATGACAAGTAATTAAAGAAGTGAAGTACGTATAGTACGTGATAACTGGTAAACGTCATTTACGTTAATAGCATTGCTAGTATGTAAAAATAATAGTGTTTCCTATTATTTCGGTATCCTTCATGTGCGGTGCTTCAAAGATGGTTTATATTAATTTTAACTGTTAAAATAAATAGTTACTAAAATTAACGAAGTAGACAGTCCAAAATTGTATGAAGCGTAGGCCTGGTTTTGTACAAGTAGGGAAATAAATTTAAATAATATATTATAGCACTTTTGGTCATTCAAATCCATGAATTTGCATTTATTTCAGTAAGGTACTTCGTCTTATCAATGTTCAAGGTTGCCTCGTGTAGAGGCGAAACACATGTCGTATTATCAAGGGTAATTTGTCGTTCCTAATGTGGCGCTGGTGGGGCTGGAAGTGATGGTAAAGGGGATAGTGCACGCAATTAAATATAATAAAAATATAATAAAAAACGCACGGAGGGTGGGAGGTGGGTGCTCTTCAGATTGATGCAGGACACATCATTGTATTTTATTACACGGAAATTAGCAAATTACGTTCTAACAACTTTAATATAATGGATTTCCGCAAAGTAACGTCTGATTCTTTTAATCATCGAAGAAGTAAAAGTAGAATAGCTAGTATTTAGGCGTAAAAATCGACAAAAAACTAAGGTGGAACTCTTACCTTGGCAACGTATGTCATACGCCTAAAATTGTTTTAGGTAGGTGCAGTCGTATGGTTGGGAAGAACTGGGGCTTGCGTCCCAGTATGTTCCTATGGCTGTACAGCAGCACAGTAAGTCCGGTTATCATCTACACCTACGTGGTCTGGTATCATAAGGCCAACCATGAGATGACTGCGGTCAGACTAAATAGTGTACAAAGCACTGCCTGCTTAATAGCAACTTGAGCGATGCGATCATCGCCTGGAGCAGCTCTTAATGCATATCTGTGCCTAACGCCCCTTGATCTTTATTTAGACCAGAAGGCATTTTTAGGAAGATTAATATTGGTGTAAAGAGTAATAATAAAAATGTAATATATTCATATAATTACAGCTACAATTTACCTAACACAATTTCAAGGTTGGTACAGCAGTATCGACAAACATTCTTTTATTGATAGCTTTTCAAAATGTTCCGAGCAAATGGTGCTTGTCCGTTTAGGTATCCAAGATTCATGATTTCTACAAACTGCAATCCAAGTCTGCCACCTAAGAGAATCTCTTGAAAATCTTGGAAATATCTAAAACCAAATCAATAATAAAATAATTTACTGCTTTGTAATAATTTACTGTAAAATCTAAACGAAAATAAAACCTGTTCGGCAGATAAACCAGAATGATTAATTAACTTATCGATAGCTAAAGTTTGGAGTACATCACTACATTGCAGTACTGTCGTTTACAGAGATACCAGTTTATTTTATAAAAATTGCATACATTTGCTACAAAGTGGCAAGTATCGATTCGACTTATTTGGTTTTTATTTTGTATAAAATTTTGATAAATACTGGTTATCGATTACATTTAATTATACAACATGTAACATAAATAACGCACTTTGAGAAAGTAGTTTGTTCAGAATCGTTTACTGAATCGATTCCTATAATTTTTAATATAGGTAAATTTTTATTCCAAAAATAATTAAAACTACGTAAATTACAGTCACACTAAATCTGTACAGTCAAAACAAACAGAAATGGACCGTAACTTAAGGCAATAAGACTTTTAAGAGCGCAGTTTTTTGTATTATTACTAATTCTGTCATTCAATAAAAATAAAGAAAAATGAACTTTATTTCAAGCACGTTAAAGTCTTTGCGTTCGTGGATTTGTACTGTGACCACAATATTCTTTCGAAATTAGTTTTTATTTGATAAATAATCAGTGCATAAAAATGTTTAATTATAAATCAGTGTATGTATTATGATTATAACATGATATACTAATTGGTATGTGTGAGGGAGTGCGTTAATTACGTTACATATTGTATAGTATTCAGAATCGTGTTGAGATATTTAAATCAATTGACAAATCCAATACACGTCGTACTCTCGTGCCTTTCACGGGTATACCTTGCGAAGTCGCCTCTTTTAGTTTAATACTCAAAGTTCAAAGAACCGTGACGTAACAACCAGTGGCGTAGCTAGGTAACCAAGGGCCCTGGGGCAAATCAAAAAATGGGGCCCCACTGCTATCTAAACCGGATAGGTTTTATCAAGTAAAAATATTAAATATACAAACACTTTAAAAATGCTAAGCTACTTTATCATCAGCTCTTTTTTAAGCACTGTAGGGTTAGGTAATAAATATATTAAACAGTAACAACATAAATTAAATTAATACATGGTGTAGGTATTGGGCAATAAAACGAAATAGTAAAAATTCAAGGGTTTATTATACTATATAGATTGTACCTACCAACTGACTAAATAACAATTATATTTACAATCTTTTCCTAGCTTTAGTTTTCGCAAAAGTATCAATGACTTCGGTTAAATACAGGCTGCATGCGGTTTTGTTTTCAATTGCTATTATAGATAAATGTCGGAGTCGAGTTTGGCCCATACTATTTCTTAAATATGTTAACTTCCCGCTAAAAAAATTGAATTTTTTTAAAATAGGGAAGTTATTGGTTTTACCCTGATTTTCGAAAATCGAGTTTTCATCAAATTACGACGTTTTAAGATCCCAGGAAACTATTCTGACTAATTTCACGTGGACGTGCGTGCATGTGTGCGTGCGTGCGTGCGTGCGTGCGTGCGTACGTGCGTGCGTGCGTGCTAATATCTACTCGTCCTAATCAGTTCATATTATCATTATGAACTGATTCGGACGAGTAGATTTTGATAAATCTCAAAAATAAAAACTAAACTGAACAACATATAAACGGCTTTACCGATCGATTTCAAAAACTAATCAGCCCTTAATCTCAAAAAATGACGCCGAATGCCGTTTAGAAAATAAAAATCGGTTCATTCGTTCGTGAGATATCGAAGGAGAAATAATTTGAAAAAACCTTTTTTTTTAACATAACTATGAGATTTCGCAACATAATTTGTTGAAATTTGGAGCGCTTTTCATTTGTAATTAGCGGGAAGTTCTAGGGATGGCCTGCAGGATCAACCAATTTTTTTATTATTTTTAATTTGCTAAATGACCTTTCACCTGCTGCAGAAGCGACAGGAATTGTAAAGAATAATAACTTTGCTGTAAATATTTCCGTTAGGTCGCATTCTAGCACTCCTTATTTGCTCATTATTTCCTTACATAATTGGTGAACAGTTCATGCTTGAGTTAATTGAAGTAAAATAGGTGGTAAATATTAATAAATTGAAGTAAAAAGCTAGGGTCTATTATATCTGAATATTTTCTTTGGAATTCATCACACTTTTGTAATAAAGTTGCTTCATCAACATGCAATAAAAATGTTGGTGTTAAGAATGGAATATTTGACGGACTGCACTCATATGAGTAAAACGTTTATTTAATTGAGCTATGAATGTGTCTAGTACATTATAGAAAATCTCAATTTTAAATATTTCTTCTCTGTTTGGAAAGCGGCGGATCAGCAGCTAATTCATCAAAATGTTATTCAACGTTCCTTTGAATTTTTTTCTTGAAAATGTGTATCTGTACCATATTTTCTTGCAGTTTCACTGCCTTTGCACTTAAATAATTCGAAATCATTTCTATAAATTTGCAACTTTGCTTTGGTGTCTGCTAATGCTTTGCTTGCCTCACCCAAATTGATGTCGCATTTTTGTAAAGTTTTGGATGCATAATTAATGTCATTCAATACACTTTGCACGAATTCGCAAAGCAACACGAACATGAAATTTAGCATTTTTTTAAATCCTCTCTGCTTCACTACGCTCCTCTTTATTAGGACTCTTTAGAATTATATTTGATAATGATTTGATAATATAAAAAAAAAAACGAAGTTTTATTGCAGATATCGTATACTGGACCATCTAGTCGAATTTAGATTTTTTAGAGTGGTAGATCCCAACGTTTGATGCTGTTTCCGTTATGTTATGTCAAGTTATACAAATCTTGCAACGTTGCGGAAAAAATCTGTATTTCCACACAACTGCTAACGGTATCATTTATCACCAAATGAGATGGCTAAAATGTGCCCCAAGCTGTACAAAAATAAGACCACTGCTATTAATTTAAACAAAATAAAAATAAATATTTATAATATTTTATATATATATAATAATTAAAAATATTTTCAAAAAAGGAAGGAGAAACGAAAAGAAACGCTACAAGACGTCGTTGGGGAATATTTTATCGCCGCTAGCTAGTGTTACCACATTTAAACGTGTAGACTAAGAACGATGTCCTCGAGCGGGGGCCTGAATTAATGCACTTATTTCACGACATTTCGCGTTAAACAACGATAAGCCGAAATCTATAGATTTGACATGATTTATTGGACATCAATAACGAACATCAATATGAGTAGTACTAAAATCAAATAAAATTGAATCACTATATTTACCGATACCAAAAAGTTTATTGACATTCGCTTACTTACTCCTGATACTGAATTAATTTTTTAACCGTTCCCAAAAAGAAATCTTGACTCGAATTCACAATAAAACGCACATATCGCTATCCGTCAAGTTGACAACACTACCAACTCACAGAAAGAATTTAGGTGAATTTCCTAGGTATAACTTTCGAATTTCTCTCAACTGAGTTGCCATGATGAAAGTTGGGTTGCAACATGTCATATTTATTTTGAAAATAGATGAATTTTTTTAAAGTTCTGTTTGTTCGAGATTTTCTGGTAAAGATTCGAGGGCCCCCTGAGTTTGAGGGCCCCGGGGCACTGCCCCGCCTAGCCCCTAGGTAGCTACGCCACTGGGAACAACAATGTGTTAAAGAATTTAACCGTGTAATAAGTAGCGAACCCAGTAGCAAGCCCTTGAATAATTTTACACTTTGGTCTTACTCTCGGATAACTTGTTTTGCGTTTTTCCAATACAAACGTAGATTAGCGAATATTGGGTATTATTATTTGAATCAATAACAACAAGTAACATTTGATAATTATCTGTTTTCGGTGACTTTGTTTGTTAACAGATATGGTAGAAAAGAACATCGACAAGTATTATAGACAAGGAACTCGACAACCCTATTGAATTTTATTGTTTATCAAAACTCAGTAACATAAAGCCACAAATGTTGGTAATTACAATAATATTGAGATTAGTAACAAATTTTTGAGTACGAGTACCTATGTAATCAAATAGTTTAATATTTTTTAATATTAATTGTAAATTCTCTTACTTTTGGAATGTTATCCCACTTTCCTATTGGTAACCAACCAGTTTTACAAATTACGCACAATCTCATAATCACTAAAAATAATTCTTATTATATAACTAATATCAAACCTGGTACTTAATTAATTCCTGGTAGGAAAAATGGCAGTGCTTGAAATCGGTAAAATCATTTTGTAGGGTATACCAGTCCACCGTAGAGGTCAGTGGTAGCACATATGTATTATATATGTCCTTATCAGAAGAGAGTTCTCTAGCATATTCTAAGTATCATAATAGTTTGTGGGAAGCCTTTTATATTAACTTATATGCCATCGATTGGAACCATGACCTTTCGGTCGTTTAAGCAGGGGCTACAAACCTTCAAAATATAGGCACTTTTTTATATGTAGTACTTTCTTTATTTATAATGATTTTTTTTTATTTTATTTTTTATAATGATTGATATAATATATATTTATTAACTATTATTAAAAAGTTATGTAAAAGATCGCTGTAGAAGGAAAATCATCTATTGTTATAAAGTAATTTATTTATTTAACAATAAAAAAACGTTAATTTATAACACATATAAAGATTCGAGTGATAACTACACCGAATAAGTACGTACTTATTCAAAATATAAAACTTTATTGTCAACCGACCGGCTCAAAAAAAGTAACGCATCTCTGGCTGCCGTTTCTTTTAGAACGAACTGACGTAACGCGCGTTTAGTTTATTTTATTTCACAGTGGTAGAGCCACGCGGCAGCTTTGCTGTTGAACGTATGGGCCGGGGTGGTAAAATGACCTTACAGAATACTGGCGTGAAGTGGAAGCTCTGCTTCCGCGTTACGCCTGGTGAGTGCCGGTGGCCGGGGGCCCAAATCCCCCCCCCATCAATCAACATGGTAGCGAAATTAAATATCAAACTACCCCCGTAGGGTACCAGCACCCCTGGAGAATCCATCGCTGAGCATCCACAACCAAGTTACTCCACTCCTGAGCGTCGGTGCTCAGGCTGTCCCAGATATTCTGGGGGGGGGGGGGCAAAATTCCGTTTAAGACTACAACTGCTCGGGGCAAAAGGAGCAACAAGACCAAGGTGGTTAACCCTGCCACGCTATCCGCGAATTTCTGCAATATCAGGGGACTTCACTCTAACCTAAACGCCGTACACTACTATCTCGGGACGGCGAGGCTGGCTCTGCTCTTTCTGACCGAGACGCAGGTGTCCTCTCCGGCTGATGCCTCGTATCTCTCCTACGCGGGGTACAAACTGGAACACTCCTTTGTGCCTCAAGGTGGAGTTTGCTAAACGCAAACTCGTCAGAGAGGACATCTGTTCTCGACGCCTCGGCAGTCTTGAAGGTTCGGACCTGTCCATCCTTTGGTTACGCGTAGACAGCGACGACCATCTGCGTGTCTACGGGTGCCTTTATAGGTCACATAGCGGTAATGCCGAAACAGACCGACTCTTCGACCACGTCCAAATGGCTACAGATTCGTTGCTACAGCAGATCCCCTCCGCAGAGATCATGATCCTCGGCGACTTCAACGCCCATTACGCCGGCAGAATTGGCGATAATCTAGTTTACCTTCCTTCTGAAACCCGTGCATTCTGGTCTTTTGCCAAGGCTGTCAAGGGAAATTTCTGTCAGCCATCTCTTTCATCTCTGCACGGGGAGCACGACTCACTGGCCCATACCGCAAAAGAGAAAGCCGATGTGCTAGGCTCTTTCTTTGCGTCCAATTCGACTCTAGATGACGGGGGGAGTACGCCGCCGACCATCCCGCGGTGTGAGTGCTCCATGCCAGAAATATAGTTCACACAGTGATCGGTTCGCAAAGCACTCCTCTCCCTGGACATCCACAAGTCGAGTGGGCCTAACGGAATCCCCCCAATTTTAACGCGTCTTCTCCGGTCCTCCTACTCCCTAGGTGTAGTCCCAAAATCATGGAAGACGGCTTTCGTCCACCCGATCCCTAAAAAAGGCGACCGCTCAGACCCGTCCAACTACCGGCCTATCGCCATCACCTCCTTGTTCTCCAAAACAATGGAGTCTATTGTAAACTGTCAGCTCATGAGGTACCTTGAGGATCACCAGCTGATTAGTGATCGCCAATACGGTTTTCGTCGTGGTCGATCAGATGCTGATCTTCTGGTCTACCTAACTCCTAGATGGGCGGAGGTAGTAGAGTCCAAGGGGGAGGGAATGCACCTGCAATTCTCCTGGTGTTGCGGTTGATCATAGGCGGCGGTAATCACTTAACATCAGATGAGCCGCATGCTCGTTTCCCCTCTCTTCCATAAAAAAAAATTTAAAGGGATGAATTTGCAAAAGCTCAATATAGTGATTATATTGCTTCAAATGTTTTTTTTAATATGAAACTTAAAATATAAAATATAACACATTTTTCGCGATGTACCGTTTTTAGATTTTACGATGTTTATAGGAACCACAGACAATATTATTTTAGAAACAAAAAAAAACATATGTGGTGACTTATGACTGATAGAAGTGTGAATAATATCAATATTTAAATATTGTTATCACATCTAAATTGAGATTTTGTAAGTTACGCCTTTTGATACTCGGCTCATATCTGTGGTCATTGTCCATTTTTCTCAATCGATTTGGTACATACTATATAGTCTGTGTAATGTGTATAATATAATGTATATGGCTCAGAAGGACTAGAACCCAGAGCCTTAAAGCTAGTTAATAATATAAAATTAATATTTATTTATCTGTGGCTGTGGCCGACTTAGTGTTTTGGTTCAAGTGTTTTATAGTTTTATTTCATTTTCAAGCTTTATTTACAAGCGTCTTGTTTTTTAAGAATAACTAAAAATGGCTTGGGGTTTTGTAACATGTGGTCCGAATGAGGCCCTCGTTGTTTCGGGTAAGTTATTTGAAATACCGCCTCAAATAGTTTTGCGTAGTGTACATTACTTAAAATTTACGTATCTCTTTTTCCATATTTAAAAGTTGGCGATGATTTATTGCATAAGTAATTAGTATTTAGTTATCTGCAGCGATTATAAAATACAACAAGGTTATTCATTAGCCCAGCGAATTTATTACTTATTATTATTTCCTTATGGCTACAATAATTTCACTAATTGCCGCGCCTATTTTATTTTTAATGTAACATTTCTTGCAATTATAATTAAAATAATGTTTTATAATTGTCATAGTAATTCTTACTTTTAATTTTCTCATATTTTTTGCAACTTTTTTTTTTATATAATCTAACAAAAAGTCTATCATACCTTGCTTGGGTGCCTTGTAGGAGTATCGAGTACTAGTGGAAAAATGTATTTCCCTGTATGTCCTTACTATGTAGTATTCAATGTTTTCTTTACCTATTTGAAGCCATAAGTCATGGTAGTTTTTTAGATATTTCTCAGCAGCACCGGTTTCCATAAGTTGGCTGATTTGTCATATTTACTATGTTGTCTCCAAATTGATGATATTTATTTCAAAATATAAAAACTTTAACTTGATAAAAAAAAAAAATCTTACATGAGATACATTACAAAAATACTAATCTTTCTCCTTTAACAAATAGCCTGTATTAAGAGAGCCTATTAAAATATGTAACATAAATCTGGATAATTTTGGTTTGGTAATCAGGCCTTATTGTAAATGCTCATATCCAGTTTTGACTGTTTATCATGATGATAAAATATTGTTACTAAATGTTAGCTTTTATTTTTTAATATTTTTATAGGATGCTGCTACTCTAAGCCACTTCTTGTTCCGGGTGGGCGTGCATTTGTCTGGCCAGCAATACAACGTGTCCAAAAAATATCACTTAACACAATGACACTTCAGGTAGAATCACCAACTGTCTACACAAGTCAGGGTGTTCCTATTTCAGTAACGGGTATAGCACAGGTACATGTTGAAAAAAATTCTTAGTTATTTACTAATGTATCTGCTTTATGAATAATATGATATAAAATTAACATTACAGCAATGTATGTTATATATTTAAAATTTAGAATTTAGAAATCCTATAAATATATTATTTAAAATTTGTTGTTACATTACAGGTGAAGATTCAAGGTCAGAATGCTGAAATGCTTCTGTCAGCATGTGAGCAATTTCTAGGCAAATCAGAACAAGAAATCCAACATATTGCCCTCGTGACCCTAGAAGGTCATCAGCGTGCAATTATGGGATCAATGACTGTTGAGGAAATATACAAAGACCGAAAAATATTTTCCAAAAAGGTTATGATACGTTTATATTAACTAGTAGAATGTATAGTCTTGTATTTATTATGCTAAAATGGTCTCACTTTTCCTTACTTTTATCTCAAATGCATGTATTAAATATAACAGGATTTAACACAAAATAAAGTCCTTATGAAAAGATCCCTGGATGACCTAAACATATTGCTCAATTACCTCTATGGTTTCTCCCAACAGATAGGTCTTAAATATTAACATTAACACTCACACCAGTCATCCAGGGGGAAAAGAATAAACTATGGACTTACATTTGGCAGAATCCTGACACACCTCTTTGGCCTCCTTCAAATCCATATTGGTAAGCAAAGTTTAGGGCGGCCCCACACTAGCTCACAACCACTTGCATATCCTACCAGTTTGTCATTCCATATAATGTTGGGTCATCTTTCACTTTGCTTACAGGATGAGGATTTACAATCAAACTTTATTGCTGGCAAGTAGTATAATAATTTGTGCCCAAATAATTTCGAAAAATTATATGTTGTAAATTGATAATTTCCACCTCAAATTATTTTGTTGTAAATAAATTTGAGGAGGTAAGTGTGTAACTTTTTGCGTAATAAGTAAAAGTCATCAATATCTAAATAAATAAAATTAAAGTGACACCAGGCACTGAATATCATTTAAGTTTTAAAGTTAGTATATATAATCCGACTTCCATTCACTTCTGCTTTGTCACTTTTTCAAATTTGCTTTGTCACTTTCCTCATTAAAACTTTCTACATGACCAAACCATCGAAACATTCCTTTCTTAAGCCCGGTCACAGCATCATTTTGCAAACCACACTTTTTTTTTTCACACAATTTCTCACCCTGTCACTCAGATTCAGCCCTAACATACTCCTTAGTAACTACATTTCTACAGCATTTCTGCCACTCCCAACTTTCACTACCATGCATTTAAGTAGAGATTAATACAGCATTGTGAATTGCCATACATGCCTTTTTTTGACACATTCTAACTTTTCACAATAGAGTGTGGATCCCCATTTACTTTCTTTCCTGTGTTCACTCGTCGTTCTATATCCTTATCATATCTCCCATCTCTGCTGAATCTACATTCCGAATATACAAACTCATCCACTTGCTCGACCAATTACAATCATATTCGGGTTGTGATAATGTTTGAGGTTGTCGCTGTCATTGCATTAGATTTGACAGACCACAAATCCTCTCAAAATAACACCGATTATCAAACCTACAAGCATACCACTGCAAGACTTCAAGATTCTGTAAGCTCAACAGAAAGTTAGGAAACTTGTGCTTGTTCCAATAAATGAACATCACATAGAGAGATTTAGAAGTAATATAGTTAAAAAGCTTGAAGTTACTTCCATAGAAAAACAATACTGACTATTTTTATTAAACATTAAAAATTATTACTCTTGAATTTAATAATATATTTATTTCTATAACACTTTAAAGAGTCGCAAATCATTTAATGAGTGAGAGTGGTAGTAATAATCCATTACCATAAGAGTAGACAAATGTTATATGACCTTTACAATGAGAATAACTAGAGAATATGTAAAAAACATTATAAATATTCCAAAATATTTAAAAGAGTGTGCTCCACAGCAAAGTCTTTACATTTAAGAAACAAAATTAAGACTGCCTCTAATAAAATTAAAATGACTAGGAGTAAAATCAATAGTGAAACTGGCAAGATGAAACTACACAACTCAATCTTTCAATTGAATTTCTACAATAATTTAACAAAATCGGATCAAGATGCGGCGCTAGCAACTGCTTTTGAGCAATATTTAACTGACATTCTGATCTTGATTACAAAGTCACTGAATTCCACTCCTACTGTCGCTGAGTCATTACTCAAACAAAATGTAAATGTCTGTACAAAAGAATTTACATTTCATAAAATATCATCAGAAGATATTGTAAAATGTTTCAAAACAATTATACTAAGAAACCCGCATCTTATAGGGCATTTCTATTAGTTTTTGCGTCTATAATAGATGCAATCACACTCCAACTTGCTTTTATTGTTAATATTAATAATGAATCTGGAGTGTTTCCTGATTTAATGAAACATAGTTAAGTTACACCTTTATTTAAATCTGGTAGTACATTAAACCCTTCTAATTTAAAACTTGTTAAACATTTATAATTTGCTGTTGAACAATAATAAAACTAAATGCATTAAATTTACAATATCAAATGTTAAATCGGTGAATACAGGTATGCTTTTAAATGTGTTCTCTAATTACTGTTGATGCGAAGCTTCAATTCCTTGTATCCAAATTACCTAGCAAACTTAGTTATGCAGCATATGTTGTAAAAGAAAGTAGTGGCCTTACATGTGTTAAAACATCTAGATTAGTTTATTTTACTTATTTCCATAGCATAATATGACATTGAAACTATCTTTGTTTTGCAGAAGCGCGGATAAGAGCAATTTTTAAAATATAGGATAAGTTATTTAAGAATCGAAATACAGATGCGTTGTCACCCCTGACGACTGGGATAGAATGCCTCATTTCCAGTAAAAAGGGTCTCCGGTTCTCTATTCTCACCATACGAAACTCAGCAACATTAAGCTGCTATTTTACGCTGGTATTATTTGAGAGTGTGGACCTACCGCGGGTCGAGCCGACCCATACATGTTACAACCATAGTGTATAGCTGCAGTATGATTATACCACACATTATTATTATTTGTCTTTCATAATTATAAATATTTGCATGTCTACTAAAGGCAGAATATAGCTTGAACAATGCACCACTTAAATCTGGTACAACCTGTATTCTTTGCAAATAAATGTTTCTTTTTTTCTTTCTTTCATCATAAGATTTATCAATAATAGCTTAGCTTAGCATCATAAGCTTTAGCAATTTATAAGCTGGGCCTAAAGAAAGCCTTTAGGGAAAAATTTAAAGAAATATATACATATTAACTTTGGCCTCTCAGTATATTTACGAAAATTTAATGTACATATGTTAGAACAAAACAGTTTTATTAAAAATAGTGATGTACATCCTGTAAATACTAGGAACAAGCACTAATAATAATCACAAACTAGTTGCACCAATTACAAAATGTTAAACTTACAATTAGTAATTCATGGGGCAATGTATACGCTTTTACAACAAAGTTCCTGAACATATGCAGGACCTATCAAAAAATTTAATTTTTTGTTAAGCAGAATTGTATAATAAGGGTTATTATGCTACTTAAGAGTACATGATTGATAATAACCCCAGGGAATGAGATGATCACTACCATACTGTTTCTAAATGTTTTCATACTTAAATTTATAAAATATAATATTGTAAATTAATGTTTATAAATAAAGTCCTGTTGTGTTTTCTGCTGTTTTATACCAGGACAGAGGTTTTTTTCTAAACCATTGGTAAAACTTAAATGTCTTTCAGTAACTATTCTTGTAATTTATGTTGAATAAAAATTATTCAATTCTATTCTGCCGGCTTAGGGCCACTTAAGCTTACTGACCCTTAAAACTATGTCAGTTACTTTAGTTCTACTGTGGAGACCTCCACTATCTAGCCTATCACACAGGGAAGATATAAGAGACGTGACATAATTCTGTTTTATATTATGAACTCTTAGAATATATCTTAAAGCTTAAATTACTTTTTAGGTCTTCGAAGTTGCATCCAGCGATCTAATCAACATGGGAATCACAGTTGTTTCTTATACACTCAAAGACATCAGAGATGAGGAGGTAAATATTGCTTCTAGAAACTTAATTTTTTAATAAAGATAATTAGTCTTATTTTTTTATTTTGACATATCCATTATTTGAATGTAGTAAATGCAAAATAAAATTGAATACTGGTTTCTTAATCCTAATGAATTCTGCAGGAGTGATTTATAAATATACTTTTCACATATTTTGCGTTGAGCATGTCAACCTTTATTATTATTGCAGATAGATTGATAACTCATTATTATATCTGACTTTGAAAGTATATCAACTTTAGGAAATACTAAGTAAACGAAAACTCTTGGTGTTTAGCACGGTGATCTAGTGGGTGGAATGGTGTAGATACAGCAGATGATATCCTCAGTTAATTCTCTTGCTCATATTTGCCAGAATTTTGAAATTTTCCGAAAAAACTAATTGACTCTCATAAATATCACTAAATGTAAATTATTCATTTCCACTAATATTCATCTAGTTCTAAAAAAAAAACACTCCGTTTAAGGCCAGTCTTAAAACTTGGATTTTTTAAAAGGAAATCTTGAAATAGCCTTAGATAAGTCTAAACTTATCTTTAGAATCCAACAGCTTTCAAGCTACTTTTACCTGTTAAGATTTGGAGGTATCAGTGTAACAAATCATTGTAGTATTGCATTGCCAGCATTCCTTTCTTCCATAAGAGTTGGTGATTTTTGTAACAAAATTCTGAATAAAAAAGTAGACCTGATATATAAAATAGATCTGGCTTAGGTATGGCAGACATGAAAAATTTTTCCCCAGCCAGAGTGTTACAGTAGAAGATAACTAACAGAATCAGTAGACTAATTCGTTGGTACAGATTGTGCAGAAAAAATTAAGGTAACCATAACTACTTAAATCAGGTCCGCCTTCTAGCTATTTTAACTTCAGAATTAATCACTGGTTACACGCTTTACCATTAAGTAATCTAAGTATAATTGTCGCACCTGCCAACAATTGCCCTTGGCACCCAGGGTTGACTGGCAGAGAATGCCACATGGCATTAAATCCGCCCTATGTACCCTTTAGCTTAAGGTGTTACGTGTAAGTTTTTAAATAAATAAATAAATAATCTCTGCACATTACTTGACGGGGAAAGCTTGCGTGTAGTCATAGGAGAAGTAATGGGGCGGTGATCTGTCGATATTGATGTCCACAGACTCTTTTCTCTGAAATATGGTTCTCAAAGAGCGCTTGTCTATATAAATAGTGTGGGATGCTACGTACGTAGAGACTCAGCTGCAGCTGAGCTGAGTAAACGGCGCAAGACTGAGTATGGAAGGTGGCTAAATATTTGTGTCATTTGCTGCTGAGACTATTGGCCCGTGGGATTCACATGTGATTGAGTTTCTGTAGTTTAAGGAAATGTACACGCGACGTGTTGCCGCGCGGTTTATTTTAAGTATAGCCATTTAGCGAAGTAATACACTCAGCGTTCAGGGCTAAAACTTGTGTTAAAATCTCTTAATCCTTGTGTCAGGATCAAGGCGGCTTACACAGACTGGTTTGACATCTATAGAGGTTTCAGACTGTTGTGTAGTCTACTCGTAACTTTAAAATCTGCTTATTCTTTTTGGAAAATGTATATCTAGTTTTAAAATTTGAAAGTCAAAGAATGTAGATTAAGACTGGGTGAATTAGTAGTAGTCTTCGACTCATGGTTTACAATGTATCTGCATTTTTAATTGTAATCGAGAAAAGATGTAGATGTCAATGGGCCACAGCAACCACTTACGATTAGGTGTAATGTGTGTTTGTTTGTGACCCTTATCCTATAAAAGAGCAAGTGAATGATATAGAGTAAAACTGGGGCTATTTTCGTAGGTAGTTTTAGATTAATTGGAGAATTGTTTGGTCTTCCCTACTTCCTGTTATACTACTAGACTGCACTCAAATCCCTTACAGTAACAAGGCTAAAACTCTAAGGTTGTATCTCACTCCTGAATGTCTTGGACCTTGCTACTTGACATTACCGAGGAGCAGCTTAATAAGTTTGAGTGCATTCAAAATTTATGTATTAGATTTATATTTGGGCTCTGCAAATATGATCACATACCTAAATTTAGCTAATAGCTCAATTGGAAACTCAAACGAATATTGCTCCCGATTTATTCGGAGGAATACTCACTTTCTCTCCACTTTGTATAGCATTCTGTTTAATTCCTTCCAATCCTCATTATTCAAAAGACCGTTTCCAGTATATTTCCCTTACCCATAATCGGATCCTTCGATCCTCTGGCACTGTTCCTCCTTTTTTAAGAAATCCTTTAATGTCACTACTGTGCGTTTGTGGAACTCTACCTCTCCAAATTCGTCGTGCTAAATCTCTTTATTCTTTCAAAAGTCTTGTAAAATCGTATTACTTCTAAGTAATACGATTTCACAAGACGTTACGTTATTTATTAGACAAATTACTTTTCCTTTCTCATACTCTTCATTTAATTACTTTATCATATTATATATAATTGTTTGCGTCAGTTCTCTATGCAAAGGTTGTCTAGAAGAGATCACTTTCAGAGTGATAAGACCGCCTGTTGTACTACTCGTTATTCTGTATTTTTATTTGTAAATAAATAAGTATGTTAAGACCGACTCTTAAATGATAGGGTGAGAAGTTGTGTGATAAAAGAAAAGTTATTGGCAAGAATTTTGGAAAGAAAAGAAATGCTTGAAGACTTGCTTGCAGGAGAAAGACAATATACAATAAAATATTCCAAGGCTTGACAAGACAAACCATAATTACACCTTATATTGTATTAGTTATTACGTTATTAATAATTTTCAGTGTTAAAAGAAAGATTTTGTTGGACTACTACTTATATGTTTTCACTCAGGGTTACTTAAAAGCGCTGGGTATGGCCCGAACGGCGGAAGTTAAGCGTGACGCTCGTATCGGCGAGGCAGAAGCACAAGCTGAAGCGAAAATCAAGGAAGCGATGGCGGAGGAGCAACGGATGGCGGCCAGGTATCTTAACGATACCGAAATAGCCAAAGCTCAACGTGATTTCGAACTGAAGAAAGCAGCTTATGACGTTGAAGTACAAACTAAGAAGGTAAGTTTGTTTCTAGTAATTTCCCCAATTACCTTGCAGGAGACTTAATGTCTATTTACACTGCTACTTGCAGAGCAAGTAAAATAACAAAGTGAGAATCGATATATTTTCACATACCCCTGCAAGTGTTACAAATGTTAAATTTCTTCATGAAAGGCCTTATTGTACGCGGATACATATAACACTAGGTAATTTAAAGCCTGTTTCCAAAGTAGTGTTCGCTATCGCATATCCAAAATAATTAAATTTCCTAATTTTTAAATTAATTTTTTGCCGTCGCCAGCTGACGCCATGACATCAAGTGATGAAAGAGTAGTTATATTCGAGATCAATCTAGCTTATTCCAAAATTCCCTGGCTAAATGTAAATACAATATTACATGCGCCTAGCTTTTGAAGTGTCTGAACAGTGACTGACAGCTCTTCCATACATACGTTGTGCACAGGAATCACTGTAATTGTGTTTTCTTTTATCGCTACACTTCGTAATATAATTTAACAATCACAGTAAATAATAATAAAAGGGGGTAAATCAATTTAAGGTTCTTAAAATGAATTCCAAATAATCTTCAATTCAGAAAAATAGAGCTTTCTAAACTGTTTTATTAAATAGTTTTAAAATTTATTAAGGCATTTTTGATCACCAACAGATTACTACATCTGTAGTTACATTTAACAATCCTTGACTTGTACACAGTTTAACCATTACAAATATATAATTATAAATTAATATAAAATCTTTGTTAGAAAACAACTCATAACGGTTTACATGGCAATTCTGTTAATATGCGTTTCTATCATATTACGCAGGCTGAAGCAGAAATGGCATACGAATTGCAAGCTGCAAAAACGAAACAACGTATCAAAGAGGAACAGATGCAAATTGCTGTTGTTGAACGCACCCAAGAAATTAATGTACAAAAGTGGGAGGTGCAGAGACGAGAGAAGGAGTTAGAAGCCACTATACGCAGGTAGTGTTTCTTTAGAAAACGTGACGTCACCATGTATTCAGCTAGTTATCGTAAAATGTTGTTTCGTATCTGCCTTTGCTATGCGCACTCTTACTGACTTCTCACAAATCTAGAACAAATCACGTAAAAAAAACGTGTCGCTGATATTGTATATTTATAACCCAAGTATCGGTACACAGATAGATTCCCTGGATAAAAAACTGTTCCAGGGAATATACTCCGCTTAAAAATTGAATAATTTATCGTAAATGAATTTTAGTAGAGTGTACTATCAGTAAGTTTAGTTATCATAGTCGTTACATTTTCATTTCTCAAGAAAAGCGTTTTTATTCAAATTTTATCTTTATTTATATACCCATGAAACACACATTAATATTCAGAAATTACTTCCATATAATTTTATTTGTACATATTATGTCTTTAGGAAATCGGAACCGGGCAAGGGGCAGCAGTATTTCCTGATAAAGGCTGAATTACGATAATAAAATTTCTGTTGTCAAACCAATTGCAAACTGTGGTAACTATGGCAAATATGAGGCCATCTATGCAGGGGGACTCTCTTCGGCAGTGAACTATTGATAGGCTGTAATGATAGTGATACTGGTAATATCTTCTAACTTAACACTTTCACTGTCCGGTTTTCAGACACAATACTAAGACAATAGCAGTGACCTGCATGTAGTACATAGGACAGCGAAAGGGTTAATGGCTAAAGCTACTTTTACGGATTTTATAGTGTTTAAAAATTAACCGATTTTTAATTTCCGACATTTCGGGTGCCTTCCAGTACCCATGGTCACGGGGGACTGAGGTGACTGACGTTCTGATGTCAATCTTAACCCGGAGTACCTTCAGCTTTTTATTTATTATTTATAGTTCGATCTACGCAAAATGAACTTACTGTGTCTTGAAATTTTTCAGTGGTGTGTTCCAAGCAGGTGGCCTCTAAGCCACTAAGCCTCCTTCTCTATAGAAATTAGGATGTTTTTTAATTTCAGTAGCCTCACGCATCATCCTTGGTAGGAATTGATGTTCTTTCGCGATGATTCGGATTTGTGGTCTATAAAATCTGATGTAATGGTTGGGGCCGCCTAGGATATGATCACAAACTGTAGACTTCCCCTCCGTCTGCAGAATTCTGCAGTTTGTGATCATCAAAAGAAAACTAAACCCAAGATTACCACTGCAAGACTTCACGATACAGTAAGTCCATTCTGCGTAGATCAGACCATAAATAACAATTAAAATGCTGAAGGTACTACGGGTTAGCATTGACATTGGGACGTCAGTTACCTCAGTCCAGGGATGTTGCGAATGCCGTTTTTTTCACATCTGCGGATGTGAATGCGGATGCGGATTTCTGAAGTTTCACATCCGCGGATGCGGATGCGAATGTTTAAGATCTTATATAAATATAGTATATGAATGAAGAAATAAAACAATGATAAAGTAATTATTAACATTTTTATTAATGACAATTAGTATAAAGTATAATTTTCCAATTTTTATTTAAGTATTTCACTTACTAATTTTCATATTAGTTAGTGAAGCTAATGAAAAAGTAAATATCAAAATTTTTAGTAATGAAAATCAGTATTTAGTATATAATGCTCCTATATCTTTTTAATTTCACTTACTAATTTTCATATTAGTAATTGAAGTTAAAAATAGGAGAATTATACTTAATAAAGAGTTATATTGCCGCCTTTTCTGATTCAAGGCGGTTACGCAGAGTTTCGTAAATTAAACCCGTGCTACTAAATAATTGTTCGCTAGGAACACTGCCAGTGCAGTATACTGCAGGTGATAATATCTTAAATTCCTCTCGATGAACACTCCACCACTTAAGAGGATTTTCATCCACATTGACTCTTTTTTTAGCGCGGTAAGAAAGTAATTCCTTTTTGAGTACAGCTTCTACCATTTTCTGGTATTTCTTGTCTCTCATCTTCACTTGACGAATCTAAATCTAAATGTAAACAAATTGTAAAAAGAGTTCTTTTGAGGCCGCTTTTACACCGCTTATAAACACTTTATACGCGGTTAATTTAAAGAGTACTTCATTAAAGACTATTTTAGATTGGAACGAGTGTTTCTTAGTTTGGACGGATTATACCAGCCAGCTTTGTTTGTTTACATTTTATTTTTTCGTAAAATGGGAAGGATAAAGTATCAAGACAGCTAAGACTAATGAAATGCTAAAAAAAGACATCACTACCTATTTAAATAATGATATTATGATTAATTTCTAGGCTAATTATTTGCTAAAAAAGCGAAATATGCAAATTCGTTTACAATGGCATATATAAAAAAATATTGAACCGATCTTAATAAAATTTCTGTAAGACTTTTAAGTAGATAATTGTTTAAATTTTTTTACAAGTGACCGAGTTAGTGGCAGCAGCAAACAATAATATTGAGTGGAAACATCGCCTAAACCACACCCTAACTGAACTATTAAACTATGTAAACAATGCCTCAAGAAAAAACTAATTAATTAAAATTGTATATGATGAAACTTACCTGCGTCAGATTTTATCTTCTGTAATTGTTTTTCTTTATGCTCTCAAATATGGAAAATTCTTCTGGGTGCATCGATTTTAGATGATTTTTTAAAGACGAGGTGGTTCGGCCCTTGCGAGAGTAGCTTTTATTGCATATTTTACAATCAGCCTTATCATGGTCCTCTTTATTTGGTTCAAAATAATTCCATATATTACTTTGCGTCGGTGGTGACATTGTTAATTAACTTGTTAGATAATTTAATAATGACGGGAACCTCGCGGAATAAATAAAGAATATTTTTTTTAATATAAACTTTACCTACAATAAAACGTATTACCGGTGTAACATAATGGCATTTACCTGACGATTTCCCAATAAACAGTTATTTAAGTACACACAATGATCACTGTATCACAATAACATTCAAAATCTATTTATACGACGAGTAATCCACAGCGCAAACACGTTATGATTTATTTACAATAAACAAATGATGCACCACAAAAAACGCGTCGGATCTTGTCCACCAATTTTTTCGGTCCCATTGGTCATTGTCACGTGCGAACAAATTCTTTCAATTCTTTCTTGTCACAACTTGTATTACATTCGCATCCGCATGAAAATCCGCATCAATTATTGCAATTATTGCGGATGCGGATGCGGATTTTCGCAACATCCCTACCTCAGTCCCCTGTGACCATGGGTGCTGGAAAGCACCCGAAACGTCGGGAATTAAAAATCATTTAAAGAAAACTCGATAAAATCCGTAAAAGTAGTTTTAATCAATGTGCAGTGTTCGCGTAAATATAAGAAATTATTTTGAAAGAGTTCATGGTTAACATGTGAATGGGTAGGCTTTGTTTCTACTTATGGGAGTCCTAAAAAGTGTAAGAATCTGAAGTCTTATGTTTATATTTTTGGAGTTGTGCACCTACTGCATTTGTTTCACGTTTTAAAGGTGAGAAAGCTAGTAGAATTCCAAGCTGTGTGGCATCTTAGTCCTCAGGGTTGACAATGCAACTGTGACCTACTTTCTCTTTTTTTTCTGGATTTACTATGATTTTTCAACAGGCTTCAATAAAAGGAGGTTCTTGATTCGACTGTATTTTTTATGTATGTTACCTAAGAACACTTTTATAGGTGAACCAATTTTGATGATTCTTTTTTTTATTTGAAAGCTGGTGCTTCTCATGTGGTCCCATATAAATTTGATCAAGATCCGACCAATAGTTTTGGAGTTAGCTTTATTAATGCGTATTTAATTGACTTCGACTGCATTGATGATGTTTTCATTTTATTTACATTGTTTTTAATTTTACAATCTTGATTGTCAATCTAAAATAAAAAAGCTGTTAATTTATTTCTAAAGAATGTTTAATTGTTTACAAATTAATCAGCAGCCGGCATAAGGACATCTGTCTGTCAAAGATACTGATTACGCAAATCTTGCCACTTATAAATTCTTAATGTTTCGACAGACCTGCAGAGGCTGAGAAGTTTCGCCTAGAAAAATTAGCTGAGGCCCATCGACTGAAGACTGTCCTTGAAGCAGAGGCAGAAGCTGAGGCAGTAAAAGTTCGCGGAGAGGTACATTGTCCTTTTTAATCCAATTTACTTTAACGTCATGCAGGGCTGATTCTAAATAGCATTTTATTTAACTTATATTGCTCTAACAGACAAAAGCTTTTTAACTTTTTAAAAGAAAAATGTCATGGTGATAATGTTGTTACCTCTGTCCATCAGTCATCAGTCCTTATACAGGTTTTCCAAGAACACAATATCACGCCTTTTATGTATTCCTTAAAATTATAATTTAAATAATTAATACACAAAGAGTTTGATGCAAACTATCAGCAATGGTTTCTAAATACTAAGCTAAAATATTCTATAATGATTTCTTAAATTTACGCGAACACTACACATTGAATAAAACTATTATTTACGGATTTTATCGCGTTTAATTACTTTAATTTATTTTTTATTATTATCCTGACGTTTCGGGTGCTTTACAGCGCCCATGGTCCGACGGGGACTGAGATGTTTGACGTCCCAATGTCATTGTTAGCCCGGCTACCTTCAGTTTTTGAATATTCAATAACAAATCGGACCAAAAATTAATATTCAAAAACTGAAGCTAACAATGACATTGGGACGTCAAACATCTCAGTCCCCCCTCAGACCATGGGTGCTGTAAAGCACCCGAAACGTCAGGATAATAATAAAAAATAAATTAAAGTAATTAAACGCGATAAAATGCGTAAATAATAGTTTTACTAAAATATTCTGGCAAAACAAAGCTCGGATTTGTATAGCATATGGCGTGGAGGGCACCAAACATGGTAAAACAATTTTAATTAGTGGCCATCCATAAATTACATCACACGTTGGGGGGGGGGGGGGGGGGCTCAACAAATTGTGACATTGTGTGAAAAGTGAAAGGCGGGGTTAAAAGCTATGTGACGTCACAAGTTCAAATCTAAAATATTAAACATGAAATTTATATACCAGTGATAAACAATATTAAGGAGTGGGTCGAAAGTTCGTGAAATCAAGATGATTAAGTTTTGTATCTTTTATTAACATTATTAATAATTTACCGTTATTTAATTGGTCTTTTATTTTGTCCATTATGTAAAATATTTGACTTTATTTTTATGTTATGAAAGATTATTTTTGATTTAAATAAAAAAATGAGAAACTGCTGTTTTAATTTAATAAGTTCTGAAATATAAAATTGATATGGGTTTCACAAGTGTGACCTGTGACAAAGATGAGGGTGGGGGTCAAAAAAACCATAAAATTTGTGTGACGCAATTTATGGATGGATAAATTATAATGGTATAATGTTATATGGAGAAAAAAGTTTAAAAAAAAACCTATTTCGAAAAATAATTTTCAAAGACCCTTCATTAGATACCAAACAAGATATTTTAATCAACATTTATTTTTTGGTAGTGCTTAAAAGTCGCAATAAGGCGCCATATTGAACGTTAAGTTACGTCATATAGCCTTTAACTTGCAGATGAGCATAGCGCTTCCAACAATACCTCCTTTGTCAAAATACGGCGAGTACTTTAGAAGATATGAGGAAATAGATGAACATACACACATACAAAGTCGGCTAAAATATCTCTCCTTTTACTTTGACTTTGCCATAGTTGGGTAAAATAGACAGATTATATATTCGGGTGAAATATACAGATTATATTTAAAACTAAATTGGTGGTCACAGGTTAAGTAAATTATCCGAGAGAAATGTATACAAGTTAATATTCAAGCACTTTACATTATAAAGTCAGATGAAAAAAAAGAAAGACGCAGCGCTACTTACATTTCAAGTGACGCAAAAAACAAGCTAAAACCATGCTCAACTTATTGTAAGAACACGCACTCACGTACATTTGCATCTAATTTATTTGCAACTAACAACTTGGCTTAGCTGCATTTGTGTACTATTAATATTAAAGAAAGGAAAAAGTCAAGAACTTGAGCATGGTTTCAACATTACTTGAAATGTACGCAGAGTTCCGTATATCTTTCTTCTTTAGTCTGGGTTCATAAATCACTGAAGACACCTTAACAATCTTCAAAACCTATGTCTGGTTTTCATACGAAGTTCAGTAGTAGTCGTACTCGCACATAATCACTCGCTTCTAGAAGCTGTCACATGTAAAGAATATGAGTGACAGCGCATTCTGTCCACTTTTTATATCCGCGACCACACACTATCACAGTTTGAGATCGTGTGGTAGTACCTATCATTGCAAAATCTCAAAAATATATCCCATATTTGATATAGAACATATCCGAATTAGTGAAAAAAATGTTAATTATTTATGAGCACATTGGCAGAATTTGCGAGAAGTTAGTTCGCCTTCCTTCGAGAAACCGTGCATTTTGTTCTCTCGCCAAGGCTGTCCAAGGGAATTTCTGTAAGCCATCACTACCATCTCTGTATAGGAGTACGACTCACTGGCCAACGCCGCAAAAGAGAAAGCTGATCTTTAGGTTTTCTTTTTTCGTCCAACTCGACTCTCGGTGCTGGGAGGAAATCCCGCAGTGTGAGTGTACTAAGTACGTAAAGCACTCCTCTACCTGGACATCCACAAGTCGAGAGGACCTGACGGAGACCTCCAATTGTGCTGAGGACGTGTGCTTCAGAGTTGGCACCGGATCTAACGCTTCTTTTCCGGTACCCTAAAAAAGGTAACCGCTCTGATTCGTCCAACTACAGTCCTGTCACCAAATAATAAAGTCCATTATTAACAGCCAGCTCATGCTTTACCTTAAGGAGCACCAGCTGATTAGTGACTGCCAGTACGGTTTCCGTCGGGGTCGCTCATCTGGAAATCTTCTTATACTTCGTCTAGTCTTTACCTAACACACCTCTATTTCTCTAATTACTAAGATGTCAGTGCTGTTAGCTTATGCGGCTCTTAAAGCTTCAACTGACTCAGCTAATTGCCCTAACACCCGGATGGGCGCTGGCGGTCGAGTCCAAGGGTTTTGACGGTTAGTTTGGGCATAGCGAAAGCCTTTGATCGGATTTGCGCACAAAGCGCTCCTTTCGAAACTTCCTTCCTTTGGGTTTTGGCAATTGGATTGGGAATTGGTTTTCTGGTTGAACGGAGCATCAAGATCGTAGTAGACGGTGCATGCTTCGATTACAAGTCTATTAACGCTGGTGTTCCACAAGGCTGCGTGCTATCGCCAACGCTCTATCTCCTGCATATCAATGACATGTTGCAAACCGGTGACATTCATTGCTTTGGAGATGACAGCACTGGTGATGCTTCTCGGCTCGGTTGATGAGTCTCGGATTGGGGGCGACTAAATCTAGTCTAGTTCAATCTCCAGAAGACACAAGCTTGCCCGTTTACCACTAAAAAGAACCCCTTTGCAGTATCTCCACAGTTTCAGAGCACTCCCCTTGTTGCTTCAGCCAGTATCGGCAATCTCGGCATCTACATATTGAATGACGTGCAGTTTCGTGGTCACTTGGAAGAGAAGATCAAATTGGCATCAAAAAAGCTTGGCGTGCTCAGCAGACAGTGTTTCATGCCGGTTTCACACCGCCTGTAACTTTACAAGGTGCAGGCCTCACATGGAAAACTGTGCCAGCTCCTTCCATTTGTTCGAATCCAGCGTAGAGCAGTACGATACTTCGGCGATTCTTTCTTTTCGGCTTGATTCACTGGCGCTGCGAAGAGATATTGCTTCTCTTTGCATATTTTATAACATCTACCATCGGGGAGTGCTCAGAGGAATTGTTCGGACTAATTCCAGCCACTCAATTTCACCATCGCACATCGCCACACATCTCAAGATATTATCCATACCATTTAGATGATTGGCGGTCAACCACTGTGCGATTTACAACAAGTTTTTTTCCTCGCACAACCGACCGATACGACTTAGGGACCTTCAAGAAAGATCCTACATTTATCTATGGTGTTGCAGTTGTTCAAAGGCGGCGGTAGCCACTTACCATCAGGTGAGCCGCATGCTCTTCTGCTTACTCTTATACATGTATATTAACAAATATCCCTAAGTATATTTTATGGTTTTATTTGTAATTATAATTATTAGATAAATCGATAATTAATAATTACTATTTCATGTACAAAGCTACAACAGGCGGGTTCATCTATTCGGAGCCAATATCTTTTAAATTTTTATGTAGAGACCCCCGGCACCAGTGTGTGTGATTGGCAGTTTTTATGGATTGTTATGAAACTCGCGGTAAAACCTCTTCCATTAGATTAGAGAAATTGAAACTTTCAAAATGGCTTTATGCTCTTGACTTCTACTGTTAACATAGTACTAGGAAATATTGATGATTGTTGAGAAACTGTCGTAATCAGTTAATATATCTGTCAATTATTATTCATAGGCGGAAGCTTACGCCATTAAAGCTAAAGCGGTAGCGGATGCAGAACAAATGGCTAAGAAAGCAGAAGCGTGGAAAGAATACGGCTCAGCAGCAATGGTCGATATGATGCTGGAAACATTACCAAAGGTATGGTCATTCCATGATTTTTTTTACATTGATCAGATAAAATAGATATCGTTGTGTAAGGGGTATGTACCAACATCTTTAAATATTTCTCGTTAATTAAGGGAAAAATAGTCTATAGATGACTTACCGACGACTTTTATTTGAAAATGTCGTACCATAATTTTACAGATTGCTATATTGGTTTTGTGCTTACTAACCTCACGCTCATCACGCTATACAGGCTATATCGTGGTGAGTGTAATTAAATTCCTTGTGACAGCTTATTTTTAGATCCAGCAGTGAATTTTTATATTTTAACTAGCTTGCCAGGCAGACGTTGTTCTGCCCTTTTCGACGACCCTTTGTCCTGTCCTATTAAAAATCCTTAAATTCGCAAAAAAAGATTGTGGGTCACTCATGGGCAAAAAAATTAAGTAACTCTCAAGTTGGACCAAACTGCACGCAGTGTGCAAATTTGATTAAAATCGGTTAAGTAGTTTGGGAGTCCATCGCGGACAAATAACGTGACACGTAATTTATATATATTAAGATAAAAATTATAGTTGTTACATACAGCCTATATATTATGCCCGTTCGCTCATTTCTCACGTCCATTCATTCTCATTAAGTGATACAAAATGATACAAAGTAATATTTATATTACCATTGCTGTTACAGTCTATAAAAGTCCACTGCTGAACACAGGCCTCCTCCATTGATTGTCTCATAGGGGGAGATATTTGCTATAGTTTCAACCATTGGCAAGCGGGTTGACAACCGCAGTTTTTAATTTTAGTCGTTATTAGGAAGATGCTGCTGCTCATATCCTGATTTGTTTCCCTCTATCGCCTCTTATGAAACCCACGGGATGATATGGGCTAGTGGATATTCTTACAACACCACTACATGGTAAGTATGTTTATAATAATAATAATAATGTCCTCCAGACCGAATTCCGGCCACGGCGGCCTGCCTCAACGGAGGCTAGCCATCGGCGCAGGACAGGATTATAGTGCCCAAGTGTATGCACCAGCACAGGTGCACACTCTATTCCCTCATCTACATAATCCGATGGGACGGTAAACCGACACGACCGGAGAGAGATCAGGATCTGCTTTTTTTAACAACTAGTGAGAATTTTCTGAGGGAAAAACTCAATAATTAGTTTTTTTGGCCCGACCCGGGATTCGAACCCAGGACCTCATGATCAGCAGTCGCACTACTACAACCACTAGACCAACGAGGCAGTATGTTCATATTGTGTATAATTTGTTTAGGTGGCAGCAGAGGTGGCGGCGCCACTGTCGCAGGCTCGTAAAGTGACAATGGTGTCTTGTGGTGGTGGAGAAGTGGGCGCCGCCAAGTTGACTGGCGAAGTGCTGAGTATCGTGCAATGTATACCTGAGCTGGTTAAAGGAGTTACTGGAGTTGATATTTCGAAAGTAAAGGTAAATTAATCTTATTGCTAGAATGTACACTTCTAGAATATTACTAATTTTGAAAATAAATATCATAACTAAAGTTTTGTTTTTTTTGTAATTGCTTAATAGTGCAATAAAAATGATAAAGCTGCATGAAGGGTAAGATAAAGCTGAGATAGAATTTGAACTACATAATGATTAATACTAAATGCTACAAGGCTTAATCGTACTAAAATGTCTGTAAAACATTAACTAAACATTATTTTTTATAAAAACTTAAATACAAACTCAGAAACAGCATATGTCCCATATCTACTTAGTATATTTAATTTGTATACATTATACATTTCATTTATACATTCATACATTTACGATTTTTTGTATATTTATATAATATTAAATTGATACATTACATGATACATTCTGGCGATGGCTGATTATTTTCGGTCCAGGTGATGTATCAAAATTGTCAGTAAAAAATAGATCAAACCATGAAGAAAAACTAAAAAAGAGGGATAATATTTATTGTACTCTTTAATGTCTTCGCTTTCTTTTCTGGAACGCCATGGGGGCGGAGTGTGGAGGTTTATAATACGTCACATTTACATACGGTTTGAATGAACGCGAGTTGCGTTTGGACGTAATCAGAATGCGAGTGGAGGTAACAGGCGTAACTTTTATAAGCATAAAACTTTTTAAAAATAGCTGAAACGTGATGGGAGGTCGGGGGAGGGGGATTGAATTCCGCCAATTCCTTACAGTCCCGTTAGGTGGAGGGAACAGGGGATTATTTGGTGTGCGCCTACCAAGTGGCAGCTAATAAGGTTACTTGCATGCATGTATTATAAAATTCTGTGCTTTTTAATGACTTCTACGCCAAAATTAGATAGTAGACAGCTTAATTGAAAAATTAAAACTTCGAAATATTTGAATTTGTTACTTTTACATAGTCTTAAAAAAATTGCCACTCGATAATTCTTTTTCCCATTCAACTGTTGGTTTTAGTGGCTTGCCCACTATTGAACCATTCCCACTTCAGCTTACTGATCCATAGGCTATGTCGGTTATTCTGGTTCTAGTGAAGATATCATCGTTACGAATTCTGGAATTAACTACTCATTATGAAGTCTGTCACGTTGTAAATCTTCAAGGAAAATTTTTCCTTAGATAGATAGATAGATAACACTTTATTGCACGCCAAAAAAACATAAACATTAACAAAAAAAAGTAGAGAAAGAAATGTGGTACAATAGGCAGACTTATCGCTAAGAGCGATCTTTTCCAGTCAACCTTTGGATGGACATGATTGCAAGAAAACAAAAACATGTCTGTGATTTGGCGACAAAAATAATATTATTTTAATTATAAACCATAAAATTGAAATAAAGATGCATAATATAGAATAGTATACAAGTACATAGATAAGATAAATAGATACATACTTATTATGTTAATAATATAAATTGATAAAGTACAAATATATATTTTGAAACATAAATGTGCCATACATGTAAACAAATAGTGTAGCTAGATAAAGGTAGAATAATTATATACATATGAATTTGATGGATCCAAAGTTGAATAATTATAGTGAGTAGATAAGTGGGATAGAATCGAGGACTGGAAGCAGAAGAGTTTGCACAAGCACAAGTTTAGTGACAGTTGATAAAAAATTTCGTAGTCCTCAAAGAATGAGTAATTGCAAAAAGTTTACAACTAACTTTGTGTAACTGAGGATCCCAAGATAAGATCTTATCAATGTATAAACCCAAGTTTCTGAGATGTCACTAGTCGGGATTATATCACCATCAAATACAACTTGGGTTGCTTGTGGTAAATTACATTTTGTAAGCATATGCGGAGAACCTAAAATAATTACTTATATCTTCAATGGGTGTGCGACTTTATGAATCCACATACGGCCAGCAGGGAAGGATCATATAACTGTTCCATATGTTATCTGGAACTGGCAACACACTGGTTGTTTTGTTTTAAGAAGATATGTCGTGATCACCAACCTCCTCACCTGACTGATCCAACTCCAACCTGATCACCTCAACCAAGACAATCTCATTCAATAAATTTAAAAATAATGTACATGTTGGACACTGGCACCACGGGTTTAAACAACAGCGATAAGGTCTATAAATTTATCTTAAATTAACCAGTCCTATCAATATGACTCGTATAACTTGGCCTTTTGACACTTTAAACGTTAAGCAAAATTATTATAACTCTCCGAATTCTCGAAGTTATTTGTATAGTGCAGAATGCTACAAATCATGTAATTTGAACAGATATTGATACATCCGTATGATTTCCATTTAAAGCATTTTAAGAAATATACACCTGTTCGACTACTTACGAGTCCGTTTGGTTAGGAACAGCGGGTAGAAGCAGCAGTACATGCACTGCTGTAATCCGGTCGAAAGGCTATAGAGACCAAGTATAACAGACTATAAGCTATTTCATCTTAGGCCCCATAAGTGGCAACCCATCAGTGTCCTTAAACTGCAGTAGCTACTACACGTCACCAGGTAAAGTTTGCTTGTCCATTTAAGATTTAGGTTCTGAATCGTATGATGTGGTAGGTACGTTATAGTAGATTGTTGCAGTATGAACTTATCCGATTGACCGAAAAAGATCCCCGCTCGCACTTACTATCAACGTAAAATAATAGTGTGACACTACTGTGTTTTTCATATGGCGAGGTATAAGAATCGAAGACCTTACTTGTAACGAGGCCATTCTTTCTAAGTTCTCAGAGATGACAATGCATATGACCATTTTGATTGTTAATCGCAAACAAATGTAGGTGGTCTGTACGCGTTCGTCATCCTTGTATAAAAGGATACGTATGAGATATTGTTTAACGCTTGGGGTGGCTGAATGTCAGCTCTTGTGATACAGCATAATGAAGACATTAAGCAACTTATTATTTTACATTTAGCAAGTCCCTTAAGTTTAATTGTTTTAACTACCACTGTAGCATTATTACTTTATATAATACTGGAATTATTTTGTAAGAAAAATACTAACGACTGAAAAATTAAAAATCGGGCGTGCGAAGCGACACAATGCGGTTTACGCGAATTCAACGCGACGCAGCGGCTCTGTCATACGTGCGTGTGAAGTCGCCGCTTCAGCCACCGCCGCCCATTTAGTAGCCTGCGTATGTCATGAAAAGTTTAAAATCAATATTAGGCTGTATGGTACATTTGTCCTTTGTCTATCAAGAGCTAAAAAATATGAAAGTGCCTTTAAACTTTCAATAGCAATAAAACTTTATCAACAAACTACGCAGGCTATTGATATAAAACAGTAGATGTAATTCTGAAGCTAATTAAAAAAAAACGGTCTTCAGAGTAGCAATATAAAATGATTTTTAAAAATATAACATGGATTGGTTTTAGTGTTTTATAGATATACGGTTACTCATATTACCGTATAAGTGCAATGTGGTTATGATAGAGGCAATTTAAAACACAATATTGCTTGACCTTGACGTGTCGAGAGTAAAACACAAAATAATACCTGATAAGTATGGAGTGTAGAGGTAAGGAGTACAGACTCTGTATAAAAAAGTGTCCGTAGGAAAGCGCTAAATAAGGGTGGCGCCACTGTAGCTACAGTCTAAATTTTAAAGAACTTTTTGTAATTTTTTTACTGCACAGACTCACCATATTTCTTTTTACAATAATTATTTTATAGCTTTCAAAATTTTTACATTCAAAATCACTCTCAACGTATTTTACTGCGATTTATCATTCCCTGTAGCTACTCGAGCGCTGTAGTGGAGAGTTTTTGAACTCTTATTTACTGCTAACGGATGGACACATTTTCGACTATTCTTCTATGGGAGATACTTCGAGACGCTTCGCGTTATGAGTCGTGCAATAGTCTAGTTCAGATATTCCCAAAGTGGGTTCTGCAGAATCTAATGGTTCCAGGGAAAAGTCACCAGGGTTCCGCGAAATTATTAATCTTTTCTTTTTTTAAATAATTTCACAGTTAGGTACAAATATTATTTTGAAATAGTGAAATCTGTGAAAATGTGATTTTTTTTTAAGTTACCAAGCGACAACAAAACTTCCTAGCGGTACGAGAATATAACGCAGAAATTTCTTGCTGGTTGCAACAATCGTCGATAATATGTATCATGTTATTTTATTTTTTTATTTATTTAAATATTTTGTATATAAGTACCCGTTTATGTATTTTATATTTATATTATTGTAGATATTAAGTATGTATTTTTTTTAATAAATATATTCCATTTGCGTTTTATTGCACCTTATATCTTTATTACTTGGTTATAAAATTTATGAAGTGGTTGTCTACACCTATCACAGTTTGTCAAATCATCTAGGGTTGACGAGTAGAGAATGCAATAAAGCATTAAGTCCGCCCTTTTATATCACTTAGTGTAAAAAAATAAGACAAAAAGTTTTAATATTTAGTTGTATTATATATTTTCGATTAAAAATTATTCATACATAGTTACAACGTAGCCGTAACAAATTGATTTGAAATTCGATCCGCTTACTTGGATACCCTACTAGCACCATTTTAATAACATGGACTGCTCTCCTAGTAAATGTGTTTAAGACGAGGCGTGATGCTAAATGCAAGTTTTATAATGCCTCAAAGTATATGATCAACTGCAGTAAACAAACCCAGAAAAATATTTGATATTGTCCAGGATATATGCTAGTTACATAGTGTGTTGAAAACATGATGCCAATAATTTAATACGACAGAAAAAAATCACAAACATACCTCTAAAAATTTCTTTTAACGAGTAAAAACCATGCTAGTATGCAATCATTCTGATTTTTTGTCAGATTTTTATACATTCAACATATTAACGTTATAGTGTTTTAATTTTTTAGTCCAACTAATAGATTTTTTGAACAGCATTTTCTTATTTCTGAAATAATACGTACGGATGTTTGCGCAAACGCCTGTGCAGAGTCACTATCGGCCGAGGCCTGGTGCTGTAGAGACGTGTCGCTCTTTTTGCCGCAGTATTTACGTTAAGATTTTTTAAGGACGCGTTTACAAAATTGATATAGGTATAGAATCGAACTAATATTGACACGGGTCTCGCACACAAGTGTACGCACGGTTGGCTGCGGGAATCGTAGTCAAATAAAATTATTTTGATAATTTGAAAGATCGAATTTGTTTTTGATTTCTTATACCTCAAAAATATACTTAGATACATAGAGTAATTAGATTTAGATACGAAATATGAATACCTACTCTAGAGACTGCTTCGCACTGGGAGCCCTCTACTGGTAGTGAGATGTTAGCTTTGGACTATAGGCTGGTTTTGTCAGTTATGATAAGACCTTACCTCCGGACTTGATGGAGTGACCTGTAGGTGAACTTCAGTAACTAATACGGACACCTGGACTAGTAGAACTAAGTGTGCCAAGTTTGGGCTCGTTTTGTTAGGTGTGATGAGTCTTTACCTCCGGACTTGACGAAGTGACCTGAAGGTGTACTTTGGTAATCGCTATTGGAACTGGTCGCCGAGTACCTAACAAAGCGAGCCCAAACTCGGCACACCTAGTAGTACTAGGCGACCAGTTCCAACCGTACGTAGTACACCTTCAGGTCACTCCATCAAGTCCGGAGGTAAGGTAATACAAAACAGTAAAATAAATTTGAATTTTCAAGTGGTTTTATTTGAAACTATTCTTTATCTCTGTATGTTAGCTATTTTGCCAACGAAATTTGTTTTTTCTTTTTTTAGAATTAGTGAGTTGGCGTTTTTAATGTATATGTATGTAAATAGTTGACGAAGTACTGGCTCATATCATAAAACTGACTTTAAAAAAATATTGATAATTAAAATGTAGTATGATATCCAGACTCCAGACCTCTGTAAACAGTTTTGATAATATTTACAGAGGTTACTCGGATCTATCTATGCCACTCGAGAACCTTTTTTCTTTATCGGTTGTCGGTTATTCGAGCTCTATGGCCGGTCCATTGCCGCTTCAACTTATTAATCCGTTGGGTTATGTCGGTTACTCTGGTTCTACTGCGGATATCGTAATTTCTAAGCTTATTACGCAGAGAAACCCTGAGCATAGCCCTTTCTATAGCACGCTAAGTGACCTTGAGAGTCCTCATATGGCCAACAGTACTGGATTTATATTCCTTAAAATCCTATCTGAGCATCGTTTATTTCTTTACGATTATTTATTAGGCCAAGCGCTCACAAAAACATGCAGATAAGTGAATTCTACCAACACGCATTAATTCAGCGCAGTGGACACTTCTTGCCAATTGTGCCCGCCGTACTACTATATTGTTACCTCTATAAATATTATCAAAACTGTTTACAGAGGTCTGGTGGTTGTTTTTTTTTTTTTTTTTTTTTGAAATTAGTGAGTAGGTACTCAAAATATTATTAGTATAATACCTAGTAGTATTGCGAACAGGAGACCTCACGGAAAACTTTTTGTTTGGAGGTGTATTGCCTGCTTGCTTTGCGCATACTGTGTTCACGCTGCGCTCTCCGACTGCCGGTTTCGCTCCGCCCACTACGGGACGCGCGGGTGAAAAACGAATTTGAAATCGTGCTAAGACCTCGTCTTAAATGAATTATTCTATTATCAACTCTTACCTTTTACTCTTCGAAATTTACCTTTTAATTTTATAAGTTTCCTTTTTATTACGTCATTCATGACTTGTTTCATATTTGTTTGTTTAAAATATTATATAATATATATATATATATATATATATATATATATATATATATATATGTATATATATACAAACCGCTAGGTAACATTAACATTATACGACTTAGTCTTTCTCTTTGAAAGTTTGATATGGAAACTCAAGGTTTTTACATCGATAAGATGTTTGCAATTATTGATAAGTTTCATGTCTGTCTATTATATTCAAACAACTGTTATTATTAACATGCGTGTTGCGTCACGATGAAAATGAACGATATGACACTCATATCGTTCATTTTCATCGTTCGTTTTGGTCATAATATCACTATATAGTATAAGACCCGTACAGTGGTTATATGCTCTTTGGGTCCGCCTTAATATTGACCATCACTCTTCACTTACTGGATGTAAATTATGTTTCATTGAACAATATAATAATAAATATATCTCGTATGTTTTTTGTTAACAAAAATTTTAATACAGTGTAAACTTTATTAGCGAAGTTCTATTTAATGAAAAATTCCTTAAAACGTAGAAATTGCTAAGGTATTGTTTGGTTTACTCTTATGTTAGAACGCTCTTAATACCGTAGCAACCACTCTTGATAGCGAAACAATAATAATTATTTAGACCCCAATAAGCATTAATTTTAGTGACCTTTAAACACAATACTGATATATAGAGTCGATATTTCGTACGTACAAAGAAATTCTTAGTAATGTGTTCATTTGTTTGTCCTAATCACCTAGCACGTGTTTACTTACTTAACTTATACGTTTTGTTGCTATGGATAGCGTATCTTGTTCTTGGTTGCTTTCAAATTAATGAACTGTAAACATAGCCATTAAAAAAAGTAATTTGTGCATTGAGGAAAAAGTGTAATTTATTCGTGCATTAGAAAAGGGAAAAAGAAAAAGTGATGTTACAAAACGTTTTGTTTTTGTCATCTACTACTACTATACTGTGTCTACCATTTGGAAGATGGAAGATCAAGGAAAAATATAATTTATGATAGATTTTGTAAAAAGTTAACGAGAAATATTGATTTCTATTTATAAAATTACATTATAAATTTTATATTTCACATAACATAACATAAACACTCACGCCTGTCACCCAGAGAGGTAGGCAGAGACTACAGACTTACATTTAGCACGATCTTGAGATACCTCTCTCGCCTCTTCCACATCCATATACCTACGCATACATGCTCGTCGGTTAGGGGTACTCTTAATTTGGCCCATTTTTAGTATATCGCCAATTTGGTCGACAAACTTTCGCCTAGGACTTCCCTTTCCGACTCTTCCATTCACTTTTGCAATATATATTTGCCTTGTCAGTCTTTCCTCATTAATTCTTTCTACATGACCAAACCACCGAAGCATTCCTTTCTTAATCCTGGTCACCGCATCATTTTGCAAACCACACTCTTGAAGAGTGTGGTTTTTATATTTCAATTTTAAGAATATATATTTTTGTTTGTTTCTCAAATCTGCAAAACGTTGTCCGCCATATTAGAGACTGTCGTGACATCACTGACCCCTGCTAAGAGTATTAGTGTCCTGTGTCACTGATTAAGAGAACTAGCTAATGTGCTGTGTTATTTCGAAATTTTTAAAGTTATCATTACGATTATTGAGTTTTATTCCGAATTTTATTGAAAAAGCATCATGGAAGACGAATTCATAAAAGTAGAAAGTACTAATCTACCAAGGAAGGATAAACAAATTGATGGTGGCAAAATTTTCTGCATGCAATCCCAATTTTTGTTCTGCTGCGTTGAGGAATATTAAAACATTAATGTAAGTACCTATTACCAACTTTTGTTTATACAATAACAATACCAGGTCAGACTGTATTTTGATAAAACATAGTTTAGTAGCTATCATATTTTAGTTTATCTATAATTACAATCATGAGCAATCATTAGTTATAATATCTAAGTTAGCGTAATATTTTTATAAAATTAAACTTGCGATACCCTTCACCTCATGATGTTTGGTTTTGCATAAACGATAGTTAAGTATAAGTCATACTTTCATCAAAATGATCTTACAATGTATCCGGGTATCTTCTTGACAGTTTTAACCAAGTATTTCTTACATTTAAATCAGTTGGCAGTTGAATCCATAACTTTCCCGGTGTTCTTATTTTCGTATTTTTGCATTCAAGCACAACACAACAATAATTTAGATGATAACTGATTATTAAACATTAAAAAGTATCTTATTCCTTTGCAAAATTGGCAAAATTCGAAGACAGTTACGTCACGAGTTGAACAGCATGGTGGCTAGCGTTTTTACGTGAAAATTTAAAACGATAGATTAAAAGTAATTTTTATGGAACTTATTTGGTTTTAGAAAATTTATATAAAAGTTATAGTTGTTCATTATCACTCTAGGATACATTTAAATCACTTTTTGAAAATGGGTATAATACCATATTGCCAGTAAACTATAAAGCGAACAAATAAAACTGGATGACGAGTCAAGTTTTTGGAAAAAGCATTGCGAAAATGGGATGTAGAATTAAAAGCTTGGCTTCTTGTCGACAATTGTCTCGCTCCGCCCCCCTCCCTCCCCATATCGCTGATTTTACTGAAAACTTAGAAACCGGCATACATGTAGACGAGAACTTAGCAAGAGCAGCTTTACTCACTGATGAAGAAATCTTTGATTCAGTGAAGAAAAATGAGGAGGAACAAGGCGGTGAAGAAGACGATGTATAATGAAAAATTCTATTTATTCAACGAATACTCGTATGATCCCACTACAACGAAAGATACATTTAAAATACTGGCATTAAAAAAAGGACAAACAAACATAACAGATTATAATTTTGTTTTGCAAATTTTATACATAGTTACAAAATTAAAGCCACTTATTCGTAAAATTATATTGTTTTTTTTTACTATCCATTTAACGAAAACTTTATAACACAATAAAAAAGCCTTTCCCTTCGACTTCGCTTTATAGAGTTTACACGGTATGATGATAATTTTAAACAATTTATAATCTACTTATTTCATTAATCGTGAAAAGTTATGTCTTTTTTCTGTAAAACATAATTACCTTTTTGTAAAACAATATTTGATAAAAATGATTTTCGTGCAGTAAACTGAAGGGTAAGGTTCGATGTTAGTTCGGATCTTTGACTACAAGTTTATCATAGTTTTCTTTCACGGTATAATATTATATGAAAAAAAAAAACAATAAAAAGGTCCACCGCTACGCTAATAATTTGATTGAAAAAAATGTATACGTATGTAGTATGTACCTATATTATCCGAGTGCATAACAATTTTTGATTGATTAGAATTATTTACATTTGAAGCAGAGTTTTCCATTCAACACAAAGAATACTTCAAGACCACTCTTGTCACCTATCCGAACTCCCATTTTAATTATAGTTTTATTTTATTGTATCAAAACAATTATTTTTATATAACAAAACACTAATTTTATTAAAATAATTGACGCTTTATATTACATATCTTTAAACAGACAGCTTATTGATAATTCAAACAATTTATGGAAACACTTCACATTGTTATTTCCATGCATTTGCCTAACAGTCCCTAACTTGGAGCCCTACCACCCGTACATTTTAAGTCTTCGTTTACAAGTAGCTTGTTATAGTAACGGTTTTTGCATGTACTTCGTACCTAATTTTACTGGCCGTACAAAAGTACAACGTTCTTTGATCATAGTAACCGGGTACCACGTGATGGTAAATGGATTTTTGTTGTTGTGGCCAATAAATATCTACATTTATTCTTGATTAATGCCTGGTTTGCAGTAAAATGGTCTCTCATCATCACCTTTATAGCCAATCACAAGTTTATATCGCATTTCTGAATACGATCCAGGACAGATCGTCACTTCATATAATGGGCGCCGCCTGAGACTTTTCTTGCTGTTACGAGGTTGCTACTCGAGAACCTTTCTTTCCCATCGATTGTCGGTTCTATCATAAGCTCGCCGAGCAACCTTAAGCATCCACATACGATTAGCAGTGACGGATCACATCCCAGTTAACGACGTACGGCGCGTAGTGTTCCGTCCAACAGGAATTGGTGTGAAACACGCGCTGATTGTACGGTCTTGGTATAAAGTTTTTTGGTTACACGTTACGCGATGAGTCAACATTGCCCAGCCTAGTTGGATCCGTCGATCGAGGGGCTTGTCCTAGGTTATACTGGTCAACAACTTCGAGCGTAATGCTCCCACAACTACCGGCATATGTGAAAATAGGAGATGGGGTAGCAGTACCTTCCTGAAAATAACTTAAAATAATAAAACTCCGATTGTCAACCTCTTTACTAAACTTTGATATATTGATAATGATAATAATTTGAAATGTTCTATTTTATTATATGTATTCATATTCACAGACAAGGCTCTACTATTATCTATTACACTCTAAACACTGACTATTATATGGTTTGGAAATCATTGCAGCTATGTGCTTTGTACCGGTTTTGTATGTCTGCCAATGCTTTCAATCAAATTGTTACTTTAACAAAGTTACTTTAAGGTGTCGTTTATTTATGAGTGGAGTATGAGGAAGTCTAAAATGTTAGTCCCGATTTCGATAAGATCAAATTCTTTTATTTGTCATCTAAACACATACTACTACAATTTGGACAGCAAGTATACGTGGTAGAACTACGCTGCAGCTTTATTAGGGTTTTAGCACGAATGGGTCGGCTCGACCAGGGAAGGACCACGCTCTCTTAGAATACGGCTTAATAATGCTGCTGTGTTTCGTATGGTGAGTAGAGAACCGGAGATCCGTTTTACTGGGATTGAGGCATTCCATCTTAGTCCTAGTTCTGGATTCAATCTTAAGGGTGACAACGTATCTGCATTTTGATTCTTAATCGAGGTTAAATGTAGATGGCCTATGGATCACAGCATCCACTTAAATACTACACCAAAACAAATGTGAGGTTACTGGAGCGGTAAAACATACTATACACGTCGCAAAGGTTGATTAAGGAATGCAGCAGTAAACGGGCAATATGTTCTAATTAAACCATAAACGCAAACTTAGTACAATCAATCTCCTAACTATGACATTAGAATGCTTGGAATAATGTTCTCAGATTAAAATTTCAACGAATCGTACGTTAAAATCAACTTTAGGTTTTACTTCAGGAAAACTGTGTATATAATACAATTAAAATTGAGGTTCAGTTTTTAAATTTATTTATTAAAAGATCTCTAATCGAAATACTTTTTAAAGGCCGTTTTTAAATAGACCAAACATTTTAGACCACCACATACTAATCCGTTATTCCATTGTTTGTCATTTAATTGCTTTAACATTGTCTTCTGAACGGTTGAAATGCATTAACCTTGTAACATGTCGCATGCATCTTCTTAATTCACTAAATTGTCTCGCTTCACTAACCGCACGGTGTTGGCTAGGCGCTGTCAGAGCCGACTCCCACGCCTACGCCCACGGCGCGAGGTGACTCCGCGCGCAAAGTGCGATAACTGCAGTGGATATATAGACAACTTTATTTTCATTGAGGCAAGTATTTTTGCATCTCTGGTGAATGAAAAAAAAAAGGTTTCGTGTTTCCATTAGGTATGCGACAAATTGATGTAAGTATTCTTGCATATACAGTATTTAGGAGAGCGTACTTCATTTGGAGTTAGAGAAAAACAATTATTTGAATTATTGTTTTTCTCTAACTTCTATATGTCCATATTATACTACATCCTATTTTTAATGAAATTTATTATGTTATTAAAACGCTGCATGGGTTAAATACCGTTTTCTAATTTAACTTCCCCGTTAACTTTCAGGGTTAATTTTTTTCGGAATAGTTTTATGGAGTGTAATACTATGAGTAACGCAGTACAAATAATTAAATAGTGGTAGAGCCACGCGACAGCTTTGCTGTCGCACGTATGGGCCGGCTCAAACCGGGGTGGTACCACGACCTCACAGAATACCGGCGTGAAGTGGAAGCTCTGCTTCCGCGTTTCGTCTGGTGAGTGCAGGTGGCCGGAGGCCAAAATCCCCCCCCCCCCATCACATGGTAGCGGAATTAAATGATAGACTACCCCAGGAGGGTACCAGCACCCCTGGAGAATCCCTCGCTGAGCATCCACGACCATGTTTCTCCACTTCTGAGCGTGGGTGCTCAGGCTGCCCCGCGTATTCTGGGGGGGGGGGCAATATTCCGCTCAAGACTAAAACTGCTCGGGGCAAACGGAGCAACAAGACCAAGGCGACCCCTGCCACGCTGTCCGTGAATTTCTGCAATATCAGGGGACTTCACTCTAACCTAAACGCCGTCCACTACCATCTCGAGACGGCGAGGCCGGCTCTGCTCTTTCTGACCGAGACGCAGGTGTCCTCTCCGGCTGATGTCTCGTATCTCTCCTGCCCGGGGTACAAACTGGAACACTCCTTTGTGCCTCGGGCTGGAGTTTGCGTTTACGTCAGAGAGGACATCTGTTCTCGACGCCTCGGCAGACTTGAAGGTTCGGACCTGTCCATCCTTTGGCTACGCGTAGACAGCGACGACCATCCGCGCGTCTACGGGTGCCTCTATAGGTCCCATAGCGGTAACGCCGAAACAGACCGACTCTTCGACCACGTCCAAATGGCTGCAGATTCGTTGCTACAGCAGATCCCCTCCGCAGAGTTCGTGATCCTCGGCGACTTTAACGCCCATCACGCCGAATGGCTCGGTTCACGTTTAACCGATCATGCGGGGAGATCTGTTCATGATTTTGCCTTGGCATATGGTCTGACACAACTGGTTACTTCGCCTACGCGGATTCCAGATGTGGAGGATCATGCACCTTCCCTGTTGGACCTTCTGCTGACCTCTCACCCGGACGGATATCAGATTTCCATCGACGCCCCTTTAGGCTCCTCGGACCATTGTCTTGTCCGGAGTGTGGTGCCACTCACGCTGAAATCGCGGTTGCATTTTGCAGGCTGCCGCCGTGTTTGGCACTATAGGTCAGCCGATTGGGATGGCATGCGGTCTTTCTTTGCATCCTACCCTTGGGGGCGGGTTTGCTTCTCGCCGGACGATCCCAACGTTGTTGCGGATTCTGTCGCTGATGTGGTACTTCAGGGTATGGAACTTTTTATTCCTTCCTCTGTGGCGCCCATTGGAGGCAAATCTCAGCCATGGTTTGGTCGCTCCTGTAAAATAGCATCATGCTATAAGCAGGAGTGCTACCGAGCCTGGGCTGACGCATCAGCGTCCAGGGATGTAAACACCAGCGCTCTAAAAAAGAAGTATAATTCCGCCTCTAGGTCCTTCAAAAGAGTCATTGCCAAGGCAAAGTCAGAGCACATAGGCAGAATTGGCGAGAGACTAGTTCGTCTTCCTTCTGGAACCCGTGCATTCTGGTCTCTCGCCAAGGCTGTCCAGGGGAATTTCTGTCAGCCATCTCTTCCATCTCTGCACAGGGAGGACGACTCACTGGCCCACACCGCAAAGGAGAAAGCCGATCTTCTAGGCTCTTTCTTTGCGTCTAACTCGACTCTCGATGACGGGGGGAGTACGCCGCCGACCATCCCGCGGTGTGAGTGCTCCATGCCGGAAGTGCAGTTCACTCAGCGCTCGGTTCGCAAAGCACTCCTCTCCCTGGACATCCATAAGTCGAGTGGGCCTGATGGAATCCCCCCAATTGTGCTGAGGACGTGTGCTCCAGAGTTGGCACCGGTTTTAACGCGTCTTTTCCGGTACTCCTACACCCTAGGCGTAGTCCCAAAATCATGGAAGACGGCTTTCGTCCACCCGATCCCTAAAAAAGGCGACCGCTCAGACCCGTCCAACTACCGGCCTATCGCCATCACCTCCTTGTTCTCCAAAACAATGGAGTCCATTGTATACTGCCAGCTCATGAGGTACCTTGAGGATCACCAGCTGATTAGTGACCGCCAATACGGTTTTCGCCGTGGTAGGTCAGCTGGTGATCTTCTGGTCTACCTAACTCACAGATGGGCGGAGGCAGTAGAGTCCAAGGGGGAGGCATTGGCCGTTAGTTTGGACATTGCGAAGGCCTTCGATCGGGTTTGGCACAAAGCGCTTCTTTCGAAGCTCCCTTCCTATGGGCTTCCCGAGAAACTGTGCGATTGGATCACCAGTTTTCTTGCAGATCGGAGCATCAAGGTCGTTGTAGACGGTGCAAGCTCCGATTGCAAGCTTATTAATGCTGGTGTTCCACAGGGCTGCGTGCTATCGCCAACGCTGTTTCTTCTGCATATCAATGATATGTTGCAAACCCGTAGCATTCATTGCTATGCAGATGACAGCACTGGTGATGCTCTTTACACCGGCCGAGCCAATATTTCTCGGGAAAACGTCTCTGAGTGCCGGGACAAACTTGTGTCTGAAGTCGAGTCTCTGCTGGACAGAGTCTCGGATTGGGGGCGACTAAATCTAGTCCAGTTTAACCCCCAGAAGACACAAGTTTGCGCGTTAACCGCTAAAAAGAACCCCTTTGTCGTATCCCCTCAGTTTCAAGGCACTCCCCTTGTTGCCTCAGCCAGTATCGGAATCCTCGGCGTCGACATATCGAGTGACGTGCAGTTTCGTGGTCACTTGGAAGGGAAGGCCAAATTAGCCTCTAAAAAGCTTGGCGTGCTCAGCAGAGCGGAACAGTATTTCATGCCGGCACACCGCCTGCAACTTTACAAGGCGCAGGTTCGGCCGCTCATGGAATACTGTTCCCATCTCTGGGCTGGGGCTCCCCAGTACCAGCTCCTTCCACTTGACCGCATCCAGCGCAGAGCGGCTCGAATCGTCGACGACCGAGTGCTTTCCGATCGGCTCGATTCACTGGCGCTGCGAAGAGATGTTGCATCTCTTTGCGTATTTTATCGCATCTATCACGGGGAGTGCTCTGAGGAATTGTTCGGATTAATCCCAGCCGCCAAATTTCGTGAACGCACTACGCGGCAAACGTCCCGATACCATCCACACCATCTGGATGCTTGGCGGTCCACCACTGTACGTTTCAAAAGGAGTTTTCTTCCGCGTACAACCTCTCTGTGGAATAATTTACCACCGGTGATTTTTCCGGACCGATACGACCTGGGGACCTTCAAGAAAAGAGCTTACTCCTTTCTAAAGGGCCGGCAACGCACCTGCAATTCCCCTGGTGTTGCGGTTGATTATGGGCGGCGGTAGTCACTTAACATCAGGTGAGCCACATGCTCGTTTGCCCCCTCTTCTATAAAAAAAATAAAAAATTTGCCCGGCAGACTTTCTGCTCTTTTCGGTAGGTGGCGCTTTGCGTGAGTTTACCTTTTAATTGACTCCGGACTTTTATGAATGTAAATATAAAATTTATTAATAACTCGACCAGAGCGTCACCTAACTGGTTCAGATTTGACGATCTTCTATTTTGGCACTATTCTAACATTAATCTTATAGTAAATAAGTCAATTTAGTAATATAATTCCGTAAGTAAATAATTTGTTAATAAATTGAGTAGGTACAGCGCGACATATCTGATCCTGGCATAACTCTTAACCATTCTCTCGACGAATCGGCGGAGTCGTTCAGGAGTCACACTATCACCAATAGACTAATGATTACATAATTTCTAATTATAACTATCAATAGCTGTCCGTTAGTTGCATTAAAACTCGAAAACGGTTCGAACGATTTTCATGAAATTTTAGTGCGTCCCTCTGGATGGTTTAGATTCACATTTGGACTAACTTGATAGATTTAGTTAAATGCCGTATAATGAGGATATCGATTAACTATATCTTCAAAAAAATTTGTGCAATTTTCCTATTCTACCAATTAAATGTCTATATGTTATAATAGTTAGACATATTATAAATGATTATGTCGTTTATTAATAAGACGTTTGATTAGTTTGGAGATATCCAGGAACTGTGAGAAATATTTAAATTGTTAACATGATGTACATATTTGGAAAATATAATACGATATGTATGTTCCCGAAGAGAAAAAGAATGAAATGTTGTTATAATGATAGTAACAATCGAGAGCGCTCGAGTTTTATGTTATGGAAATACAAATTTTTAATTGTGTAAACCATGCTTAAACGTTGTAAATACTGTGTGAACAGAAAACTGTATTACATACATATTTCAATAATTGAAATTTTCATAAGAATAGTAAAATAATGTGTTCGATATTTCCTGTCTAATCTCATTTTTAGCAAATTTAAAACGCCCGCCGGTGACCAACGTGCATACAGTGCACCTGATGGTAAGTGAATGCTGTGGCCCATAGAAATCTTAACCTACATTTATCCTCGATTAAGAATAAAAACACTGTCACGAATAATAAGATGGAAAGCTTTGTTACCAGTTAAAAGGGTATTCGGTTCCCCATACACTCATTGTACGAAACACAGCAGTATTATGCTGCTATTTCACGCTTGTATTCTGCGAGAACGTAGTTCTTCTAAATAAAATCAAAAAAGCCAAAAAGCCTGGGAATTAACACCAGCAGGGCTAAATGTATTTTGAATTCTGTGTTCGATCACTTCCTAGTTCCTTCTCTTTAGATTGGTGTCGGTGCATTCTAGGTACCTATTTAAAACGGTTAACTAATTTATATTCTATTTTATGTACAATTTTTACTGTGTAAAACTGCTCGCTGGATTCTTCCTCCACCATTTCGACCAATTTCTGTTTCTAACTAATGAAGTATCGCAGACTTGCATCCCTATTATCTACTATGAAATCGTCTAAAAGTATATGTACTCTGCATACTCCCGGCGTTCCTCTACAAAGTGTATGAAAAGAAAATCTTTAAAAAATTACATAAAATTGATTCTGCGTATTTTTCTAGGCATTTTGGGCGGAATGGTATTAGTAATAAATAATTTAAATAGAAAATACACACGCTGATGTCAATCTTCAGTCGTCACAAATGCTTTGCTAATTTGATTTCACGTCTGCCTACGTACTTGAAAGGTGAATTGACGTTATTAAATTTGATTATTTCGGTACTTTATTTAATTAGTAAGTACGAGAAAGCCGATATTAAAAATAATCCGAATTTAGCCTAAAATAATAAAGATAAATTTTAATTATTCTTATTAATATTAGCATTACTTAGTGAAAGTTAATACTGCTTAAACACCTTTACACTTTTATTCAACATTTTATACAAAAAGGAACACATTTTAACTACAGACATTATAACATTTTTGATATTACCATAAAACACATTTTTGTAATGATTTACTCTCATATATTAATAATTACATTTTTGTTATAGTTATGTTAATCTGTTTACTTTTAACAAGAAAGGTTGGTCTGAAATACAGCATTCATTATAATCATTATAATAATATATCTGCACCGTTAGTCTAGTGGTTGTAGTAGTGCAACTATTGATCATGAGGAAACCCGGGTCGGGCCAAAAAAAATCAGTTCTTATTGAATTTTTCCATCAAGAAATTCTCAGTAGCTAGCCGGAGTCAGGAAGGTAGCGGTTTCTCACTCCCGTGCCTCGGAAAACACGTAAAGCTGTTGGCCCTGCGCCTGATCTCTCTCCGGTCGTGATGATTTACCGTCCCATTGGATTATGAGAATGAGGGAATAGAGTGTGCACCTGTGCTTGCGCATACACTTGGACACTATAATCCTGTACTGTGCCGACGGCTAGTCTCCGTTGAGGCAGGCCGCCGTGGCCGAAATTCGGTCTGGAGGACTTTATTATTAGGATATCATTTATAGTGGACTAAGTATAGATCAAAGAGTAGTTATTTATAATATATGTGATGGTTATGCAAATGATGAAAATAAATAATAATTAATCTGTTTATAATTATTATAAAATACTAGTCACTTGGCTTCCCACGGGTGATTTCTGAATCTCGACAACAGCGTCACCTATACATGTGAAAATAAACATTCAAACACACAAATGTTTTTATCAAAATTGGTTGGATGGTTACAAGGTCTTAGAACATAGGTGAAAACATTTTTTGTGTTTTATATAGGTAGATAGATTCTCTTAAACCATGGGTAAATTACGTAAACCGATAAAATGTTAAGATGCTTTTATTTAATTACTGTTAACGCTTTTTACATATTTTAAACGAATTCCACATTAATACCCACAAATGCATGCAAATACCTAGCGTATTATTGCAAATTACAGTAGTTTATAATAATTAGACTTAGTTTTAAAAAGTCGATATATTTCCTTTTGCGGTTGCGCGTGTAATGCTTCATATGATAATTGATAAATTTAAGTTTCAAAATATATGACGTGTACAACTTGTGTTTTGAAAGAGATAGTAGTTATAATAAATTTATTTAATAGTATGATGAAGTTGAATGGTTCTTTTTTTAATTTAAAATCCGGGTTTTGCACAACAAGCATCCCGCAACAAGGTCCCGTGCCTGTCACAGTGACCGACTGAAGTCGGCCACAGTGGAGCGTGTAGCCTGCTTTACTACTATATGTCAGAGGTGTCAGGGACAAGGTTTGCTACATCTTAAGATACTTAAGTCGAGCTTCGATTAGAACATTCTACAAGCCGCCGAAGATTAGTCAGTTCTTTACATCCGTTAAGTGTTATATCATCCTATAATATGCAGGAGCATATTGCTAGATTTAGAATGTGATCTCTCTTATATAGGGCAAACAAAAAGATCAATAAAAACCCGCGTAAAAGAATTCTCCGCTCCGAAGCATGGAACGTGAAAAGTCTGCAGTTTGTGATCATATCCTAGACGGCCTCAGCCATTATAATAAATTTGATAGACCACAAATCCTTGCGAATGAATATTGATACCTACCAAGGACGTGAGGCTATTGAAATTAAAATATACCCTACTTCCATTGAGAGGGAAACTGGGTACCACCACCTGCTTGGGACCCTGTAATTAATAAAATTAAAAATAAACCCAAACTTTCCACTGCTAACCTCAAGACACAGTAAGCTCATTCTACGTAGATCGGACGTAATAATAATTAAAAAGCTGGAGGTACTCCGGGTTAACCTTGACATCGGGATGTCAATCTCTTCAAAGCACCCGAAACGTCGCAAATTATAAATAAATAAACTCGATTAAACCCGTAAAAGTAGTTTTAATTTGTATACCAAATTGTTTTCTTACGCTAGTTTTATTTATGGAAAGACATAAACTAAATATTTATGTAAATAGAGCCGTGGCAGATATTTTTAATATCGTTTGCTTGATATTGCACGTAACAATTTGATTATACGCGCGAGCAAGTCAGGAGTTCAACCTCTGCCATTATCGCGATTTTAAATAATCTTGTAAAAAACAACATTATTATCTTAGTTTGTTTGAAGAAAGACACCGGAGGAACGTGTCATAATCTTGTCCTGACATGTAAAATTAAACTAAATAGGTAAATCTAACACAAATTTAATGCATCGCTTTGGTAAAATTTTCTAGATTTCAAATATAATTGACATAGTTCAAACCAAACTTCAGTTTGTAATTGAGTATAACGAAAATGTAAATGGCGATATATCTGTTATACTAGTAAGTATATCTGAAATGTTTATAATTACCCCAAAATGGATGTACTTATAATAAAAAAAATTGTAGTACGTTCAGAGACCATATTTTTTTAGAGATCTGATTAATTTTAAAAAGTTATAAATGTTTATGGTATAAGGCTGACAAACGAGCACACAGTCCACTTGATGCTAAGTACATGCTGTGGCCCATAGACATCCACATTTATCTTCAATTAAAATCGAAATGCAGATGCGTTGCCAGCCCTGAGGACTGAGATGAAATATCTCCGGTTCTACTATACTACAAATATAACTGCAGCATGGCCCTACCACGTAAAAAAATTCTTCGGCATTTATTCTAATTTCGTGCTTCTTCTGCCACACCCAACTTCACTACCGCTACATTAAACTTTCAATACATTAACTCTTCAATCCCTTTAAAAATCCCATGCAGTCGCATGCGCCCGCCAAATCCCGAGCGGTCGCATGCGACCGCACTCACCCACAGCACTTAAAAACTTATATTTAGAGACTACTTTTCTATGAAGAAGTTTTTCATTATAAAATCTATACAAAATTTTCTATCCTGTGGTCTAAACAAAAGTCAGGTTTTACTTCATTACAAAAAGATTTTATTGTATTTTGATAACAAAAAAACCAAGCGGGTGTCGGCAGCGTGAAAATCACAATTATTTCAATATATATTAATCGAAATTATTTACGTAAAAAGATAAATTATATTCACACAAAAACTTTCATTACAACTTTATATTAAAACACTAGAAAAACACAATAACATTCACACGAAAATGGAGTATTTTAATTATTTATTAAGGACAGCCAACAAATCTTACACCAAAAACATTAAATTCTTAAGCTATTATCTAATATTTAAGCTGAGTGCAGATTCAATTACAGACTGCCACGACATGCAAATGTGAGTGTTTAATGCTTATTTAAAAAGTAATTTTTATTACTTTTTAAATATTACTTATTACGTATTATATTTTTATAACAAAAATATTTATAGTATATAGACTAACTGACTTTTTATCCAACTAGAGTACAGAAAATTTCATATTGATTATATAATGCCAAACTTCTTCATAGAAAAGTAGTATCTAAATGTAAGTATTTATGGGTTAAAGTGCTCTGGGTGGGTGCTATCACATATGACCTCATGAATTTTGACGGAATATCGAAGCGGTCAAATTTGGACGCTTGCCGTTTGACAGGTTAAAGTAGGGATTAACACAGCATTATGAATTACCATACGTACCTTTTTTGACGCATTCTGATTATTCGTAATAGAGTGTCCCATTCACTCTTATTTCCTGCATTCACTCGTCGTTCTATATCCTTATCATATCTACCGTCCCTGCTTAATACACATCCCAAATACACGAACTCATCCACTTGCTCATCAATAAAAACATTTTTTAATTAATATTCTAAAAAGACGGTTCGGACTAGCGTTTTTCTTTTCTGTTAATTGCCTACACTAGTTGACAAATTCCATTTTACACGACTCTCGAGGTCCAAATAGGAGGCCTTGCCATTCTTCTAATGTTTATGCTTATCTCGATCGGACATACGAGGGTGGATTGAAAAGTACTCGGCCTAACATAGATCCATTCAATTCTAAAAATCAAATCTACGCACATTATTTAGATCAGTTCCGACTAGTTCATTGTGTGAAGTTCGAAACGTGTGCGATAATTAGTTGTGATTTTATAAATTTATTAACAAAGTAATCGGACATAATTTCCGCAAATGGAGCAAATCGAGCAGCGTGCCGTCATTAAGTACCTCCGTAAGAAGGGCTATCATCAAAAGCCATCCATGATGACATGGTCAGTACATTAGGCGATTGTGCTCTGTCATATTCATCCGTCAAAAAATAGATAGCAGAATTTAAGCGTGGTAGAGAGAGTGTGAAAGATGAACCCCGCTCTGGAAGGCCTTCGACGTCAACTACTGACGAAAATATTAAAAAAGCACTTGATTTAATAATGAGAAACCGCAGATTAAAAATTAGAGAGATAGCCGAGATCATAGGCATCTCTTATGAACGAACTCAAAACATCATTGTCAACGAGTTGGGTTTCCACAAGGTGTCTGCGAGGTGGGTTCCGCGACTGCTTTCAGTTGAACAAAAAAGGACGCGATTGACTATTTCACGCGACTGTTTGGAGTTATTTGAAGCCGATGCAGATGATTTTTTGAATCGTTTTGTTACTATAGACGAAACATGGGTTCATTAGTGTACACCGGAAACAAAACAACAATCAAAACAGGGGAGAAGACCTGGTTCACCACCCCCTAAAAAAGGCTAAGTCGATTTTGTCGGCAAATAAGGTGATGGCTTCAGTATTCTGGGACTCGAAAGGTGTGATTATGATTGATTATCTTGAAAGGGGTCAGACTATAAACTCTGATTACTACTGCACCTTACTACGTCGTTTACGAGAGGAAATAAAAGAAAAACGTCGAGGAATGCTCAGAAGAAAAGTCCTGTTTCATCAAGATAACGCCCGTGTTCACACGTCAGTACAGTCAATGGCTGAAATTCACAACTGTGGCTTTGAACTGTTACCGCATCCGCCGTATTCACCTGATCTGGCACCATCAGACTTCTTTCTGTTCCCTAACCTAAAAAAGCACTTGGGAGGTCAAAGATTTTCGACAAACGACGAGGTCAAAGCAGCTGTAGACGCATATTTTGACTCTAAGGAAGAATCTTTTTTTTCAACGGTCTAAATGCTTGGAAGGGGAGGTGGCAAAAGTGTATTGAACTTGATGGTGATTATGTAGAAAAATAAAAATATAACTGATTTAGTATGTGTTTATTTTCTTGGTTAGGCCGAGTACTTTTCAATCCACCCTCGTATGTTTACAATATTTCATTCTAGCATTAAACTGCCCTCATCTTATCTATTACTGATACGTCTTATCAGTGCTTAAAACATTTATTATCAAAAATAAATGAAAATATTTTTAAAACTTAATTCGCATTACATAACCGATTGCTATGTAATACATGACTCTAAGCTAATACAAACATCCTTACTCTTCTCAGAAATCAGCATTTTATAAAATTAACATAAAATTGACATTTGTTTTAAAAAACAAAGAGTAATTTAGTGAGATGTTCATCTCGCGTGGCCAACAATTACATTTTAAATTTATGTGTTCTATTATCAATGTTATGTTTTAAACGACAAACATGTATAAATATTCTTTTTTTCCACAGGGCCTTCGCGCCGTGTAAAGCGACTTAAAAAAAATATACAAGATTTTCTTGCTTTGTTTATTGGATTCAATACGTTCATACTACTGCATTCGATATTACCATCTATTTAGACGAACTTTAGTGATTATTTTTACTGTGAGAGACATAATAACAAAGTTACCGACCCCAGTTACATATGTTGTTTTGCAATTTCAATGGGTATTGTGCATTTTAATGTTTTTCGTTTTGTAATTTTAACGTCATATGTATTTGTGATTTATTTTTGTAATTTATTGTTAACAAGCACGCAATAAGCCCTTAATATTCACATAATGGGCCATGGTCACTAGCATTAATTTACTAAATTGCCGAAGTTAGGAGTCCGCTCCATAATTGTGTAGCTCCGATATATTTAAGTGAAAACAAGGTGCTTGTAGTAAGTACTTCATATAAAGTGTAAACACGAGTGCTGTGCCCTCTAGTTCGTTAGGCGTACGGCTCTTTATTCTCTGGATGATATAACGCTTGCGTATTCCATCCATTTACAATACTTGATATTATTAGGTTAAGAAATGTAAAGTAATGCCGTATTTGGTAATCATTTTGATACAAGACCCTTAAATATGCTGAATCCTTAAATATTATTCAGACTTATTTTAGCGATTATAGATTATACACACATTCGCTAATAACCGTTTTCAGGAACTTATGAAATTGATCGTATTATTATTAGTCTACCTTACCTCAGAGAAATTAGTTAAATTGACTGCAAATCTATCACATAATATTAGTTCATTTACTTTACTATGATAGTTTTATAAACATTAGAATAACGTCCCAATTTCGCTGAAAAAAAATGTCGGCTGCTTCGTTTGTTAAACGACTTCTAAACATCTATATAATGCAAGTGATTCCAAGTTTGAATTATTTAATTATCAATAAAGCACAAGTACGACCAATGATTAAGTTTCCGAAAATAATAGAACTTAATTATTTAAGAGTTCCCTTAGTCTATAGACTTAATTACGTGCGACGTAATTAAATAATTTTTACGCCTAATGAGCAGATCTGTAACAGTTGAATGTCCGAGAATAAAGAGCATTGCACCAAATCTTATTAGAAAGATTCATCGAGTAATAATCTGCGTTACGGATGTGGAAATTTGAATAGACTTGCAGGAGATGAATTTATATTCAGCGAAGGTTGTAGAAAGATTAGAATGATGTGACCAAAAAAGGCGAATGTAACTAATGCAGTCTCGAAATGTGTCCTAGCATTACGTGAAATAAATGTTTGACCAATCGCCTAAATGTTCTCGACCATAGATTACAAATGACTGTTATACTTGTAAAGAAAAATAATAATCTATATTTTTTTATTTAGCTAATCTGTCGTTAGGGTAATTGAAAATATTTCGTGTTCAAACAATGTTCGGTATAGAAATTATAAAATTAATTGTATTCTAACGCGTTTGTAGAAATATAATATTTGGTGATGTTTACTAAAAAAAACGTACATTAGGAATTTGGATCTAGTGCGAGTGTTACATGTCGGACATCAATTAGATATTATGTCCAATTTTTAATGTCAGTTATTCAATTTTTATCTGAACTGTTTGGGTTTATTATAATGTAGTGCTTAATGTATTCGTAATAGCAAAAAAGAAGGCATGGAGAGGCAACATCGACGTACAAAATAAAATTGATTCGTTAATATGATATAGTGTGTGTATTAATGCTCTTTTGGAAACTATGATATAATAATTGTTATAATAAGGATCAGTTGGATCTGTCATCCATAATAAACGTACTTTTTTTCCCACCGATGCACATTACGAGCGGCTTGATTTGACGACACCAGAATCAGTTAACAGTTATTTTATTATACTAATGGGGTTTCTGTTTTACTAGAGCCGCATAATTAGTTTTGATTTGCTGTTATAATTGTCAAAAATCGTGTCAAAAAACAAGCCATGGGCACAAGCACTTATGATGTATCAGGCTTCGATTTATTTATTTTAAATTTAAACATAATCGTAGCATTCTTCGGTTCCGGTGCCATAATCTAGAATACTATGTTCGAATCATATTTTTTTTAATATTATTATTTGTAGGTTGTAAGTGTAGGTATTAACAGAGAATCTTTATTTAATTTTTATTTACAAATGATTTTTTTTTATTATATGCTTCATATTTTGCACAAATATTTTTTAAGTTAAGTATATATCAAATATATCTGGGTTTAAATTTTGTAAGCAATACTTTTAATTAATTATTGGTTAAATGACAATACATATTAGATTTAGATACGTGTGGTCTAACATAACACGATCAGTTCAATAATGTCCTTATCCGAAAGTCCATATACGCACAAATTACAAACCTAAATAAATTTATCACATCTAACGTGTTTATAAACTCGGCTGTGTGCGAATAATATTTATTATTGACGACCATTACGTATACTAAATCGCCCTTATTACCTGACCTTTGTATTAAGCAAATAATGGTCAAATGTACTGGTATACCATAAGAGACATGTACGCACTTAGAGTGGCACAATATTATTTACAACATTTTTTTCTGAGTGAATCACAGTCTTTTCTATGTATGTATGTGTATTGACGTGGTTTTTATTAATGTATTACTCATTAAAAATTTGAAAAAAAAAAAGATGTTTTATTGCATTTCCAATAACCCTTCACTCTGTGCCTTCCTTGAGCGAACAACACGGACGCAGAGCGGCGCAAGGTGACTCAAATATTGAGGGACGCAGCAATCGGCGATCGTGTCAGCGACAGGCTACGCTCGTGGTCGTTATCGTCGTCTTTTTTTTTTGCGCCCGAAGCAAATATGGGCAACCCTCCGGAAAGCGGGGGAGAGAGGCGGTGAATGCTCATAGCATACCACGCAGCCGGCTGCGTGGTTATGTGGAGACTTTTACCCACTAAACACCGCTTTTATGGATTGGCTTACCGATCTGACGAGAGATCTCTAAGCCGTATACGGACCCTACTTGGCAGAAAGGAGGGCGCATCGTCGTCATCGTCTCAGAGTACATTATATATACCCGTCGTGTTTGTTGTCCGCGATGCGCGACGTAGTTGCCGCTGCGTCAAGGATGGACGTAACAGATTGTTAAATAAAAACTTCAGTTGTGTTTCAAGTATTACAAGTTAGAGTAACAAATGAGCACAAAATCCTGATGGCAAATGGATACTGTTGCCCGAAGACGTCTACCTTTGATTAACAATCAAAATGCAATGATGTTGTGTTATCTCTCAGGACTAGAATAGTTTTTAAAATAATAGTATCTCTAAGGTCGTTAAGCAATATCCCGCGCCGCCGCTGTCGCGTGTACACGTAGCTGGCTCCATTGCGTACAAAATCTGTCGCGGGATCCGTTGTTAAGTCTAGTTTCTGTGAAAAGTCAAAAGGCTATCAGTTAGCACTTTGACTTTTACAACTTCATCGGACTCAAGCCGTTGTTCATCTCATATTTAAAAAATCTTGAACAGACTTATATCCACACATAACAATATTTTATGTGGTAGAGCTATGCTACAGCTATATTAGTAGTATAGTTGATCGTGCTTCAACTGGCTCAGCTCGACCGGGGAAGGACCACGCTCTCACAGAATACTAGCGAAAAACAGCAGCTTAATACTGCTGTGTTTCGTACGGTGAGTGGAGAGAACCGGAGATCTTTATTACTAGAAACGAGACATTCCATCTTAGCCCATACAGGTGACAACTGACAACGCATCTGCATTTTGATTCGTAGTCAAGAATAAATGGAGATAGTTATGCAAACTAGAACCAATCCACAAAACTGGCGAAATTGAGTTATTGGTACCAACAGAATCTACGAATCAACTTGTATATACTCAAAAGAGATCCAAGCTGCTTGAGATAGTTTTTGCTCACATTAGTGCAAGCTGCCAAGGATACCAACCCTAGATAGAGTCTTTTTTTAAACTAAACGGACCTATGTGGCATAGTACCTGTAGATCTTCAGCTTTTTCAATACGCAAAATAGAACCAAGCCACGTGGTTCTCTTAAAAAAAGAAACTGACAAAATTATGTTTCACTTTTTCTTGCTAAAGGGAACCATGATGTATGGTTCTATTTCGTATAAAAAATAAAGCCGCTTATAAATTAACCGAGATACTTAGTTCCTTATAGGTAATTACATTTTGTAAAATCAGTGGTAAAACAAAGAAGGGTCATTCCATGTCAATTCAACACAATTTTAGGAGATTTTCAGAATTGATGTCTCAGATTTTCATGATTTTTTTATGCAGCAATATATCATAGACTTATGAAAAAATACCGAATTTCAGGTATGTAGCACAATTATTTTTGAAGTTATTATTTTTTAAGATTTAAATTTTTACGAAAAAATTTCATGTTTTGGCTCCTTTGGATGCATTAGACTGACAAACATTGATGATATAAACCTGGCATTTTAAAGCTGTTTGGCACTGGTATGATATGCCACAAGATAGAGTTACAATTAAAAAAATTGAAACATTTAAAATTTAAATTTTTTAAAAAGTGGCTATTTTAAAAATTTCAATTGTGTTTTTTTTAAATGTAGTGTATAATGTCTTAAAATACATATAGCAAGAGATACAGGGCTTCAGAAATACACGTTTTGTAAATAATGTGCCAAGTTATTAAAATTTTATTTTTTAATTACAAATTTTGCTATGCTGTGTGCTGGACACTAATACTTTATAGTACCATGTTTGGAAACCTCTCTTTAAAAGAAAACTGAAACTGATTAGACTACAAGTAGAGGGAAATCGCTTTTACTCCGATAAAAAGGGGATTTCCCTCAGGGGAAATTCCTCTTTCACAAGGCGGAAGCGGACACTGTGGATTCCTTTTGCAGATGTGATATGCAAAGTGAACCCCGTCACACAGACTGGCGGAACATACAGTTTACCAGCCAGTGAAGTGAACAAATGTGTGGATAGCTTCCAACGATTGAAGTCTCGAATTAACAAATTTGAAGGGTCCACTGCAATAATGATGAATGTCCAAAGTTTTTTGTAATTATAAGTAAGTAGGTTATTCGGACACTTGATATATGCAGTTAATAATCTCGTTTACAGACTCGGCAATATCGCTTACAGTCGCTAGATAAATACGTTTTAAATAATTGTATACACGGCTAGAACGCTCAGCGTCACACGTGTTCACGGCAATAATGATAAATGTCCATGGCCTCGCAATGCCCGCCATCTTGTAAATTGTTTTGTCAGTCTCGATACGTCTGGCGTTGTGTTAGGTTATGTTTAACGTGTTCAAGTAATTTCTTTCTTAAAATTATGGCTGAAAGCAACGAAACGACTATAAATACGAAGAAAAGAAAACGCACAGGCAGAATGAGTGATGTATTAAAGAAACTTCGACTTCAGAATCACGAACTTGGTGATGACTGCAAATGTGATCGTTTTAAATGTTTTGAATTGACAAGTAAGGACCAGAGGACAAGAATAATAAGTCAATTTAATAGTTTCGCCACCAGGTTATGACCAAGATAATTATTTAAGCGGGCTTATAACCGTACTAATGTAAAACGTCGTCGTCCGCGATTAGGTGAAGAAAATGCGAAATTACACAATAAATCATATTCATACAAGATTCTTATGATTGCCGATGATACTTACGAGATACCAGTGTGTAGAAAAGCGTTTTTATCCTTACATGGTATCACTGGAAGAAGACTGCAGTTTATTCAGAAATCACTGACGGAGCATGGTGTTGTCCAAAAAGATAAACGGGGTACACTTGTGAAAACACAGCTTCCTAAAGAAACTACTGATTTAATGTACAAGCAAATCGACACTCTTAAATCAGTTAATGGTAAAAAAGGCCACTACAATTTACATGAGAGTAAAAAAATATATCTGTCAGACGAGTTAAACTTGTCTAAGATTCACAAAATGTTTAACGAAAATCATCCAAATAACAAAGTATCATACGAAACATATCGTAATTTTTTCAATAAAAATTTTAACATATCATTCGGTTACCCAAGGATGGACACATGTTCGATTTGCGATGAATTTCAAGCAGAGAAAAAACACTTTGAAATTAAAATTGCTTCTCTTTCTAATGGTCATGAAAAATCTCAGATTTTGTCTCAACTTAGAAAGCTGGAAATTGAGAACCTAGCACACAAAAAGAGAGCTGAAATATTTTATGATAAAAAGAGAAAAGCTCGTTTGAGGGCTAGGCAGGATGACAACAATCGCGATAGCAATGGATTTCTCAAAAAATCTTCCTGTGCCAAACATAACTACCAACGACGTTTATTATAAAAGGCAGTTTGTTACTTTATGTTTAATGTTCATGTCCTTGCTGATTCCTCATCTTATTTCTATGCATACGATTGAGAGTATTGGAAAAAAAAGGATCGGACGATGTGGCTTCTCATCTCTTTCATTTTATATGCCACATAAGCAGGGCAAGACTCTTACAATTTTCTGTGACTCATGTGGCGGTCAAAATAAAAATTACACCATTTTTAGAATGCTACACTACATGGTTCACTGTTGCAATCGCTTAGAATCTGTCACAGTAATATTTCCGATTAGAGGTCACTCCTATATGGAATGCGACCGAAACATGGCCTTTATAAATCAAAAGGCTAGGGCTGAACTCCCTGAACAATGGGCTGAACACGTACGTGGAGCTCGACAGAGACCAAAACCTTTCAATGTCATTGAATGTTCACAAGATGCATTTAAGGGCTGGACTGCATTTCTAAAACCGTTTTACAAAAAAGCTTGTCCATTTCCCATAAGACCTGTACGTGAATTCGAGTCCAAAAAGAACATCCACGGCTCATGTTTCACAGGAATTTTAGTAATAGTCAATGGGAATCAAGTGTGGTTAACACACCAGCTTCTTTTCGATCTACAAAGGCAGGTATTCATGAGGGGGAATTTAAATTACCTGATTTAGCTTATCAAGACAAGCTGACTATATCAACAGCGAAATATAACGACTTGCAGTTCCTGAAAAAGTTCTGTAGGCCTGAAGCAAAACGTTATTACAATTAACTTCGTCATGCTGTAAATATAAAAGAACCAGAAGATAACTAAACCGTCTTTGGACAACTATCTACTACTACTAGTGATCATTATAGTCCTGATTTTTGAAGACTTACTTAAGATAATATGATTTTTATTTAGTTTATAATACCCATATAATGATTATTTGCCAAAGTAATAATATTATAAAACCTATGCTTTAACTAAAATTAAAATTATTTTCTTATCTTTAAGTCTGAGTTTTTTTCACCGTTTATAAAATTAAAATTCAAAATTTCAAAACAAAGAAAAAAGGACATTCATCATTGTTGCAGTGGACCCTTCATTTGTTATATTGATTTGTTTATTATATTTTTTCAATCTGGCTGCGATCCTTAGAATCTGGCCACAGTTTCTTGCCTAATGATTCCGATTTTGGTCGAATCGAATGTGCTCTAAAATTGCAGCAAAGAATATACACGCCGTAAGACTACATGTGAATAATGCAGACATTCAAAAAGAATAAACCAATGCAAGTGCATAGAATGACTAAAGAAGACTTTTCTCAAGTGTTAACCTGGAAAAGAGAATAACTAACAGAAAAAAGCCACTGATGGATCAAAAGTATCTCGGCTTAAAACAAAAGAGATAATGATCGGGAAGAAGATGAGTTTTCGATTTTTATGAGATCTGATTTAGATGCTGACTATGTAGAAGTAAATTTAAAGAAAAATTTACGAGGAAATACAGTTTCATCAACCTAAGAACTAATGGATCCGCTTTGGCCTAATGGTAAGCCAATCCCCGAAGCGAAGTTAAGTGACTTTAAAAGCTTGTTGCATTTTATTCCTGAAGATGAGCAAGACTTTTACAAACAATTAACGGGAGTTGTTACTGTTGAAGACGACATAGACGGGTTTTCTGGTGTGTGTCAGTGGATTTTGAGGTAGAAGTGGATGATGACGATTAGGTAATGCAGGATGAAGATCAATACCAGCGCTTTGCTTATGTAAGTCGTTACAGGTACAATTTTAATGTGTTAAACTAGTATGTATGTTTATGTCATGTATCATATGTATGTTATGTATTAAGTCAATAAAAATGTGATTAAAATATAAGTATTTTAAAATTATTTAAAGAAATGTACCTACTCAAAAAACCTTAACATATTGTAATAAAGAACCAACCCACAAAACAGTAATTTTGCATTAAGGAACCATCAGCTTTTTGATCAAAAACAGATAAGAAATCTGACTAAAATCCAAATAATTTAATTGTCCTATATTGTCATCAATACTAACCTTAACTTTGTAAAGTTGTTTGTTTCAAGTAACTTACCTATTTATTTCTACACACTTTAGAAACAAAAATCTAATTATCTCTAAAGTCTCTGTTTGTGGGTTGGATCTAGTTTGCATAACTATGTCCAAATGTAGATGACTCTGCTAGTTTGTCCTATAAAAAAATCCACTCGCCATATCATAACAAAACAAAATTGGATAGGCAGCAACGTTTTCTTAATAATGACTAAAAATAAAAACACTGCGTTTGCTAACTCGCTTACCAAGCGTGGCAACTTTGTCAATTATGTTATTTAACTATGAGGCAATCTATGGGGGAGGTCTATGTTCAGCAGTGGACTTTAATAGGATGTAACGGTAACAGTAATAACACTGTATCGGCCTCTATCTCTCAATCTAAATCCCTACAAATCTTTGTTCTGTTCTGGGTGTAATTTATCTATAATATTTATTATTAAAATATATAAGTATTTTATCAGTTGTCAGTACCCATAACACAAGCTCTTGCTTCTAGATGGCTTGTATAGTGTAATATTATATATTTAACTGGATATAGGTATTTTCAAGAAGCCGTTTTACCCAAACTAGACAGACAATACTGCTAATATAACCTTTAGTTAGAGGAATTGGATTCGGTTCGAGTATAATAAAAAATATGAATACGTTTAATTTGCCAAAACAGAAATAAAATTTTATTAAACAACACTTACGTACTTGAACGATTTTTGAAAACTTGAAAATTCTCTTTGTGCCGTATATACCTTTTCGAATATCAAATATTTGTATGTTTGTTTTACGATGATATTAGAGCAAAGTCAAATTTGCAAGAGTTCAATATTGAGGTACTTACTGATTTTATATAACGAGTGCTGGCGTGTAAGTTAGAAGCAGATCATTTACCTTCTAAAATGGGAGAGAATGTCAACTTGCCAACCTCATTGTAAACCTGATTCCCAGATCAAAAAAGTTATAGACGGACTGTAGGTGTGTTCATTCCTAGTCTAAACCAAGTCAAAACCATGCTCAACATATTATAGTATGTACAAAAATACTACAATACGTTGTACCCTATCGCACACATACAACTAAAAATGTTTGAGAGGTTGCAAACTTTCAAATGTTTATTTCCATATTCTAGCAGTGGGCTTTTATGTTTAAAAATATATGTAAGTTGTATGCGTGTGTGCGTGTCAAAAAGTTTGCCAATTTTCGGCGTCACTTAAAATGTACGCTCCGTATATCATTGTTTGCTTGAGATAATGTTTTCTTCCTACTTGATACTAATGTAGTGTACTCGTAAATTAGTTACCCGTTATTTAGCGCTGTAATAAAACGCTACGGAGAAGGTACCGAAGAATTCCAGCCGAACCAAGTCACGAGCCAGGATAAATAGTTCTGTGATAATAGGAAACAAGAGCAATATATTTAGTAGAGTATATAACAACTGATAAACGCACTGATACAGGGCATAGGTCCAATTTTATTTGTAAGATGATATGGATATTATCGTACAGATAAGAGTTCGCGACGATGCACAAATGTATTCAAATTTCAAACATTTATCCCATATTCAGTTGTTAGTTCAAATGCAATAACATGATTTACTCGGTAACTTTTTAATTAATATGGTCATTCTATGCGACCAGACTAAAGGAGTACTTAATTCCCTCTTCCTCCAATTTTCTCTTTAAGTTCTGTAAGTAAAAATTGCTTTTCACTATAGAATAAAAATGGTTTTTTTACTATAGAATAGTGGACAAACGAGCATGCGGCTCATCTGATAATAAGTGAACAACTGCAAAACCAGGGAATCGCAGGTGCGTTGCCGGCCCTTTAGAAAGGAGTAAGCTCTTTTCTTGCAGGTCCTTAAGCCGTATCAGTCCGGAAAAATATCCGACGGTAAACGATTCCACAGAGGGGTCGTACGAGGAAGAAAACTCCTAGTGAAACAGGACAAAGACGAGGTAAGAAGCATTCACATAATGTGGATGGTATCGCGAATTTTGTCGCGACGTGTGTTCGTGGAATTTGGCGGCTGGGATTAATCTGAACAATTCCTCAGAGCACTCCCCGTGGTATAGGTACGTGATAGAAGAGGCAAAGGGATGCAACATTTCTTCGCAGCGCCAGTGAATCGAGCCGATCGGAGAGGACTCGGTCATCGACGATTCGAGACGCTCTGCACTGGAATCGATCAAGTGGAAGGAGCTGGAACTGAGGAACTTTGGTCCAGAGATGGGAACAGTGTTCCAGGTAACGCCGAACCTGCGCCTTATTGCAGGCGGTGTGCCGGCATGAAATAACGTCCCGCTCTATAGCTTTTTAGAGGCCAATTTGGCATTCTCATCCAAGTGACCACGAAATTGTACATCGTTCGATATGTCGACGCCGAGCATTCCGGTAATGGCTGAGGCAACAAAGGAAGTGTCTTGAAACTGAGGAGATACGACAAAGGAGTTCTTTTTAGTGGTAAACGAGCAAACTTGTGTATTCTGGAGATTGAACTGGACTAGATTCAGTCGCCCCCAATCCGAGACTTTGTTCAGAAAAGACTCGACTTCAAGACACAAGTTTGTTCCGGTACTCGGCGATGTTCTCCCGAAAAATATTGGCACGGCCGGGTTAATAGAGTATCGCCAGTAATGTTATCCGCATATCAATGAACGTTAGGTACCGTTTGGAAACATATTATTGATATGCAGAAGAAACAGCACCGGTGAGCATGCGACCTTGTTAAACACCAAACTTAATAGGTTTGTAACTGGAGCATGCACCGTCTATCTTGATGCGTCGATTGATGCATTTTCTCGGGAAGCCCAAAAGATGAAAGCTCCGAAACCGACTCCATTATTTACGAGAACAAGGTGATAGCGATAGGCCTGTAATTGGACGGATCAGAGCGGTAACCTTTTTTAGTGATCGGGTGCACGAAAGCTGTCTTTAACGAATTTGGGACTGCAACTAGGGAGAAAGAGTACCGGTAAGACGCGTTAGAACTGGTGCAAACTCCGGAGCACACGTCTTCAGCACAATTAGAGGGATTCCGTCATGCACATTCAACTTATTGACGTCCGGAGAGAAGAGTGTTTTAAGAACCGAGCGCTCCATAATCCGCACATCCGGCACGAAGCACTCACACCGCAGCATTGTCGGCGGTGTATTCCGCCCGTCATCGACAGTCGAGTTGGACGCAAAAAAGAGTGCCTAACAGATCGTCTTTCTCATTTGCAGCATGGGCCAGTGAGTCGTGCTTCCTGTGAGAGATGGGAGAGATGGCTGGCAAAAGACCCTTTAGGTAGCCTTGGCGGGAGACCAGAATGCACCAGTTTCCAGACCTGTTTCTTGCCAATTCTGCCTATGTGCTCTGACTTTGCTTTAGCAATTACTCTTTTATAGGACCTGCAGGTGGAATTATACTTCTTTTATGCGCGCTGGTGTTTACTCGTACATTCCGGGACGTTAATGTGTCAGTCCAGGCCGTATAGCACTCCTGCTTATAGCGTGATGCTTTTTTACAAGAGCGACCAAACCAAGGTTGGGATCTGCCTCCCATGGGCACCAGAAAAGGAATAAAAAGTCCCATACCTTGAAGTACTACATCAACGACAAAATTAGAAACAACGTTGGGATCGTCGAGTAGTCGATCAACGGTAGGATGCAAAGAACGACTGCATCCTATCCTAATCGTTCGACCAATAGTACCAGACACGACGGCAATTCTGCAACCGCTATGTTAACGTGAATGGTACCAAACTCCGGACTAGACAATGGTCCGAAAAGGCAAGAGGGGCGTCGACGAAGACCCGAAACCCGTCCTGAGAGGCCAGCAGAAGGTCCAACAGGGAAGGTACATGATCCTCCACATCTGGAACTCGCGTAGGTATAGAAACCAGTTGTGTCAGACTATATCCATATGCCAGGGCAGTCATAAACAGACCTCCCCGCATGATAGGTTAAACGTGAACCAAGTCATTCGGCTGTAGCAAGGAATCTGTAGCCATTCGGACGTGGTCGATGAGTCGGTCTGTTTCGGCATTACCGCAATGGGACTTATAGACACGCGTAGACGCGCGGATGTGCGTCGCTGTCTACATGTAGTCAAAGGATGGACAGGTCCGAACCTTCAAGACTGTCGTGGCCTCGAGAAAAGATGTCCTCTCTAACGTACTGTCTCTGAGGCACAAACGATTGCTCCAATTTACACCCCAGGTGGGAGAGATACGAAGTATCAGTCAGAAAGAGCAAGCCCGGATGTCTCCAGATGATAGTTTTTTTTATAGCAACGGGTGACAAACGAGCACACAGTCTACCTGATGGTAAATGGATGCTGTGGCCCATAAACACATTTAATTTTGTCCTCAATTAAGAATCAAAATGCAAATGCGTTGTCACCCCTGTTTCGATTCCAGAAAAAGGGTCTCCGGTTCTATACACTCACCATACGAGTCACAGCAGCACCACGCTGCCATTTTACGCTGGTATTCCGTGAGAGCGTGGTCCTGCCCCGATCGAGCTGACCCATTCATGTTACAACTATAATATAGCTGCAGCTGGCTCTACCACGTTAAAAAAGGGGACGGTGGTAAGCTTCACTTGTCACTAGGTGTTGCAGAAATCAACGGATAGTGGCAGGGATCGCCTTGGTGTTATTGCTCAGCTTGCCCCGAGCAGTTTTTGTCTTGAGCGGAATTTGCATTTTCACATTGTATAAGTATTTACTTACGTACCTAGATATACGTGTCTTTTGTAATTAAAATATCTTAAGTTATAATAACACAAAATACTGAAATTAAGTTTGTTTACTAACAAGATTTTTACAAGCATTGCGATTCCCGATGAATGACCTTGCAAGTTGCATGCGGTGGGCATCACAGAACTCACATAGGTGCGAAAATATGGTCAGTCGATCATAGTCAAAATAGGTACTTCACATAAGTGACTTAATTACCATTTCGCAATGTATTTTTTACTCTTTACTTGGCCATTAGTAACCACGGAAAGTCCGCCGTGATGTATGAAAGGGAAAACAAGCAAAGTAAAATTTTATTTCGCTTGCGTGCGCGATTTATCTAATTAATAATAATAATTTATATTATTATTGATTAGCTATTAAACGTCGGCAAGCAGTCAACATCAAAGGAGTACAACTTGTGTACGTTGTACTATTATTGTGCTACTACTAACTAGTAGTTTTTTAAATTGATTTCATCTAAAAATACAATAAAACAAACTTAGTTTATAGAAACATTTTATTTATATTAATGTGCAGACATAAATTATACTTATCAGGACAATTAACTTTAATGATATGATTATTTCAAAATGAGAAAATAAGCTACATTTTCGTCTAAAGAACGAAGATGAGATCAACTACATACAACGTTCTGGGATTTGATTGATAGATCGATCAACAAATGGCATATTTTTAAGTGTATTCTCGTTCACTGGGCGCGGTATCTATCTATACGTAATAATTCTTGTTCAAATTCATCGCAGCAACGAAACAATTAAGCCGCCATATATCTGAAAAGTAATAAAAGATCATAATTAGTCCCTTATAACCAAATATATGTCTAAAGGTGAAGAAATATAGATTAGTACAGGTAACTACATGTTTCATCGAAAATTGATATGAATGAATTTGTGTGTAATACCCATAAGTTCAAGTGAATTAGTTCAATCGCTGAACTTTTCTTTTTAGTGGAACTTTTTTTCTCAGTAGTTCAACTTAATATACTTTTGAGAGTTGAACTACTACAACTTTTTCACATTATCTGGGACATAGAACTAAAGGTTAGCTCACGTTAGACAGAGTCGGGTCCGAGCCGAGTGTCGGCCGTAGCACGGTAACCGAGCCGGTCCCGTGCCTGAAATTACAGAGACGGGCCTCGACCGAGCAATTACCGTTGCGCCGTGATGCAGTATACCCGTCCGAGCAAAAATAGTGTTATAACTAGACTACGATAATGTTGAAGTTTGACGATCTGGAATTAGCGGCCATTGCGATCGCTCTAGACGATGAAGAATCTGATAAATCTTCAACTACAAGCCGGGACCGAGTTGTTGCCGAGCGTTGTCCGTTGCTCGGCTGTCACTTGGTTTCCGCTCGGTATGGCGCGAGTGTATCCATACAAAATATATGTAATATTAGTTGACCGTGCTAAGGCCGACACGGCTCGAACCCGACACGGTCTAGTGTGAGTTAACCTTTTAACCTTGCTCTTTAGGGAAAAGTGCGAATAAATTACTACTCTGTGTAAAAAGTATCGGGAATATGTCAATAAAAAGACCCGCGTAAAAGAGGTCGTTCTAATTTTTTTACTGCATGTTGGTAGCACTGTACTGATTTAGCGCGCAAAGTTTGAGCGGGATCTGTCATTTAATTTGTTTTAAACTACACTTTTTGTTGGTCATAGTTTAGAGTTCTCGGCGATTTTTACAATGGAAAATATTGTTGAACAAAGAGTGTGCCTTAAATTTTGTGTTTCGAATGATATTTCATGTCGTGTATCACTAAAAATGTTGCGAAATACCTACGGCGAATCGTGTATATCGAAAACAAGGGCTTATGAATGGTATAAGGCTTTTAAAGAAGGCCGAGAAGTAGTAGTAGACTTGCCTCGTTCTGGTAGACCTTCAACCGCTACGACCAAAGAAAACATCGACAAAATCAAGAAGCTAGTGCTCGAAAATCGACGTATGAGTCTGAGAGAGTTGGCTAGTGAGGTGAACATATCTTTTAAGTCCGTCCACAACATTCTCATTGACATTTTAGGCATGAAACGCGTCGCCGCTCGACTAGTTCCAAAAGAGCTCAATTTTGTTCAAAGAGCGCAGCGAAAGCATGTCGCTGAAGACATGGTTTCCCGAGCTCCTATGGATCCGACCTTTATGAAACATATAATAACTGGCGACGAGACATGGGTTTATGAGTACGACATGCAAACAAGCCAACAGTCTTCAGAATGGCGTCTCGAAAACGAGCCGAAACCCAAACAACCGCGGCAAAGTCGCTCCAAAATCAAGGTGATGCTGACAGTTTTTTTTTTTGACTACGTGGTGTGGTTCACTCCGAATTCCTTCCAAAGGGAGAAACAGTGAATAAAGAATATTATTAAGGTGTCATGAAGCGTTTGCCTGAGAGTATCCGCCGAAAACGTCCAGATTTGTGGCAACACAACTCATGGATGCTGCACCATGATAATGCACCATCACACACAGCCATTATAGTGAAAGAGTTTTTAGCGAAAAATTCAACAAAAGCTCTCGACCAAGCACCGTATTCACCTGATATGGCTCCGTCTGACTTTTTTTTATTTCCCAAGTTAAAATTACCACTTCGAGGAAAACGTTTTGAGTCGACAGAAGCCATAACAAAAAATTCGCTGAATGAGCTAAAGGCCATACCGCAAATAGCCTATGAAAAATGTATGGAAGACTGGGTGAAGCGTTGGAGATGTTGTATTGCAAGCGATGGGGCCTACTTTGAAGGCGATAAAATAAATTTAGATGAATAATTTGTATTTTTTGTTTTATTGACAAATTCCCGATATTTAGTACACAGAAGGTATATGTTATAGAAGTGTCCGTATATTTTGCATCGTAATTTATTCAACTGTAAATAATATATTTCCCAAAATAACGTTCAATGAAAGGTACCTAGATAAAAATAATCACAACAAACAATATACATTCAATTATATAACATATAGATATATAACAACAATAATAAATATAAATATAATTACCTACATACAACAAACATTTCATTTTATGATTAAATTTAATCAGGTGGGGTAATTTCGCTCATGTCACATTAGTTGAATGATTGAACTAACTCAGTTGAACTAGTGGGAACTCAACCATTAAACATATATTAAAAACTTCTTAGATTGTGTTTTGACAATAAAAATTATTTACTAAATATCGTAAAAGCCAACTGGACAACTTATGGATTCCGAAAGATGACTGAATATATATGTCGAAAATATCTTATGTGAAATGTTTAAACCGGAAGCGAAGAACATAGGTATTATTGATGTATTCACGACAAGTTTTTGATATTAAAGAAGATACTCATCAGTGGACTATTTGCGGGCTGACAAGGAAATACAGATATGCTACATGTTTGTTCTTAAAATATGTGTGTACTACTTTTAAGTGACACATTTTGCTTGTTTTCTCACAAGAGGACTGTCGTAATCGGTATTAAGACAACTTTTTGACGAAGAATCTATGGATTAATTTTTAACTTAATATCTTTGTAATTTAAAATGCTGATTTATCACAAAACAACAAAAGAAAACCACCACGTCTGCAAAAAGATTCCTTGTCCTAACCTTCGAAAAAATAATGGGTACATATTATATCGGCTTGTATCTTTAAGCATTGTATCCCAAGATAATAACAGTCCGCAAGGCCCTTTTTTAATAATAGACGCAATAATATTTAATGAGAGCTCACATGACAGAAAGTGTTTCAGTCTAATTTTACGTATGGAAGAAATACCTATACGTATAAAAAAGTACAATTTCATAACCTTATGCATAATATTAAATGCGAAAGAAATGGAAATCAATTATTAAGAAAATGATTATTATGACCAAAAAGCAGATGGAATTACAAAAAGCGAACAGTATAACAGAGAGACAGTAAAAAGCGATGCAAGTTACAATTGATAAATCAGGTCGCCAAATCCAATAATAAATTCTCAGAAAAACTCCTGGAATTGCTTAACATTATGTCAAGGACGCAAAGCGTAGTAGACTAGACGCTTTCACTGAGCTTTGGTTATGTTAATAAAAGTATATGTCTTAATATATAAAAGTCTCGTGTCACTCTCGTGTCACGAAGTTCTTTCAAACTAATCTTCGAAACCGCCTAATCGATTTTAATAAAATTTTGTACATAAACTTGTTTTGCTTGCTCCAATTTGAGTGATAGGTTAATTTTCATCCCGATAAGTGACCCCCCAATATTTTTTAATGCGAATTTAAGAATTTTTATAAGACAGTGTCGTCGGAAAGGGCAGTAGGCTATAGTAATATGCAGGATTATTTTGTAATAACCGGCCAAATTTACAAAGATTCAGAATAAGTAATACAGGCAAATGGTGAAGAAATTATTAATAAAAAAATCTCTAACGTTCTGTCCTTTTTATCTTTTAATTTCACAATACGTGGTAATGCATTATTTTAACTGATTTCACTGCGCACAATACACCTTCGTAGGGCCGATCGGTACAAAAAGTTGTTTTCCATAAACCACATTCAATTTGGGATAATTACAAATAAAAGTAGAAGCCTTATTTACTCGTATCTTCAAAAACTACAATAACAGTATATCATTATTTATACTATTTTGACTTAAGTTTAAAGTTTGGCTACTCTGAAAACTTTACGAGTACGCTGTATATATTTACGTCGGACATAATAAGTCATAAACCACCTACATAAGCATACGTACACCTATAACGTGCTCAGTTTGTTCCTTTAAAATTACTTTTAATTTTAACAATAGCTGTTACTATTTTGATTGAGATTGGAGCGAAAATAGAAAACAAAGTTCTAAAAAAAATATGCAAGCAAAAATCAAAATCACTTGATTTTATCTATTAGCATAACCATGTAGACACCAACCCCTTGAATTGCCACCAAATATAAAATAAACATGATAATTTTATTAACAATTTTATAAATTCAGTTTTACATAATATGTAGTTCTTTAATTATATACCTGTCGTAAAATCAAAGGTACACTAATTATGATTTATACCATTTTGTTACAATAACTTAACATTTTTAGTATGTTTATTTTACTGTAGTAACAGTAAAACTGAAAATTTTATTTTTAAATGATATTTTTTGTGATTAACAATAATGCGTAAAATTTATTAAAACGTCAAAAAGCAAAACAGAAATTCCAATGAACCATTACCACTAATATTAGTTTAAATGCTTTAAGCCCTTATGAAAATTTTATTAGAAAACAAATGGCTTGTCTTGCCAAACCCTTCACCATAAAAAATACTTTCGTACAAAGTTTAACTAACCTCCTATTTTAAAAGTTGATTTCCCATCCAGACGCGGAGAACCATACTGGAAGATTTAACATGCTATATTTACCATAAAGGATAATTAAAAAAATTAAATAAACAATTATTGTAACGAATATATAGTTTAATTTCTCATAATTTATTTGTCAATAATAACAGCTATTAAAATTTACTTTAAACTCAACGTAATTCGCTTAGAAATTCGATATTCCTTATATCAGTTATAAGAAGAGAGTTAATGAGTGGCAGCACAAGATATTTGTATGCCGCAAGTTATTTTTTAAAATATAAAATAGTTTTTTAATGATATTTAAAAATATTAAACATTGAAAATGTAATTTTGGATAACGATGAATAATAATATAAAGTACCGCATATAAATTTACATCAAATAGCTTGATAAAATATCTCAATACCTATCTCATTTGATTTTCAAACAAATAGCTTAAAATTATTTAAAAAAAATGTATTAGTTCCTACTAGTGCAATCGTGGATCTAGTGAGACTTTTCCCCAGTAGTTTAACTCAAGAGCGCGGCAGATGTTGCTCATAAAACGTAATACTGCAGCTATTTTAATGCTAATATATTTGCATCAATTCTTTAATTCGGATAAATATTATCTAGGTTCCCGACTGAGAATTCATTTTCATTATACTTACCTAAAAATCCATTTAAAAGTCGAACTACTGAGACAAAATAGTTGAACTCACACCTGCTGATTAAATCAATGTATACTCTTCGATCAGAGATTCCTTATTATATAAACACGATCATAAGATTTTATTTTATGGTTAAAATTTAATTAGGTGTGACTTTGACAGTTTTGAAGAATAATCTTAGAACGATCTATTGCTGAAGCGCTTTGACCAAACGACCAAACTAGACAAGTGGCAAAATTAAAAAAAAAATTGTACAACCTACTTCAAATATATATATATATATATATATATATATATATATATATATATATAAAATGAGAACATCTTCAATGTAGTTGAAGTTAATTAAATACGCATTATTAAAGATAGCTCAAAAACTACTGGTCATAACTTGATCAAATTTATATTGGACCACATGCACCAGTATTCAAGTAAAAAAAGAATCTTTACAATTGGTTCACCTAGAAAACAGTTCTGAAGTAACACAAAAAATACAGTCGAATTGAGAACCTCCTCCTTTTTTGAAGTCGGTTGAAAACAGAGAGAAACAACTGGAGTTCGGACTGGTAACACCTATGAAAAATTTACGAAATAATTATCTTGTATTCTCCTGCTCCTATAATACAGGACCTATTTTCTTTGAAGCATCTTAAAGGAAATAGTCTATCTGTTGTTTAATTTTAAAAAAGTTTCCTCGTTAAATCAGGTCAAAGGTCAGTTTTAATAAGTTTCTAGTTTTTAGAGTATATTATTTTATGGTAAAAAAAAACAGACACATGGCAGTGGTTAGATATGATTGTATCGTACGAAAATATTTGTCCTAGTGTCATTATCCGAGGAGAAAAAAGAGGATTACGTTGTTTGGGCTAAACACCGCCAGAATACATTGTTATAAGAAATTTATATTTAATTGAACTACTGGGCAAATAAGTCTAAGTCTAGTTCAACAATCGAACTAATGAGACTTGTTTACAGTTCAACTATAAATATAGTGGAAACTCACCAAAAAATAAGTAAATATACATTTAAAAATAATCTTACAGAGTACGTATTTGTTACATCATTTGAAGTTTAATTATGAGAAAAATATAATATTCCATTAAACACTTTTAATTTTTTTAAATATCAACAAGGCATACAAAAATAAAATTTCCTAAATACTACAGGTATGTCTAATTATACAATTTTAATTTACAGAATAAAAATGCCTAATAATAATTAATACCTATGTTGCTGTGCCTAAGTTAAAACTGTGATAATTTGTTTTTGTGCATTTTAAACGCTAATCACATCTACAATTACAAATAAATATGAAGCAACAGCAAAACGCTATTAACTATATATCCAGTAGTAGTGTCAATCCGTCGATAAAATCAATAAAAACCTTGTATGACAATCTTGATGAACAATATTTTTTTTGATAACAAATCATTACGTAAAAATTTATTCTAAATGAACAGTGTTATTATTTTTGTGAAAATAAAACTAACTATGACTGAAAGTATAATGTTTTTATTTTATAGCATATATTATCGTAGGTATTTTTACATTATGTTACACAACTAATGTATTATGTATTTAACAAAATGTCCACTCCCCTAATATTGTTTTGGTTTAACTTCGTTTTTATTTAACTTTGGTATTTTTGAACAACTAACAGCAAAATTTTAAGTAATACGGAAATGTCAACATAAAAGAATATCATCTGAAAATTGTCTATTAATTATTCACCACATTACCGGCTACTTTAAAAATATTTTTTGGGTTTAGATTAGTGTGATAATGATGTTTATATTAAATTAAGGAAAATAGTGAAGACTGGTTCCACTATAGTATTAACAACTATAGTATTATCTTTCAAATCGTAGCTATCATAAAATAATATGGGTGAAAGTAAGAAGTTGCCGTTTTAAAGAAGTGGTCACTTTGGATTAAAATTAAAACTGCATTGTTTCGTTCTAAATTCAAAAAATTGTGACATTCTATTGTTTAACTTTCAATTGTTTTTACATTAAGTATTTGGGTCGAACATGAAGCCTTCAAAAATGAGAGTAATTTTCTAATATGAGACCAGTAAAGATGAATTAAAAGCAAAAAAATGTTGTCAAACAACCAAGGAACAAGTGTTATGGTTTATTATTAGTTTTCCCAATTTTTGAGTTTTTGAGTTTGAATTTTCACAAATTGATGAGATAAAAAAACTTGAGAAATCACACATACATGAATTAACCTCATTAATTAAATGATGAACATAAGTCCTACTATACATTGTGACCTACTTTCCTTTGATGAGTATATATTGGGATATGTAGTGATGAAAAGCAGATTCTGATGTATATTGTAAGGAACAATGAACAAATGAACAATGAACAATGATGGCAAAACTAAAAAGTAACAGCTCCCAGCTCATCAATCGCTCACCATTACTGCTTCATGATAATGCAAGACCCCAACCATTTTACCATTACAAGACTTGAAGTCAGAAACCATACGCCAATGCTCAACCGATTAACATTTTTCTACAATTTGGACAACTTCCTGGACAGAAAAAGTTTATCTCAGGGAACAGTAGAAAATGCCTTCATACTGAAATCCAGATCCCCAGAATTTTATTGCAAAGGCATAAACGATCTTTACTTGAGATTGCAGGAATGTAATAATGACAGTTATTACTTCAATTAAATAAATATCTTTTCTTGGATATAAAAGTTGCTGAAATACTTCAATTAAAATGGCTATTTAATATTGTTAAACCCTAATGCTACTCAATATAACGTATTTGTTAACTTTGTTTCATTCATAAAAAAATTATTTAGAAATAGGAATTTCCCAAGTATGAAAAAAGAAAAGGTGCCCTGTTTTATTCAAAACTACCTGTACACCAAATTTCAATTAAAGCTGTTCAGCCTTTTAGAATTGGGTAGTAACAAACATCCAGACATTCACATTTATAATATTAGTAAGAATTTATTATTAATTTGGTGTCCCTTACATATTATATTTACTAATACATCAAATCTCAATAAGTAACAAGAATAAATTATGATTTTCATGAACACATCTTGATATACAACAGTATAGGTATGTCAACCCTCTTATGAGGCACTTCACGATACTATACGAGGGCGACACTGAAAGTTTTTAGAACTGACCACTTGTAAACGATATAATAAAAAAAAGTTCAAATTTTGAAAATGGAACTCTTTGCCTATGTTGTTGTGTATCATTGAGCTATTATGTACTACGTACCAGAGGCGACACTGCATTCAGCTACTCTGTTCCACTCAACTGCGGTGCATACACCGCACTTTAATCAGTCACTCGCTAGGCGCTTGTAGAATTGTCATGTGTTGTGTTGATTTAAAAAAAAATCTCTTGATAAAAATATGCCGTCATGTGTACTTAGATATTGTACAAATAATTCAAGAAATGTCAGTAAAAACCAAGGAATTACTTTTCATCGGTTAATAAGATATTTAATCCATAAAAAAAGTATTATAGATTAATAATAAAACAAATTATTCCTAAGACGCAATCTCGTGTCATGGTATATAGATTATAAAATTAATATGTTGAGAAGCGACATTTCTGTGGGTACTTAAGTATAGGACAAATAACACATTTTTTTTGTAGAAACATACATAAGTTATTATAATTAGGCTAAACTTTTCATGTTTAAATCTGCTTATTATTGCTTTATTTTATTTTTAGGTTTCCACATCAAAGTCAAAGTGAAAATTCGTCCATTTTTTACTCTCGCGTGCCCAGTATTTAATGAACGACTCTTATACTAATTTAAATAAATATATTTGTAATTTAAATGTTATGTTATTAAGTTTTGTTAAACATACATTCAGTATGTTTTTTTTATATTTGACATAAGTAGATACCTTTTAAAATATTCACATAAAAATATCATTGAAATAAAATTGTGATATAATATTATGTAATATTATATTAAATAAGCAAATATAATATACAAAATAAATGACAAAATTTAAATATTGTACTCGATAAAATTTACCAATTTAACAATACAATCTACCCACAGGTCATTCTATCTATGTTTATTCTATGATAAAAAACAACCGCGCGAACACAGAGTAGTGTTTTTTAGTGGCTGCATTTCAAAATACCGTCGAACAGACCCCTAAGGACGAGTGGACAAACTGCTTTTCTCAGTGATTCCATTGGAACAGCCGTGTATTAATGTAAATGTACACTATTTTGAAAAAATATAATAAAATAACTTGCTAGTTTTTGATTTTTTAAGAACTTTCAGTGTCATACTCGTATCTATAATAAATTATTATTGATACTCAGTACAAAATACTGCCACCATAATTGCATTCACTTAACTATATTATCTAAATTACAACTAACATTTTACCTTAAGTCATAAAATCATCTCTATGCCTAAAGTAATAAAATTTTATTCCTACAAATGTTCATTCATTCAAATAAAATAGTCATTATAATAAAACATAGAAATTTCATCATCCAGATAAAAGTATAAAAAATTAAATTACAAAATATAAGAGATTAATTATTAATATGAATGAAAATTACGTCAACACTTTAAAACATACTGGCAAGTTTTTTTTAAACTTTAAAAATAGTGGGGACGGTGGAATCCTCAAACTATTATTGAAATAATCTTTTAACAATATGTAAAAGCCAACTTTGAAGAAATTGTTTGGAGTTGCTCTTACATTTTTGTTATTTTTTTTTTGACCTTTAAGTGGCCTGAGATATGACCCATCTCAAGATTGTCTAGTTACATCAAAAATTCCATCCCCTATTTTGCCACCCTTTTGGGTGGAACTTTTTCTCCAAATTTATATGTAACTATTACCGATTTAATAGAAAAGGAATCATGAAAATCGGTTCTCAATGTGCGAAAATATCGCATACCATACCCATATTATGCCATACGATATATTCGCACACGAGAACCGACATATAATTGAATTGTAAACTCCCTCCCCCCCCCCCCCCAATGAGAATACGAAAAACCATAGTACATAATATGAACTTACAATATTTTGTGTATATTTAATTTTAGACATGTGCTATAAATATATAGACTCAGTCATAAAGAGTTATATAAAAATTGATCACAATATGTCTAATACTATGAATGAGTAAGGCAACCAACCGTGGTGGAATCTAGAGTGCAATTCCATACTTCTAACATATAAAATTATTCCACAAATGATTCATCAATTAAGAATCGAAACTACTAGAGGTAGAGAGGTATTCAACTTTAAAATGGAAGATTTCTTTTGTGACAAAGTAAGATTTTTACGTTTAATTCAAATTAAAAAAACTATTTATGGGAGTATTTATGGTGTTTTGGTGAGCTTATCTCTTGTAGCATTTAAGAAAATTTATCCTCGAAAAGTGTGAAACTGGGGTTTAAAGCTTGTATGTGAGATCCTTAATTTTTAACATTAGAAAATGTAATTTGAGTTACCTTCATAGTTTGAAATATTATTAACTGACAGCTTAATAATCTGGAGTACATATTGTAGTTTTAGCAATAGGCATGGAGTTACGCTTTTAATGATTTAATTCCTTTTCATTGGGTGCGTTTGGCAGAAAAAAGCGCTAGCAAGCGCTTACAAGCGCTGAAATAGTTTTCCGCCAGGACACGATTACTACTTCAGTAGCGCTGACACAATCCGCCATTTTGCTTATTTAATTTGTTTGTTTTGAAGTAGAGTTTATAAGTTGTTTTGTGCAATATTAGTTTTAAGTAATATAATAACGTACATATATTTAAATTAGGTTAGGTTCCCCGGTTAAAACTAACATCGTGTCCTGGAGGAAAATAGCTAACAGCGTGACAGCGTTTACCGCTTACGATCGCCATTTTGCTTACAAGCGCTTGCTAGCGCTTTTTTCTGTCAAACGCACCCATAAGCTGGCGGCTAGAAAAATGTTATTATTGGTCCTTTGTTTATGAAATCAATAGTAAGTATAAATTATCATTGTAGAAAGTAGAACAAAAAATCACAAACATGATATATAAGGATAAATTGGGAAAAAATTAGTACGCCTGCATAAATCATGTTGGTTATTGGAATTTCTTCCTTACCGGTTGCATATCATGGTACTTTTAGTTTAACCTTTAAGTGCCGACATGTGGTCTGACAGACACTTTGAGAGTTCGAAAAGACTATAGTCAACCAAATCTAAGAAATACCTTTTGACGTTTCACACTAATTATTCAGCAATAACTTTGCACAAGCGTACTCACATGATTTAAAATAACCATTTACGTAAATCCGAAGAATTATAAAGTTATCTATATTTCATTACAACGTGTATAGTTTTTTTTATCACTAATTTAAATTTGAATCTTTCAAACAAAGCAAAATATTAAAAAATAACCAGTATCGACTTTTTTTACTTGACGTTGTCCCAATGATATGTCGCTATGTACATTACCATAGTGTTTGAATGATTAAAATTAATTGTTATGCGAATAATCGGCAAAAATATTCCAATAATTGGTAAAAATATTCAAATAATCGAATCATTAATTTTTTAATGTATTATTTGTTTAATTTAATTTTTATTTTTAAAATTCCTTAAATTACATGAATCATGAATAAAAAAAGTTTATTTTCTTAATTTGTCAACGTAAATTTGTGTAGGCAAAAAAACTCATATACAAGGCCGCGAAATAAAAAGCACTACATAATTTCGCCGGCCATTTCGGAAGCTTACTGTGCGTAATTTTGTGATTTTGTATTTGTCTTCTTATTTTGTGACTCGGCTTTAACTTTTTGGACTGTTTCTTCAATATTTTTTGAAGCATGTGCCCATTTTATAAAGGATAATTAGGCAAACGTGGTCGAAAAAAACAAAAAAAAATATTATGGATGACTTTGAAGGAGATATTTTTGTGGTAGAGCCATGCTGCAGCTGTATTAATTATGTAGTTGTAACACGAATGGGGAAGGACCACGCTCTCACAGAATACCAGCGTCAAATAGCAGCTTAATGCTGCTGTGTTTCATATGGTTAGGTGTAGAGAACCGGAGACCCTTTTTACTGGAAAAGAGGCATTCCATCTTAGTCCTCAAGGCTGACAACGCATCTGCATTTTTTTTTTTAGAACGAAAAAAAGTCCTCACGCTGAGACTCGGCGTGAGTGGTCTGTCCCCCCGCACCACCGCAAACCCACTCACATAAATCCAAAACCACGGCCAAATTTTGATTCGCAAACGAAGATAGATGTAGATGTCTATGGGCCACAACAACCACTTACCATTAGGTGGATTGTGTGCTCGCTTGTCACCCTTTTCCTATAAAAAAAAGACATTAATTTTGACTGCATTATTGAAATCAAACAATGACAGCTCAACTAATTGTACTGATAGTGATAGAATAAATTTATTTTTAATTTGGTTATAATCTTAAATTTTTATAACTGTGCCTCTAGAAATAAGCAGTACCTAACAACAAATATGTAGAAACTGATAAATCTTGTGTTTTAAATTATCCATATTTAATTTACTCCGGTATTATTAAAACCAAACAGTAAATGATTACCAACTCTATATAATCAATATCATTTTTTTAAGAATCGAATATTTTACGTTCCCATATTTTGGTTGGCATGCCTGGTGCAATAAGTCTGACAGCTGTCAAAATGTATTTCTTAGATTTGGTTGACTATAGTTACATTTTTTTGCGACGACATATCTCCCCGCACTCCTCTCTACCCCTCGGAGAGTCACCCGGCAGCGTTTGTGGAGAGTGGCTGTGTAGGCGCGTGCGATTCCCATAAGTTTTGATCATTATAAGATCGCGAGTGGTCTGTCAGACCACTCGTCTGTACTTATGTAACTTTTTATGGCATAATTTTTGTCAGAATACATAGTTTTCTCAGTTATTTTCATACAATTATAAAAATAGACCAGCCATGTACTTAGGGCATGAAACGGGCAGCCATAATCTCTAGTCGTTTTACAAATACAGTGGGTTCTGAATATATATCTTCTAAGAAAATTGCTCTTGTCAATTATTAGAGTTCTTGGGCCAGATGCACCAGAAAAAGTAAGGGAAGAAAATGAAGCAGAGGGAAATCAAACATGAAAACTCTGTCACACCTGTCCTTCCAAATTAAAGCGCAAGACTGCTTACAAATGTGACACTCATATAAAACATGTGTGACTACAATGCAGCAAGCCTGTATGCAAAGTGTTTGTAAACTTTCATAATTCTTACAGTTTAATGCCTTATGATTTCCAAGAAGACTGTTGATTTTTGTATAATTTTTATTGTTTATCTAGTTATTAATCTTTAGGGAAAAAATGTTGGTCTAGAGAAAATTATTTTTTAATTGCTAAAAGATAAAATTTCACCCCAAATAATTTTAGACAGCAACATTTATGTTTTTAATTAGTAATAAATGTGAAAACTTCTAAACTTTGTTTCACTTATACAATAATTGGATATATTAACAATATATAGAAATTTATTCTTTCGAAAAATATCAGGAAACATAAAAGATTTTGTTAGAAAAGCTATGGTGGTCTAGCAGACGTCACATCTTTACTTATGTAACTAAAATAGCATGTTGGTACTTAAAAGTTAACTGAAACTTTCTTAGTGCTCGTATATATATCAAGAAAATATATGCAAATGCAATGTCCATAAAATAAGGAAGGATTTTGGAATAAATAACAATTATAATTAGTGATATCAGTAGCTCAATAACAAGTTATACTTTACCCCATCCATGTTTATAACGACGTTTTCTGAAAAATTGCTTTGTTATGAAAAACTTTACAACTAAGAGAATAATAATAAAAGATAATATGTACAGGAGGCTTAACATTCCAATATCCAAGTCGGAGAAAGGGCTGGCAGCTACACTCGAACTTGCTAATCTTCTACTGTCTCGAATGTTTTCAGACCCATACATATTTTGAAGATATTGATACACTGCAGGTAAGTTCCAAGCACCTCTAGCAAGTCTACACTCAGGACACTTAGAAACACTTGGGAACTGAATTTTAGGATGTTTTGGATCCTCAGTTATATCCCCTGCCAGCCTTAAGTTCACTTCATTATGAGATATCCATAACCAAAGTACTGCCTTGTCATTTTCTTTTACATCAAATAATCTGTTTCTAGCTGCCATTACTTGAAAATGTTCAGAACATTCTGTGCATCCGAAGAAATATTTTACATATCCATGCATTGCTTTTAACACTGTAGGCCCTTCTGTGCCTGCGTTCTTTGCTGCATTAACTGTCAGTGTGTGGAACAAAGTCCAAAGGCCACATGTGTAACCTCTGTATTTTGGTAGGCTGCCCTTACAGCCTATGTAATCTAGGTCGGATGTGTACACTGGTGCATGATTAGTTTCTAATCTTTTTACAAGATCATATACTTCACTCCCACTCCATTCCTTTCTGGTCCGAAGAGTCTCAGCTAAATCTATTATGTAGGCTTTAAGATTACCTCTAAAAGGGAATGCACTTATGAGAACATCTAAATAGTTCAAAAGGGCTTTTAGAGCTTCATCCTTTAATATTTTGTGTCTTATAATTTCTGTGTGTAAACTTGTCTTTATAGTTTTTTCTAAATCACTGTAATAAACTATGTCAGAATTAAGGGACAGTTTATCATCAGAGTCGAGATTTATGTTCAATTCCTGTGTGTCTATTTTACGGACAGGGAATGCATAGTTTTTAGATTTTAAGAATGTGTTAATAGCTTTCAGCAAAGTCTGTTTTGTTGGATTCTTTGGTGTTATTGATGTGGGTTCCAAAGTAGAACTTAAAGCAACAAGACCAGGAAAGTGTGTGACTCCAGCAACATTTGCCAATTCACTAGTATCATAGACCCTTTTAACTCTGATCAGCTTATAATCATTTATATCCAAAGCAAGCTCTGAGCCAACAGTGGAGTTTGCATTTTCAAATACTAAGAATGTGTACAAAACATCACTCGGGACATCACTTAGCGCTGATATATATGTAGCATAAGAAGCAATGTTAAGGGATGGGGAGAAAATCAGACGCCCCATACTTTGCTCTGCCTGCATTTTAACAATGAGTTGTGATTTTAACTTTTCAGCAGAATCTGTAGATTGAAAACGTTCACCAATATTGGCATTACCTTTAACATAATGTTCATGTATGTACCTGAAGGATGGATAAGCCATCACTTCAAATCGTCTACAAATTTCATTGTTTTCATCTACAGAACAATCAAGAACAGCCAACTGTATAACATCCTTCCATGCTACTATATCTGCTGCCAGACTCTTAAATTTCGGAGCAAAGGCTCTACAATGCCCGCAATAACTATTATAAAATTCCACTAATAAGGCATGTTTTTGACCATAAACTTTTCTGTCAAAATTTCGATTAGTTAATATGATAACATGATCCGACTTACTATATAGTCCTTGTTCATCGATATCACCGGTATCTGCTATTACTGCCCCTTTCACCGGATAATTTAGAAGTAGGATACACAGTAAAAATAAACTAACTCGGTACATCATGAATATCGATACTGTAAGTAAAACATGCAACAAGAAATGTTCCAAAAGTACTGAGAAAAAACACCCTCCTCTCACACGTAGTGGCTTCTGACTGGCTTCCTGCCTTATATTTTAATTAAGTTTCACTTCAAGTTTTCAAGCATTTAAAATTCAATACGTCACAACTACTAATCTACTACTAATAAACACACCTACTTAAAACTACTTTAGCTCATAAAAATTAATCACTCCCGCTCACGTTTCATAACTTAGAAATTATGGAGGGTTACCTTTACACTCCATACTAGTATTAGAAATGCTTATACTTATAATTATAAATATAAAATATAAATTAGGGATGTTCGATGATCATCGAGGATAAAAATTAAAACATCGATGTTGCCATATGTCAAACATCGAAACCTCGATACCAATGAACCACCAATCGATTAATAAGAACTTGTGAATAATGCGAACCCGCGAAATCAATATCAACTAAATATTTCATCTCCTACTTAAGGTTTAAAATTTTGAATAATTCAGTATTCCCAAATGCATCAATCACCTAAAAAATGTCGTTATGTTGTGTCAAACTCCCTGTCAAGTGTAAACTGTAATATCACAGTTGTCACTGCTTTCGCTTTGTTATTCTGTGGTGTCTTTGACGGTTGTCGCTTAATAACTATTCTACAAAAATTGATATTCAAATTATTTGTTTTTCCCTTGCTGTCTATACACACATAATTTTGAAACAATATGTATCTATACAATTCAATTATATTTAGCTGTGTTACTGTTATTTGAGCTTGGGATAACGAGTTTATTCTTTGCTTTAAGTTTACGAAAATAAATCACTGGGTGATCATGAGAATAGACGATTTCACTGCATAGTGCATTCTACAGTTTATTTTATAAACGGCTGTGGATACTTACTACTTGGGCTGCCCGATTAAAAATTGTGAACAAAGGTGACAGAAAAGTCTATTATTTTGTTTTTGTGAAGTTCGTTACTTTTCCCTCTGTAATCATATTTTTTCGTGATAGGAGTTTTTATTATAAAACCTACGTCTAACTCGTAAATTAGTCCCATAGTAATTTCTTTCATACCAGATTTATGATTGTGTAGGAGGACTTAAAGATCAAAATAATGACATTCATCATTATCGGCAAAAAATATAATAAATGAACTAAATATTTGTTAAGTTTTACCCGTTTTTTAATTTACTCTTTGACACTAAATGTTTTATTAATTTCTTTCATTTCATTAATAATAAACCATAAACAACACTACTAATTTTTGCTCCTCTAATTTCGGCCTATTTCGAAGAAAAAAACATCGATGTTTTGAGTAGGGTAAACATCGATGTTAGGCTATCGATATCAACATCGAGCATCTCTAATATAAATGTAAAACCATAGATAGATTATATCAGATATATCCGTAGACAGAGAAACCTATAGACAAATTGACGCCTTCTTTCGCATTCGCACACGAAAAAGATAGATTTATGCATACGTCTTGCATAGAAATGAGATAGAGCGGTGTGATTGTTTGTCCCTTTCCCCGTGCCGGTTTTTTGTTTAGCAAACTCTACAGTTTGCTAAACAACTTTATCAGCGTAGCGATTTAAGGAGTTTACAAGTTGGTTTAAGTGAGAAAAAAGGGTTTTGTGAGCTTAAGATTGGTGAATCTTGTTCAGTTCAGTTCTTAGAACAATAAAAAAAATTATTTTAATGTGTTTAAAAGTCATAAAGATTATTGTATAACCTAAAAATTCGTTATCGTCCTTTCTCACTCGAGGCCACGCCGATCATTAGTCTATAGGTTTCTCTGTCTACGGATATATCAATGACCACAAATTAATAAGAACACAGAACACTATTACTCGTAGACCGAGAAACCTATAGACAAATTGACGCCTTCTTTCGCATTCGCACACGAAAAAAATAGATTTATACATACGTCTTGCATAGAAATGAGATAGAGCGGTGTGATTGTTTGTCCTTTTCTCCGTGCCGGTTTTTTTGTTTAGCAAACTCTACAGTTTGCTAAACAACTTTAACATCGTAGCGATTTAAGGAGTTTACAAGTTGATTTAAGTGAGAAAAAAGTGTTTTGTGAGCTTAAGATTGGTGAATCTTGTTCAGTTCAGTTCTTAGAACGATTAAAAATTTTTATCTAAATGTGTTTAAAAGTCATAAAGATTATTGTATAACCTAAAAATTCGTTATCGTCCTTTCTCACTCGAGGCCACGCCGATCATTAGTCTATAGGTTTCTCTGTCTACGCTATATTACTCCTAGCCGTAGACCAGAGAAACCTATAGACTAATGATTAGCGTGGCCTCAAGTGAGAAAGGACGATAACGTAGTTTTAGGTTATACAATAATCTTTATGACTTTTAAACATATGTAGAATTTTTTTTAATTGTTCTAAGAACTGAACTGAACAAGATTCACCAATCTTAATCTCACAAAACACTTTCTTTCTCAATTAAACCAACTTGTAAACTCCTTAGATCGCTACGAACTGTAAAAGTTGTTTAGCAAAGTGTAGTTTGCTAAACAAAAAAACCGGCATGAAGAAAGGGACAATCAATTACACCGCTCTGTCTCATTTCTATGCAAGACGTATGTATAAATCTATCTTTTTCGTGTGCGAATACGAAAGAAGGCGTCAATTTGTCTATAGGTTTCCCTGTCTACGCTCCTAGCGGAGAAATAAGAGTACTAACGTAATCAATGACCCACCAAAGATATTAGAAACCTTAGAGTAAAGCGCCGGTTACACTGTGCGAGTTGGCGTGCGAGCTAGCCTAATCAGCGCTAATCAGTTACTGTAGTACATCTACTCGCATTTTGTGACCGCATCATGCGTAGAATTCTAGTATAATCTTAGTAGTATGTGGTCAATACGAGTCGTACGAGTGCCGACGCTACTAACGCCGAAGCCAGACGACTTGTGGACCCTTTGTGTTCTCCAGTTTTCGTTTACTTTGTTGTTTTGATTGATTTGTTGTTTAGATGAGATTTTACGGAAGTTGAACATTTAAAATTTACTATAGAAAAATTGACTCAGGAGATAATAACGGCAAACAATGAGATTTATAACTTAAATCTTGAAAATAATTCGTTAAAAAAAAGTTGCAGAACTATGAACAACAATTCTACAAAACTGTTGGGATAGAAGGCCTAAGAAGAAATACAACTGGTTTAACAAAAAGATTTTACTCACCACAATATAAAAAAATAAACTCAGTATATAAATCTTTAGGGGATTTAGCTTTTCCCCAGATGATTAAATCCGCAAAACCTATTAAGTTGCAGCTTAATAGTACTTTCTCGAAAAGTTTCGATAACCTTCAAAGCTGTTACAAACCGATTGAAGGGTTGGCGTCTATCTCAAATACACAAAATAGCACACCGATTAAGAACACTGCTTCGGGTATAAATGATAAACCTTGCGTGAGGTCACGTGCCGCTAGAGCAAGTTCACTCAACGAAACTCGTACTTCACACACTCAACAAAACATCAAACATCGAGTCATGATATTGTCAGATCAAGCAGGTCGCGGTTTGAGAGGTAAATTACAAAGTTTACTAGAAAATGATTATCATGCTACATGTTTTTTAAAGCCGAATGCAAAAATGAATGTATTATTAAATTCATGTAATACCCTTTGCATGGACTTTACTAAGGAGGATTATGAAATTATACTTGGTGGTTCAAATGATAATGATCTAATTTCAATCATTTTTGTATTATACGTTACACCAAATGAAATGTACAAATGTTGTGGTATGAGAAATTCAAAAAAAATATTATTTTAATGAAACAAAGCTAAATAACCTAGTTTAGTGGAATTGTAAAAGCTTCAGTCTTGCGTCTTTTGTGCCCGTGATGTATAATAATACTCATAATGATGGTCGCGGGTATAAAAATTTAAATACTGTTGCAAAAGTAATTCTTCGTGAAATATTGAGAGTGAAGTATAAAATAAATTATATTAACTTTATAACCAAACTACGCAGCTCGAATAATAATAATAATACTATGAGGGCAAATGTTCCTGGCATTGTAATTCAAACAGCTAATAATTTGAAGTGCACTACAGGCACTCAAACTGAGGATATTCCTCCTCAAAGTTGCATTTCGCTTTTTCGTCAATAATAATACATTAAGTCAGCTGCCCAAAAAAAACTTTGAATATTTTCTATCAAAACGTCTGTGGTGTAACAAATAAAAAATGTGACATAGAACTGTATATTAATTCTGTAAAATCTGAGTTACAATACGTTTGTTTTTGTGAACATTTCTTAAATGAGGTTTCAGCTCCTATATTTAAATTAGAAGGTTATAAATTAGTAGCTTACAATTTCCGAGCAAACAAAATACGAGGTGGTTCAATGATATTGGGTTTAAATGATGTTAAATGTGAGGAAGATGCCTTCTGCAAAAAACTATATAAGTCTGAACATTTTGAAATTTGTGGTATTAAAGACTTGAACTCACATATTTATGTTTGTTGTTGCTATCGAAATCCTATACAGAAAAATTTTGATCTTTTTATGGAAAGATAGAGCTATTTTCTGAACATTTTTTTAATAAGAAATTTATATCATGCGGTAACTTCAACATTAATTTATTGAACAATGATAAACAAAAAAATGAATTTTCGAACTTGTTGACTTGTTATAATTTCAAATATTTAATTGACTCAGCAACCTTTTTGCGCAATAATGTAACATCTTGTCTTAACAATGTAATTACTAATATAGATACAACAAATATTGACAGTAGGGTAGAGCATAATGGTCTCGCAGACGGTCACGCTGATTTATTTTGTACAGTAGAATTGTAAAATAAAATGAGTCGTAACATGAATGAAAGTTTAAAAATTAGTCGTAGAATGTTAAGTGACCACAACTCAGCAGAATTTAGAAAGCAAATTAGCAAAATAAATTGGCACAATCTAGGAATAAATTCTTTTCTCAATAAATTAAGTTACACTTTCAAAACCTGTCATAAGAAAAGAACGAGAAAAATACATACTAAAAAGAATACAGTACAGTGGAATACTAAAGGTAATACCTTAATACAAAGCAAAACAAATAGCTATACAAAGAAAAATTGAGTCAGCGTTAAATTCTAATAAAGAAATCTGGAATATTGTAAATGGAGGTAGGAAAAATTCGTTTCGTAAAAAAGGTAAACAATAACATCGTAAGTCATGAACAGGATGTAGTAAATGTTTTCTCAAGTCATTTTAGTGAAACTAATTCATTAAGCAACAACGCTAGTGATTCAATATCCGCACAATTAATTCTCAAACAAAGTGTGCAGAAAATTGTAAAAGACATGCCTTTTAAGATTATTACTAGCCATGAACTTTTAAAAACAGTTAAGCAAATGGAAAATAAAAGATCACATGGTGATGATGAAATACCCATCAAGATTATTAAAGATAATATTGATATATTGGCTGAACCTTTAGCTTATCTTTTCAATAAGTGTGTGGAACACTCTTTGTTTCCTGATCAGCTTAAGGTTGCACGAGTACTTCCGGTACATAAAAAGGGAAGTAAAATGAACCCCAAAACTATAGACCGATTTCCTTGCTACCAATTTTATCTAAAATTTATGAAAAGCTGATAAAGGTAAGACTAGTAGCACATTTGCGAAAAAATAATATATTAAGTGAGAGGCAATTTGGGTATCAAACGCGTGTAGGTACTATAGATGCTATAAATACGCTAGTCGATGATGTAGTATGTAGACTCATTGATAAATATAAGGTAGGAGGTCTATTTTTAGACTTAAGTTCAGCTTTTGACACGATAAATCTTAATATACTACTACTGAAATTGGAACATTACGGAGTTAGAGGCTCAATCTTAAAGTTATTAGAATCCTACTTGTCAAACAGGAAACAATTTGTTAAGATTAAAACAATAATAGACGGTGTCTAAACGATATACAAATCTAAATTGATAACCTTAAAGAAGGGCGTTCGACAAAGCTCCATTTTGGGATCCGTATTATTTATAATATTCATTAATGATTTAACTGCTTACATACATACCAAACGGCGAGAGGTAAAGTTAACTATTTATGCGGATGATACAAACGCGATTGTATCTGCTAACTCGATAGACGAACTAAATACCAAAATGAAAAGCACACTGTATGACTTTAAAATTGTTTTGCTACTAACGATCTTCTACTAAATACCAATAAAACATACGCAATGCTTTTCAAATCTACAGCAAGACAAAAGAACTCAATAAACATTAACATTGACGGTAAAAATATTGACTCTGTTCAATCAGTAAAATTTCTAGGAATCCACATTGACATGTATTTGAACTGGAAAAAGGAAATGAAAGCACTAGAATCTACTGTCAGTTCAGCATGCTATGCCTTAAGAAGTTTACGAGACGAAGTTACGTTAGCAGCTTAAGTTGGTTTATTTTTCTCTAGTAGAATCAAAACTTCGTTATAGCATACAATTCTGGGGCAACAGTTATAAATATAATATTAAGACAGCGTTTGTATTACAAAAAAGAGCGATCCGCACGATGTTACGTATTCCACAAATTGAGTCATGTAAAGAACATTTTCGAAATCTTGGCATCCCCAATTTTTTTTTAGTGTTTTTGGTTCTCAACACTCACCATACCAAACCAACTTAAGGTCCCCCCCCCGCCCCCCCCCCTTCCTCTCTTATATCTTAGTTTCACTTACATATTTAATAAAAAAAAATTTACAAATATGAAACAAACGAAGTAAAGAAAAAGAGAGAAATGACACGTCGAAAAGATTTGAAAACTTCACTTACACCAACATTGAATGTTGTACGCCACAGCACAAGGCATCAAGCCATTGCACTATTTAATTCTTTGCCTATCTCATTTAAAGTTATTTATTGCCACCAAAAATTCCAAAATAAACTCAAATCATTATTAATTAAGAAAAGCTACTACTCAGTTGATACAGAGTCGATTACCTAAATGACAAAAATAAACTTAATGAATGTAAATTTTTTTTTTTGTTTATGTACTGCTTAATATATTACAATCTATTATGACATGAAAAATATTTAATTATGACATGAAAAGTATTATAAATTAGATTAAAGTATTATAAATGTTGAATGATTGTCAAATGATATTTAAATTTTTTTCGATTTTATTTTGATTTAAGTCAATTGCATGTAAACGTAATTCTTCATTTTGAGAAATTAATTCGAATATTAAAAAAAAAACCAAAGGCAGACCGAACACCTTTTTGTTGAGACAATGTAATATAAAAAGGGCCAAAATGTCCCCCCCCCCTATGGAATAAAGACTATGACTATGACTACTATGACTGAGTATTTGTTGTTTCTATTTTATTTTTGCCTTTTTGTTGTTGCAATGCCAAAACGAACCAGAAAAACTGTTTTAAATAGCTAATCTCGCGATTTTGTGATTCGATTACGTAATTCTATTTTAAACGTGAATACCAAAATGACGGACCGTTGTCACAGAGAGAAGAGCTAGCCCACGCCTATATACTAGAGACGCGCACTGGTGATTTTTGTCAAAGTGACATAAAATTTTTTGTATCGTCACGTCACGTTTCCAAAGCGGAGTGCGCCCACGAAAGGTGACAGTGACAATTTTTTTTTGAAATCGAAGCGTCATTTGCCGAGATGGACTTCGAAGAGACGATCGCTGTCTGTGAAATAATCAGACTGATGAGAAAAAAGCTAACAATATTAAACAAATACTACTTCCGATGTGCAACTTTAGTTTTATCTACGTTAGTATTCTTATTAGTTTGTGGTTTTAGCTATATGTGTATCTAAGTAATATAATAATTGTATGTGATATAGATACATAAAAATAAAAATGTGAAACATACCACCTACAGTTTTTTCTTGTGCCGACAATTTACGCAAACATTGGAAAATATCTATCTGCTCATTTCTTCAAATGCTTCAATTTTTAAATAAAGATGACTACTATTCGAATACTCTTTCAACTTTTTAACATAAAGTGCTGGTGTCTTTTCTAATATCTTAATATTCTATAAGCACATCATTATCAATATCGTTTTGTACATGGTAGAGCCATGCTTCAACTATATTAATCATATGAAGCGACTGTAGCCCAATGGCAGGGCGCTGACCGCAAACTCAAAAAGGTCGTGGGTTCGAAGCCGCTATTCGACTACTGGCGCGAACCACTCGTAAAACAAGTAATTTAAGCTTACCACGAGTGGTTAAGAAGAATATTAGTAATGTTTATAGCATTGTTAATATTCTTAAAAAATATATATTTCTAGCACAAATCGGTCCGGCTCGACCGGGGAAGGACCACGCTATCACAGCGTAAAACCAGCGTAAAATAGCAGCATAATGCTGCTGTGTTTCGTATGTTAAGTGTAGGGAACTGGAGAGCCTTTTTACTGCAAAAGAGGAATTTATCTTAGTCATCACGGCTGACAACGCATATGCATTTTGATTCGCATACAAGGATAGATGTAGATGTCTATGGGGCCGCAGCAACCACTTACCATCAGGTGGACTGTGTGCTCGCTTGTCACCCTTACTTTATAAAAAAGGAAATAGTTTTCATCAACATTCATCTTTTGCGTAGATGATGACGCCATTTTGTACGCTCAAAAATCTTTTCGCAATGCAAATAGCGAACGAATGACGCGGAGAGTAACAATTTTGACACGCGTGCGCGCGCTCTTATGAAGACTAAACAGCGTGGTGACAGTTTCGTCGCGGGCTTATTCCCCGGTTGGCGCACAAAAAATGTATAATATATGTCCATAGACTGATATATAAATCACTACTATATACCCTCACTTCTTACTATATAGGGTTGTCACCACACAAATGAGAGTTGGTTGTCACCTGATGAATGTTAAAAGTTTAGGGAAAAATAACAATATTTTATATATATATATATATATATATATATATATATATATATATATATATATATATATATATATATCTACAGAGCCGTTATGTATTTTTAAAACAAAATACAGTTGTATCTGTCATCGTTTGTAAAAAAATTAAAAATAAAAAGGTCGATTGAGCAAATTACTGCATTTTATTATTAAAAGGAGATCATATTCCTATTCATGGTCCTAAATCGAAGCCGGATTTGAAAAAACGTAATTGGTCAAGATATTATTTAGTGGAATATGCTTGGGAAGTCTTAAATATTCATTGTGGAAATACCACCGAGGGAGTGAAGATATTCAACCAAGAAATCTGGAGTCTTAGCCCCTTAGATATTGGACTATTATTTAATTTATTTAACCCAGCACTCATTATCAGGTAGTATTTTGTGTAAATCGACTGCTAATTTATCAGGTTAGTACCAACCAAATTACTTACAAAATAATTACGTATAACTTAAAGTATTTAATCAGCTAAAATTCATTTAATATTGTTTTATATAGTTTCTAATAACCGTCAAATCATAATTAAATTAAATTATAAAGCTTAGTTAAATTATATTGACGATATTATAATTTTTTTCTTTATTGGGTTTAAACTATCAAAATAAGTAAGGGAATTAGTTTTCATTTCTTTATAACTGTAAACAAAATTGTATAAAACTACTTATGAATTATATTTTATAAAATATAAACTTCTTGTTTGTATAATTTATCAGGCATTTGCACTAGTCTCCTAATCCCAGTCAACATGCCAGAAGATAAGGAGCAGATTAGGAAACGAGCTAGCTACAAGGGACAAATAACTGCTTTTTCAAATTATTTAAATTCACTGAAGGTATCTTCATTGGCTGCTACTGAGGTAAATGAGTTGCAGTTACGTATTGGTAGGATTGAGTTAATGTATGAACGATATGATGAGGTACAATTATCCATCGAGTGTAATACTGATAACATAGACGCCCAGATATCAGAACGAACTGAGTTTGAATCCCTTTATTTTAAATCGCTTTCTCTTGCAAAAAGAATCTTAGCAGATTGCATTAAGTCAGATGACGCAAACAGTGACGGTGGCTCTCATTCCGGCAATCATAAATTTGTTAAACTGCCCACTATTCAACTACCTAAATTTAATGGTTCTTATGATAATTGGTTAGAGTTTCATGACACGTTCATGAGCCTCATACATTCAAATGACGAGATAGATGACATAAATAAGTTTCACTATCTGAGATTGTCGTTGGAAGGGCCCGCTGCTGTGGTAATACATTCAATCGAATTCTCGGCAGCTAATTACACCGTCGCATGGACTATATTATGTGATAGATATGATAATAAAAGACTACTAATTCAAAATCATGTGACAGCCTTATTCAATATAGCACCAATTAATAAAGAATTGTCTGTCAACTTAAAACGTCTCATTGATCAAATAAATAAAAATTTACGTACATTAGAATCCCTCGGTGAGCCAACTAAACATTGGGACACACTTGTCATTCATATTATTACTCAAAAATTAGATGCTAAGACATATCGTGAATGGGAAGAGTCTAAAGGTCGTTTGGAGAAAGATACACCTATTACGTTCGATATATTTTTGATGATTTTAAAAAAAATCGAGCCGATTTAATCGAAACACTAGAAATGTCTCATTCTGCTGCTACTAACCGTTTAAATTCTTCTATAAAATATGCTCCAAAAGTTAAGGCAATGCTTTCAGTTCGGGATACCGGTAATAAAAACGGTTCGGCTTTTTCCGCCAAACTGTGCCCTAAATGTAAGGGTGACCATAAGTTAAACAGTTGTCCTCAGTTTCTTGGATTAAGTAACGATGCGCGTCGACAGTTACTGCCAGACTATAAAGTATGTTTCAATTGTCTTAGTTCAGGACATTATGCAAATCACTGCAAAAAGCCAGGATGCAAAATATGCCACCGAAAGCATAACACTCTCGTGCACGTCGCAGATTACCAGTCAAAACCAATTACAGATATTAATACATCTAACACGAGTAGTGGTAATAATAAGCCTGTTATGCAAGGTCATTTCGAACAAACAAACACTTCGACGGGCTTACAGTCGTCATCCAATTCTAACGCACATTTGTTATTGTCCGCAAAGGTAGGCACTGCATCGTGTAGTGAACGAGGCGACGTATTGTTATCGACGGTATTAATTAAAGTTATAGGTAAGAATGGTTGTCCATATATTGCTCGTGCTATTCTTGATAGTGGCGGTAACGCTTGTTTAATAACTGAAGAGTTATATCAAAGGCTAAGTTTGCTCGCTCTAAATGTAAATCAGTCGGTAGTCGGTATTAATAATGCTTCGGCACACATCAAGAAGATTTGTAAGGTATCGATAAAATCATTGAATGATAACTTCTCTAGTAATCTTCATTGTTTTGTCCTACCATCAATAACCGAAAATGTACCTACTAGATATGTTAATTTGTCAAACTTAAAAATTCCATCTAATATTTCTCTGGCAGATCCTAATTTTCACTCACCTGCTCCCGTTGACATGCTTATAGGTGCTGACATCTTTTGGGACTTAATAGGAACGCAGAGATTAAAATTAGGGGACGGTCAGCCGATTCTTTGTGAAACTAGCTTAGGATGGTTAGTATCAGGTCCGATTGATTATAGATATGTAAAGAAGGGGGTCAACTCTATTAAATGTAATTTTACAAGAATCTTTCAAGATGAGGCTAGTAAAGATTTAGATGAAGATATACAAAAACAGTTAGTACGCTTCTGGCACCTCGAAGAGGTAAGCCCTGCGCCTCATTATTCAAACGAAGAAAAATTATGCGAAGAACACTTTTTAAAAAACACCACGCGACTGGCAAGTGGTCGATTTTGCGTGAGGATACCCTTAAAACATAATCATGACGTATTAGGTGATTCTTGGCCACGAGCTAAGAAGTGTTTACTATCGCTAGAGCGCAGGTTAGCAGGTCAGTCTCAGCTCTATGAAATGTATAAAGAATTTATGTCAGAGTATGAAAGTCTGGGTCATATGGAGAAATGTGAGAATGATAATTTACCACGTAAGATGCATTTTATACCACATCACGGTGTGCTGCGGGAAAGTAGTACTACTACTAAATTAAGAGTCGTTTTCAATGCTAGCAGTCCGACTTCTTCTGGTGTTTCATTGAATAATATACAGATGGTAGGTCCCGTGGTACAGGACGACCTTTTGTCCATTCTTTTAGCTTTCGGCTACACAAATACGTTCTCACAGCTGATGTTGAGAAAATGTACCGGCAAATAGTCATTCATCCCGATGATCGCTATTTGCAACAAATTGTCTGGCGTGATAACCCTTCAGAACAGCTTCAAGCTTATCAACTTAACACCGTGACTTACGGCACCTCTAGTGCTCCCTTTTTGGCAACTAGGTGCCTCCAACAATTAGGCTTAGAGTGTACCGATGATAAGGTTGCTCAAGTGATCATTCACGATTTTTACGTTGATGACTTGCTAACGGGAGGGGATGATATTAACGAGGTTACAGATTTGCGCCGTAAAGTGACTTCCACACTTGCATCAGCTCATATGGTTTTGCGAAAGTGGAAGTCGAATGAATATCAATTGGTTAGTGAAAATGATATTTCTTCGCTTGATTTAAATATTGGTGGCTTTGAACCGACTAAAACTTTAGGCCTTGGTTGGCAATCACATACTGACCAACTTTTTTTCCCTATAGGAGGGCTATTCGCAGGTAAACAAAGCGTGATATGTTATCTGTGATTTCACAGATTTTTGATCCACTAGGACTTCTATCTCCCTGTGTAATTAAGATGAAGAAGCTTCTTCAACAGTTGTGGCTGCTCAAGCTGTCGTGGGATGAGTCAGCAAGATGTGGGCTGAGATAATAGCCGATTTACCTAAATTAAATACTCTACGTATTCCACGTCGTATTATTTGTGACTCGCCTAGTTTGTTAGAATTTAATTTTTTCATTTCTCAGACGCTTCTGAGCGTGCATATGGCGCCTGTTTATATGTTCGTAGCGTTAATGATCAGGGTGAGGTTTTAATTCAATTATTGATGGCGAAAAGTCGTGTCGCGCCGCTTAAACCTATAACAATCCCAAGACTGGAACTTTGTGGCGCACTTGTGGAGCTCGCCTTTACCAAAAGGTTGTAGCATCGCTGAGACAACAAGCTAAGCGCACTTTCTTTTGGACAGATTCGTCCATCGTGTTAGGATGGTTAAAGGTGTTACCTAGCAAGCTACAGCCCTTTGTTCGAAATAGGGTTGCTGAAATATTAGAGAATACTGGAAATTGCGAGTGGAGGCATGTCCCATCAGAGTGTAATCCAGCCGATCATATTTCTCGCGGTGTGAGTTGTAAGGATATTTCATCCATGAGTAAGTGGTGGTCAGGACCTGAATTTTTAAAGAAAGAGGTCTCTCACTGGCCTGCAAATTTCTTAAGTATTAATCACGAGTTGCCTGAGATTAAACGTCAAATGTTATACTCCACGGAATACTTCATTCTAACAACAATGAAGATTTAGGCGGTAATACATTAATTGAATTTAAACGCTTTTCTAAATATACTAGATTAAATCGGGCCGTTGCTTATGTGCTGCGTTTTATTAATAATTGTAGAAAGCAATCCGTTCACGGTCCTCTTAGCAATCAAGAGTTGCAAACCGCACTCAATGTTATTATAAGCATATCTCAGAGTGAATCATTTGAGGAGTACACCATGTTAATTAAAAATAAAAGCTTACCCACTAAAAGTCCGTTACATAAATTTAATGTATTTCTCGATGATAATAAAATAATGCGTGTTGGAGGGCGTCTTGAAAATTCCGATTACTGTTATGAGAAAAAACATCCCATACTTATACAGTCCACATAAGGTTAATGCACGCAGGACCACAGCTAATGTTGGCCACTATAAGAGAGATGTACTGGCCGATTAGAGGTCGTAATTTGGCCAGATCTTGTTATCGACAATGTGTAAGATGCAATAGAATGAAAGGAAAAACAATCTCTCCAATAATGGGCAACCTACCACACCAACGCATCCTTTCTGGTTTTCCATTTCAGAATATTGGACTAGACTATGCGGGACCAATTCAATCCGTTTCTCGCCATGGCCGTGGTTGTAAAATTGTAAAGGTGTATATAGCTATTTTTATTTGCTTCGCGACTAAGTCAATTCATCTTGAATTAGTGGGTGATTTAACTAGCAATACCTTCATATTAGCTTTGCGCAGATTTATGTCAGGAAGAGTGAAACCTCTTAATATTTATTCGGATAATGGTACCTCCTTTGTAGGCGCATACAATGACATTTCAAAATTTATTAAGACGTATTGTAATTCTTTATCTGAGGTAATGGCAAATGAAGGAATTAATTTCCATTTTATACCGCCTTATTCTCCCCATTTTGCTGGGCTTGCGGAGGCTGGTGTCAAATGCATTAAATATCATTTAGTTAGAGTGCTGGGCAATTGTAATTTGACTTACGAGGAACTAAATACCACATTAATACAAATTGAGGCTATACTTAACTCCAGACCACTCACACCTTTGTCAACGAATCCTGAAGACTTGCTACCACTAACGCCCGGTCATTTTTTGATTGGACGCCCCTTGACTTCCTTGCCGACACCAGACTATAAAGATCATTCCGTAAGCTCTTTAACCGGTTTCAACGAATAGAACAATTACGTCAACATTTTTGGGCTAGATGGAGCAAAGTATATATATCAGAGCTTCAACTGCGGATGAAATGGCGTTCCTGTAAAGGATCTTTGAAGTTAAATTCACTGGTACTCCTAAAAGAGGAGAATTCACCGCCATTAAAGTGGAAGATGGGTCGCATCGCCGCAGTCCATCCAGGCTCGGACGGCGTATCAAGGGTGGCGGATATTAAAACATCGACTGGTATAGTTCGCCGATCATTTAGCAAAATTTGTCCGCTTCCTGAACCTGAAGAATCTGGTTGAAAGGTAGACTTTCAACGCCGGGGGGCATATTGAAGCGCTTGTCAAATTATATTAGCAGTTCTAATGCCAATATTAGTTCGTAAGCCGTGTAGGTTATATAAATATTATATATATATATATATATATATATATATATATATATATATATATATATATCCGTTATGTTTTAAAACAAAATACAGTTGTATCTGTCATCGTTTGTAAAAAAATTAAAAATACAAAGGTCGATTGAGCAAATTACTGCATTTTATTATTAAAAGGAGATCATATTCCTATTCATATATATATATCCAGGAGATATATATATATATATATATATATATATATATATATATATATATATATATATATATATATATATATATATATATATGAAATATATATATATATAAAGGGAGCAGCGAATATTGAGAAAATACCTAATCCCTTCGAGAGATGTTTAAGGAAATAGGTATTCCCACAGAAGACCCATATTAATTATATATTTCTATCAATATCATTTTCATAAGACAACGTATTCATGAGTACAAGAAATCAGATGGTGGTAGTAATGGATGGTAGTGGGCAGTGGCGATGGTTGTAGTATTGATGGTGGTAGTGGTGGTGGCAATTGCTGTGGTAGTGATGCTCGTCGTGGTGGTGGTATTAATGGTGACAATGTTGGTGGTGATCCACTACCTACCGTCATCAACGATACTATAAGCACCACTACCACTAACACAAACTTCACCACTGTCTGGTAATTGTATTATTTTATCTCGATTTTTTTTTGTTATTATTTGTTGTATATATAAGTGTTTATGTGTGCATATATGTATGTTATGTACATGTATGTACATATAAATATATTAATTTTCTACAACTATTTAAATTTATTATCGGCTTCCTTCCATAATTTGTTATTATTCACCCGAAATCTCACAAAACATAAACTTAAAATTAATTAACAATTTTATTGACTAATTCATAAAATTGTTCAAAATGAAAAAATAAAATTACGAAAACTAACTGGCTATGAGACAAAGAGAGAAAGAAAACGTGCGCGTGCACTACTATCTCTTGTTTATATCCCCCAATCAACTCCCGTTCACCTCGCCAGATCACACTTTTCGTAACGCTTTCGTCACGCGTTCCTTAAGTCAAACGTGCGCAAAGCAGTTTACTTCAAAATAAAAAAATAAATAAATGATTTATAAAAACTCGAAATATTGTTCTTTTATTTATTTAAATGCGCATGACTAACATCCTTCTCATGGATACTTTGACTGAACTGGCGCAAACCGGTTTGTACCCCAACGGAGCGTCGGTGAATCTGTCAGTGAGAGCTCACCTACACATCGCTGTGCTATTATGTATGGGTATAGTCGCAGCGAGCCGTTTGTATGTAGCTTCCCATCTGGTGGGTTTCCTTACTCATGTGCCACTGCTGCCAGTGTCACAAGTGTGTGACAGAGTTGTTGAGGCTCTTGGAATTGAAAGAACTACTGTGACTAGAATCAGCAAAGAAATACTTGGAGATACACCAATGGAGGAGAATAAGTTATCACTCCGTATGATAAAGAAAAGTTGCCCTGTAACTGACACTGAAATAGACGATTTCGACGCCGCAGCAATTCGTAATCACATCTACGCATACTACCTACGTAACGAGCTGATTACATTAACAAAATTAGCAGTTTTTCTGAAAGATGCAAATTTGTTCAGCCTTTATCAACAATACTATAAAAAATGGATTCTATTATAAAAAGTATAACTAAAGAAAAATTATTATGGAACGTAACGCCATTGCTCTTGCACGTATTGATTTTTTACGAAAAGTGATAGATATTGATAATTGGGATAAAGTGAAACATGGCTGAAAGAAAACCACACGGTTTCTAAAACTTGGACTGATGATAAACTCGAATCGTCTACCAAGGTACCTGAGGCCAAAGGTTAAAGGTTAATAATTTGCCATGCTGGTACCTCATCTGGATTCGTACCAAATTGTTTCAAAAAAAAAAACAAGTATCCGATAGTTAATAACCGGAAGAATGAAATAATTTCGTGATTGCAAACAAATGGAGTACAAGCCGACGGCACTATGCACAAACCTTGGTCCACGCCAATATATGTTTTGGAGGAGATGGCAAAAGAAAAAGCGTATACTATTATCTGTCTGCCACCGTATCATTGCCAGTATAACGCATTAGAATTGATTTGGACGCATGTCAAAGATATTTAATAATAATAATACGAAGTTGATTAATTAGTGCATCACTAATTTAAAAAAAACTCATTGTTTTCGTTTAAGGTCATGCAGCAAGGCACAACACCACCCCATAATTCACGGCAACTAAATTGTTAAATTTGCTCAACAATGCATGTGAACATGTAACACCGAATGTAACACCGGAAAAAGGTGGTCGATAAAACGCGAAGAATTATCACAGAAGATTGGCAACGTGATGTCCGCTTCGATTATATGTATGATCAGGAATTAAAATTAATCTCGAAAATTGTTCCCGTGACTCTGATTCTGATGATGATGATTATAACTATGCAAATTTTTCTGTTAGCCCAAAATGAGTCCTATTAATTAAGTTCTTAGTTAAAATAAGTATTGGGTGCATATTTTTTATTAATATTTATGAATACTCTATCGATATATCGATTTATTGTTGAGCACTAGTCACATCAGAATGACAGCTGTCATTCTAATCAAGCTATGGGTACACGTACTGGCGTGTCGCTGCCTTATAGTGTCGGATATCCGGCAATAATAAAACAATTTTTAATTGTGTGTGCGCTGAATGAAGCATGCTAAAATTTGTTTTTATTTATTCAAATACAAAAAATTATAGACTAATTGCTGGTATCTCCATTAAGAGGATATAATGATTTTTGAAGCACAAAACGACAAAATAATCGTCAACACTTTTCCAATATGGCGCAAATGTATACTAATATATAGTATAACGTCGTTTCATGACGTCATTTGCATTGGACAGCACACTGGGTTGTATGAAACATACCCCTCGATCATCATTTGTAACCAAGAAGACACCTCCTCAAAAGACATACATTGTCTTTTATTAGCATTTTTCCGATCAGATGCTAAACCACTTGCACATCCACGCACAATAAAATATTTCTCCATTTTTTAATGTTGCTTTTTGTCAAAAAGTACAAAATTACGGAGCTTGAAAATTTTCTCACCAATGGCGCGAAGAAAATTTGTACATTATTCAACTAACCTAAATTCATCTATTTGTAATCATAAACAGCTATCTTCGCAGTCACTACTCACCGACGTCAGCGCCGCCATAAATTCTACAGTTTTCAGGGACAGGCGAGCTATGCTTTAGTACGTAGCGATCGTTCTCCTGTTCTTTAACCTCCGTGGTAGGGATGATCGATGTTGCAGAAACATTAATGATGATATCGAAGTTGGTATCGATAGCTTAACATCGATATTCGCTGTTTATCCTACTCAAAACATAGACGCTGGCCATTAACGATGTTGTTGTATTATGTACATATAGTTCATAAAAGATAGCTTGATCTCTGCGGCAGCTGTCAGTAAAATCACGCCTATGAAATCCTGAATTTCTTAGTAATACAGATCAACACACATAGTACCTGTCAATGTCATACTTTATGGGCATACCGACCTAATTAGTGCATGCCACTGACCTCTATATATACAAGTACGCTGGACTGGCTATACACCGTGACATGATGAAGCGATTTGATTTCCGCCATTTTGGCGCTGACAGCAGACGTGCACGTCCACGGAACTAATAATAGGGATGAGACAGTGTATCAAATAATATCGATAAAATTCTATACCCTACCTATAGCTAAATAGAAAAGACTCTATGTATAGATGGACTCTACCCGTAACGTCCATTCTCTTTATGTATTATATTAATGTAATGCAATTATAATTCATCATCATTAAAGCCCTTCAAAAGTCCACTGCTAAATATAGGCCTCCCCTAAGAAATGCCACAAAGCACGGTCCTGAGCCACCTGCATCCATCAACGTCCTGTATAGGTTACCAGGTTTTGACTCCATATAGTGGGGGGACGTCCTACACTTTACCTGCCGATACGAGGCTGCCACTCGAGAACCTTTTTTCCCCATCGGTATTCGGTTCTTCGAGCTATATGGCCGGTCAATTGCCACTTTAGCTTACTAATCCATTAGGCGACGTCGGTCACTCTGGTTCTACTGCAGATATCCTCATTCCTAAATTTGAACGCCTGAACATAGCATTTTTCGTAGCTCGCTGAGCGACTTCGAGCTTCCTCATACGGCCAGCAGTGAAAGACCTCGTCTCAGATCCATAGGTCGTCACTGACACTGACTGACGAGAAGATGTGTTGTAATCTCCCGAACGCTGCCCAGCCAAGTTGAATCCGTCGATTGACCTGTCGGTTGAAGTTGAACTTACCTAGTTGAACTATTAGTCCCAAGTAAAAATACTCGTCAACAACTTCAGTTATGTTCATCTTAAGACCTATCCGTTGGGAGACACTATTTAGGTTATTGAACATAGTGCGTAGGTCCTCCAGCGATTCTGACATAAGGACTATATTGTCGGCAAATCGAAGGTGAGTGACGTACACGCCATTGACGTTCATACCGTATCCTTTCCAGTCCAGTAGCTTGAAAACGTCTTCCAATGCAGCGGTAAAGTATTTCAGGGATGTTACATTACCTTGTCTTACACATCTCTACAGTTGGATTAGTTTTGTACTCCTCTACTCGGATTGCCATCATAGCCCTTAGACCATTCAACTAAAAAATTATTAAGATTAAACTAGCTACACAAAATAAAAATAAAAACATAATTTCTAAAATAATTTATTGTCAACCGTTCATTTAGTTCTAGTATTATAAAAAAACAAATCAGCTGCTATAATAACGCCTCTAATCTCTAATCAACTACAGGTCTGTCTATAGAAAGTAAAATATTTTCTACTATATAAAAATTTATGTTTATTCGTACTTTCTACGATGCTATACAGTTCATCAGATTGCGGTAAAACTTGGTCAACTTATTGGTTGCACTTGTGCGTAGGTTATACGCATGGTACAATTAACTGTCATTAGGTGGCGTGCGTGCGACTGACTATTTATTTGAAAGTTAAAGAAAATCATTCATTATTTCAATGATTGTATTATCATTCCTAATTATACAATATAACTGTTCCACATTTTTAAAGATATCTCCACAATTACTTCTTCTGCGGCAGCATTGCGGTACGTAGCAAAATAATATAAAAAATATAAACTTTGAATTACATATTTATCAGTTATTTACAACGAAAATTTCGAAATTAAAATAACAATATTAAAAAAATAACAGAAATTATCATACAGTCCTACTTTCTGTGGTATCGTCCCAAGAATGCTGGCTACGTGTCCTCTCTGAATGGCTATACTTAGCCTTCAAGCGAGGAAACAACAAACTAAACAACTTCTTATTACAAGCAGCGAAAATCAGTCGCATATACAGTTTTTAGGAACTACTCCGCACGTGCACCCTACGAACCAATAGTCTCTACAGCAAATTGCACAAATATGTACTCACCTTCTAGATATTCTGGGCTATTTACTTAGTTCAGTTGCCTCTAATGCCACCTCTGCTTTAGACGAGGTACCCTGAGATGGGATGCTGTCAAAGTGTTCGCAAGTAGTATCCCACACTAAAGCTTTATCTCTCTCTCTTTCTCTCTCTCTCTCTCTTTCTCTCTCTATCTTTCTCTCTCTATCTTTCTCTCTCTCTCTCTCTCTCTCAAGCAACCAAACCCATACCGTCAGGTCTCCTGGTATCGTCTCTAAATATTCTACAAAGATCTTAAACTGACGAAACATTTATAGAGATACGAGCTCTTCGGATGAAATTGTCCAAGAACTAAGGACAACATTATATTAAAGAATACCATAACATTATTACACGGTTATTTAACCGTGTATTAAGGATGGATTCGACCAAATACTATGTTAAACCAGAGTAACTAACCCTCGAATAATTTTACTCTTTGGTCTTACACCAAGATAACTTCATTTTGCGTTTTGTAACACAAATGTAGAGAAGCCATTACTGGCTATTATTATTTCAGAGTTGGTAGTTGGTGGTAGAGTTTATTCATTCAAACAAGTAAACCGACTTAAACTAGAACACAACTGTTGTAAAGCGCAATCCAAGATTTGAGGTCCACATAATTTTCAAATGCTCAGTCAAATGTACTTACGTACTATGCAGTGAAATTGTTTATGCTCAATCTATGTCGCCCATTGATTTATTTTCAATATACTTCAAGCAAATAATAAAATGTTACTGTAATACGTCAACGACAAAGAGAGTTTGCCGAATTTCAAAATTTTACTGACACTCCAACTCACCATATGCTACGTTATTATATCATAAATATATAAGAAGATATATATATATATATATATATATATATATATATATATATATATATATATATATATTATATTCATCTGAAAAGTAACGCTGGTTAAGCCGACCCGTTCGCGCTGCATCTATAATACAGTTGTGGCGTGCAACCCACTAAAGTTTTGTTAGTCGATATATTTATATATATCGTGTACTGTGAAAATTACAGCGAGCATATTATATATATATATATATATATATATATATATATATATATATATATATATATATATATATATCTTCCTATACAAAACATGTACCTAGGCACAAACGTATGATGACACTGGACTCATTAAAGGATGATGTTCGAATGAGATCTAAAATTGACGAATAATGATAACAAATAACAGATGTCAATCATTTTTGATCGAGCTGAGTAACCAATTTCTGCAAAGACTGCCTGTACAAGATAACTATTTTGCAGGATTTGTCGTTCATCGATCCCCAAAAAGCAGTGTATGGGGAATTTCAAACTACCATAAGAATACTCCAAAGGTTTCCTAACTTAATTGCAACAGAAAACATGCAAATGTTTGACAATTAATATAGGTAATTAAAATTGGATGTTTCCGTGTCTAATTTATTGTCAACTTCTAGTTCATCGTTTGAAACTTTTATGGTGGATAAATTTTGGAGTTAAATCAGCCAAATCATGATGCGAGTGGCAAACCAAAGTATGGCAATTTGTCCCGATTTGTGAAGCAAATGACGATACTACTTTTGTCAAACGCCAAAGTAGAAAGAATATTTTCCGATATTAATAGGATTAAAAATCAAGATAGAAATCTATTTAATAATAAGAATGTTGCTGCAATGATGCATGAAAAAGAGGGGCTACTACAGTTGGAAGAAGGATGTAGCAGATTTAATCCTGACAGAAGTATGATCAAGTTAACGTACTCTAAATAACTTTATGACAATATTAACCAACATAAAGACGAAGAATCTTAACTTTAAGTTTCATTTTAAGCACTCGGTTGTATACGATTCGAGCCGCTCTGCGCTGGATGCGGTCAAGTGGAAGGAGATGGCACTGGGGAGCCCCATGCTAGAGATGGGAACAGTATTCCATGTGCGGTTGAACCTACGCTTTGTAACGTTGCAGGTGGTGTGCCGGCATAAAATATTGTCCCGCTCTGCTGAGCTCGCCAAGCTTTTTAGAGGCCAATTTGGCCTTTTCTTCCGAGTGACCACTAAACTGCACGTCACTCGATAGTCGATATGTCGACTATCGAGTGACGAGGATTCCAATACTGGCTGAGGCAACTAGGGAAGTGCCTTGAAACTGAGGAGATATGACGAAGGGGCTCTTTTTTGGCAGTTAACGCGCAAACGTATGTCTTCTGAGGGTTAAACTGGACTAGATTTAGTCGCCCCCAATCCGAGACGTTGTTCAGCAAAGACTCGACTTCAGACACCTGTTTGTCCCGGTACTCGGAGACGTTTTCCCGAGAAATATTGGCACGGGCGGTGTAAAGAGCATCACCAGTGCTGTCATCTGCATAGCAAGAAGTGTTGCCGGTTTGCAACATATCATTGATGTGCAGAAGAAACAGCGTTGGTTTATAGCAGTAGTGTAACACCAGCTTGAGTAGACTTATAATTGGAGCTTGCACCGTTTACAACGACCTTGATGCTCCGATCATGATGATCCGGCAATTTTACAATTTCTCGGGAAGCCCATAGAAAGAGAGCTGCCCACAGAAAGATGATTTTGGGACTACGCCTAGGGAGTAGGGGTATCGGAAAAGACGCGTTATGGCCGTTGCCAACTCTGGGCTCACGTCCTCAGCACAATTAGGGGGATATCGTCAGGCCCACTCGACTTTTATATGTCCAGTGAGAGGAGTGCTTTGCAAATCGAGTGCTATGTGAACGGCACCTCCGGCATGGAGCACTCACACCACGGGATGGTCGGCGGCATACTTCTAGCCTGGCCTAGCAGATCATGTTTCTCGTTTGCGGCACGGGCCAGTGTGTCGTCCTCCCAATGCATAGGCACCAGAATGCACGAGTTCCAGAAAGAGGCGAACTAGTTTCTCGCCAATTTTGCCTATGTGCTCTGACTTTGCCTTGGCAATAACTATTTTGAAGGACCTGGAAGCGGAATTATACAAATTTTTTAGAGCGTCGATGTTTACATCCCGGGATGTTAATGCTTCAGCCCGGGCTCGCTAGCACTCCTGCTTATGGCAATATGCTATTTTACAGGAGCGACCAAACCATGGCTAAGATTTGCCTCCGATGGGCACCACAGAGGAAAGAATAAAAAGTTCCAAACCCCAAAGTACCACATCAGCGACAGAATCAGCAACAACGTTGGGATCGTTTGGCGAGAAGTAAACCTGCCCCTAAGGGTAGGATGCAAATAAAGTCCGCATCCCATCCCAATCAGCTGACCTATAATGTCAAACACGGCGGAAGCCAGCAGAATGCAACCGCGATTTCAGCGTGAGAGAAGGAGCGTAGACGGAAATCTGATATCCGTCCGGATGAGAGATCAGCAGAAAGTCCAAACATATGGAATCCACGTAGGCGAAGTAACCTGTTGTGTCACGCCATATGCCAAGGCAAAGTCATGAACAGATCTCCCCGCATGATCGGTTAAACGTGAACCAAGCCATTCGGCATGGTAAGCGTTAAAATTGCCAAGGATCACGATCACTGCAGTTATGTTTTTTTCAGTTTCTTTGTTATTTTTATTATTTTATCGTTCAATCAAGATAACGTTCATGTTTTTACGTTATAACACGACGGAAAAAAATATAAAGACGGAAAAAAATTTTTTAGTATTTTCTCGTTCTCTTTTGGTAGAATTCAGTAGCTTTTAACTTGCACAAGCAGTAGATTCGTCAAATGAAATTGGTCACGCTCATGGAAATTCGTTAGAATCCTTGGAGTCTTGGAGTCCAAAAATATGGACTTCATAAGTAAGGCGCTGCGATCGCTATGCAGATGCTAAACCACTTGCACATCCACGCACCATAAAATATTTTTCCATTTTTTAACATTCCTTTTTGTCAAAAATAAAAATAAACACGGAGCATGAAATTTAGTTCACCAATGCATCAAAAATGTATACATTATTAAACTAACTTCCTACGTAATAAAACATGTACGACCATAGGGTCACGCTGCGTTTCGCTGTCAGCCACAGAGTATCAGAGTAACTGTCAGCACAGTAATGGTGGTTAATATAGCGCATAGCGCCATATTATAGCGCGCTATCTCTCCATAACGCATAGCACGTGCTATGTAAGTAGTCGCTATGGCGCTATGGCACTATGACGCTTTGGTGCTATTCATATCAAGTGGCAATTCTAGCAGCAGCGCTGTTGGGAGTAGACGTGTGACGCAAATTTAATCTAACAGCACGCTATTCAACGAGCGCGAACTAATTTACCTTGTTTAGTTAGTGTATACTGTATATTAATTTATAAGTGATCGAAGGACACAGTTGTCTGTTACAAAAGAAGCCTAACTAATGTTTTAAATGTAAATAAAATATAGATACAATAGTGTATATGTGTTTGTAAATAGTTGATTTTTGTAAATACAATCAATAAACTTTTAAATACACCTTTAATTGATTAATAATTTCTATTAAGGTTAAAAAATTATTAATTTTTTTTTATAAAGTACATGCCTTAAAAATATTTTAGGATTATAGAAAGTCGTAAGCCCGAAAAGTATGAAAGAGCGTTCATTGATTTCTCTTTACCACTTAATTTTTTTAATGCGACCTATTACGAAATAATGTTCTTATAATATAGCACGCTGTCTATCCAATGAACGACACGTAATGTACTGTGCTCCGAGATATAGCGTGCTGCTAAACTTACACACTTGCCGGCCTCCTACACGCTTTCTTATAAATAGCGCGCTATAACATAGCGTATTTAATAGCGCGCTAAAAATTAATAGTTTATAGTCTGTAGCGTGCTATTGATTTATAGTCGTTTTGAACAACTTAACAGCACAGCAGTGTCAGCCTATTATTATTTATTCAGTGCCTGTTGGTGCCTGTCGGGTGAGCGCTTTGTTTTATTTCATTGTGAAAAGTGTGTTTTGTTTGATTTCATTGCCAGTAGTGCAAATAAATATATATAAGTAGTCACCTACTTCCACGGTAATATTTTTAAGTGCCAATAGTAAGCTCTCTACTGTCCACTCACACAACTCTCCACAATTGAACAGTAAAGTTGGTGGCACTATAGCTTGCTACATCTACATAATACATGTATTTTACATATTAATTTATATATGGTTCTGTGGATCCACAGAGTACATTATAAATATCAGCCTGTACCTGTAGCCTGTATGTCTCTTAACGTTAGCACTTCTTATTAGTTTGTAGTCTCATATGCAGTAATCTATGGTAGTCTCCAAGATTGTTATATTATTATATATAAATTAGGGAATTAGTCTGATTTGAGGCTAGTAGGTACAACAATAAAATTGCATTAATTTTGCAAACTTTAAAAATTACAGGGTGAGCTTATTTATGTATACAAATTATTTTATATAATAATTTCATAGAGACACTAAGTACCTACATGATTTTGTCCATTTTTTAATTGTATTTTAGTGTATATTGCTTTTTTTTTAAAAAGCAGTGGACTTGTTTGTTGGCTGTAATGATAACGATAAAATGAATAATGGGTATTCGTAGATGATTGCTTCATATTACAACAGAAATACACACAAAGTACTCGATATATTTATGGTTTATTAATAGATATAACAACAATTGGTTTTGCAACTTTTTATTTTATATAATAAGTACCTTCTTCGTTATTCCTTAGCGCGAATTGCTACTTAAGTGTTTATTTTCTTCTCATTTACTTTAATTGCTGGCGCTTTGCCTGTATGGACAGAAAAAATAACTATTTTTCTGTCCATGTGGCAAATACATTTAGTTCAACAAGTTAGCTTGGCGTTTATATTACTATTTTAGTTTCTGTGTAAAGAGATAGATTGTGTATTTATTTTGTATTCTTACATATTTTAGATACAAAACTATGGCTTGGACGGGGTATCAAAAATTTCTTGCCATAATGATGGTTATTACAGGCTCAATTAACACTCTGAGCACTAAGTGGGCAGATAAATTAGAGTCCAAAGGATCCAATGGAGAAATCAGAGCTTTTAATCATCCATTTCTTCAGGTAGTGTGTTGGAAGTTTTCTTTAAAACATTTTCTTTTATAAATGAGTACATTTACCTACATTGTAATATTTTTTGAAGGCTATAAATCATAAACTTTCCATATTTATTATTGGGTTTACTAGTAGTTAGAAAATATGCTTTATCTGTGGTATTTAAAACTGAAAATTATTGCTTATTTGTTTCCTGAGTACTTATATATTATATATCTAGCAAGAAAATTAAAAAATATTAGTCTTTTTCTTTTCATTATTGTGTTTAATTGTAGGCGTTTATTAAAATATGTGATTTACCACATTCAGCTTCATAGGTACTAAAACTTTTAAAACAATTTCATTTTTCTAGAACAGTAAATTTTCAGTCTAGATATATATTATGTCCTCCTCCTGGACACAGGCATATCACTTCTAAGGGGGTTATGGTGCTGCATATATATTATAATTATGTTCTGTTATTATACTATAGTTCTGAAGTTGGAGCTTTTATTCTTTGATACACTATGTCTTGGCGCCGATTTTAGAAGTTTCTGTGTAGAAAATATTCTATTTAATGTAGTATGTTTATACTTTTTTATTAAAAGTTTAATTATTAAGATTTTAGAGTGACTGATATTGCAGGCAGCTACAATGTTCTTAGGGGAAATAATGTGCTTAGTGACTTTTAAGATGGTATACTATAAAACAAGAAATACTGGGGGCCACACTTTGACACATGGCAACCAGAATTTTAATCCTTTTATATTAATGCCGGCTGCAATGTTTGACTTGGTAAGCATTTCATTTAGCTCATTACATTTTGTATTAATCCATAAATAGTGTATTATTCTGAAATCATACATTTTCATTGAATGCCTTAAAATTGAATATATAAGATAAAAATAATAATTAAGCTTAATTTAATTTACAGATTGGTACCTCAATAATGTATATAGGCCTTACACTCACTTATGCAAGCAGTTTCCAAATGTTTAGAGGATCGATCATCCTTTTTGTTGCAGTGTTCTCTATGACATTTCTGAATCGACAAATAATTACTAGAGAGTGGGTTGGAATAAGTAAGTGGAAATATTGTATTTTAAAATAATGTTCTTCGAAGAAGTCCGCTGCTGAACCTGCTGCTGGGCCTTTCTCATTTTGTGGAGGATCTGCCTTAATCACCACACTTGGTAGGTGAGTTGGTGATTGCTGTGCTAAATGCCTTTAAAAATTGAGGTTTTTTTATGCAAAAAGGTACAATAGATACTCATATTCTTTACTGCATTTCAATAGAATAGTCTGTGAGGAATAAGAGAACATCAAAAACGCAACAAATTTCATTGATTTGCGGCAGTGGTGTACATGAGAGTACAGTAAGGTCAATAAAAACATTTTTATTAAAACCTTCATATTTTGGCACCACTTGAATTTTTTTTTCGTATTTTTATTTGAGCGCCTGATGCCTGTACTCGTGGGCGCTCCAGGATTATCCATTCTTTCTGGGACACAGTGTATATTATAAAACTCATTTAATGCGGACTGATATTTAATAGGTTTAGTATGTGTACCTAAATACTTGGTATTTCCTGCATAAAAGAACAACAGTAATTGTTACTTTCCATGACAGTAATAACATTGCTTAGAGACAATCTTGTTTGCAGTTATGCAAGCCATATGTTATCATAACAGTATGCAAGGCACAATGTAATAAGAGATAAGCATTGATTGATAATCATAATCTATGCTTGGTCAATTTGTCCCATATCAATTTGTAGTATGAATTCTAGTCCTCTTAATTTATTTCTGTTTACAAAATAAATAACTTGTAATAATATATAGAAGATGTACTTTATATTTCTTATTACAATAACATTAACAGTATTTAATATAAATATAAGTACCCCTAAAGGTGATAATTGATTGCAACAACCCATGGAGCCATGGATTCTTCATGGCTCCATTCATCCTCATTCTTCCATGAGTATGTCCATAGGTAAACAAAAAAGAAGACTACAGATTACACATACAAAAATGAAATAGCTTCTACTTCATTAGTCTATAAAAGTCTACTTAATAACATGAGTCTCTTCCACTGTTGGGGAGATTTTGCCTTAATTGTTAGGCGCGGCAAGGAGATTGTGGTTGCAGTATCAGACGTATCGCACTTTTGATGCTGGCGCCCGCTTCCGGTCTGGTTTATTTTACGTGAGGTTCCCCTTACGATACCTACGGCACGAAATGCGGTTATGGATTCTCATACGCCACCGCCACACAGCAGATGGAAAGATAGAATGGACCTGCTAGGTTGATTTACATGAAATCATATGTAATTCTCTAATAGTAGTGGATACATTAGTCCTACATTGTCAAATAGACAAAAAAATCTTCTTTATGTAAATAAATATTAGTTTAGCCATCTTAAATTAAATATTTTAAATAGCTGTGTTCATGTTTGAAAGGTTACGAACTTACAGGCAGTAAGGTATGTTGTTTCTTGTAGTCGCCTTTGTATCGTATACATGTGGCATATACAAGACGGTTTCATTTCGTTATCGTTATACTTAGGTCCATTCATAAACACAGGTAATGTTGTTAGATTGTTAATATTGTTTTAAAATTATAACACATGATAAATTTTCTCATGATCATGAAATAGTTGTACTGATAATATGAATTAAAACTTGTGTTCAATATTTACAACATTCATATTGAAGCTTATACTCTGCATATTTTAAAGAGTGACTCATAAAGAGTTACGTAAACTATTTAAAGTATCTAGCACAAGCATATTTGATTATGACAATGAATCATTTAATATGAATGTCTCAATTATTATTATTTGAAACAATATATCCATAACCACGGGGGTGGTACATGAAAAAAACTGGCTTTGACTAAGGTACAAATCTATATAAGTTTAAACAACAAGTGGTAAAATTAAAAATTTTGTACAATCGCCTTCAATATAAATAAAATAAGAACATCATCAATGTAGTCGAAATCAATTAAATACGCATTATTAAGTATATATCAAAAGCTACAGGTCAGATCTTGATCAAATTTATATGGGACAACATGGGAAGTACCAGATTTCAAATAAAAAAAGAATCATCAAAATCGGTCCACATGCGGCTTATATTTATTGTAGAGCTATGTAGTAAATATTTTATTGTAGAGCTTAGAATTTAAGCTATATTACAATACTTGGGTAGCAGATTTGATAGTGACAAAAAGATCACACAGTTACATCATTTAGCTACAGAAACACTGCCACAGTGCTGCTACTCTGGTGGTTCCGTGAAAAACTCAGTCATGTTTCACCATAGCTTACATTTACTGTTACCAAAGCAGCAATACTTAATTGAGTAATTAGTACTCGTAATTTACCTTCTATACTTCATGATTGGAAATAGCGACTGCTTGCAATTTTTCAATACCTATTGCGCGAGGCCCTGCCGTTTTTTTTTTAAACGGTATAAACCAAATTATACTTAATTCACGCGTTATGATTCTAAGCCAACGTTGTTTACTTCAACTTGTACTTTTCAATAAAATTTACGAATTGAGTATATCAAATGTTATGATCTGAGGGAGAAAAATGCTGTAGTTTTTACCTGAGAAATTGGAATATTTGTTATTACCTACGCATGCATAAAATATATATTATGCTCTTCAATCTGTTTGTTGGATTTTAATGCAAACTCATTTATTTTCAGTTGGAGTGCTTTTGGGTCTTATAATAGTTGGAGCTACGGATGCCATATACCAATCTCCAGGCGAGGCTAAAGGAAGGAATAGCCTTATAACAGGCGATATGTTAATCATTGTAGCTCAGGTTGTTTCTGCTTGCCAAATGGTATATGAAGAAAAATATGTTGCAGGTGTTTATTATTATTATAACCTAAACAGATAAAATAAAGAATAAAGCCAGTAATATTAATGTTAGAGATAATCATAAGTCGGGGGAATACTGGGATATAGCAAGAAAAGCGAATAATAATAAAAAGTTACATTTACTTTATTTTAAACTTTTTTGGTAACAAGCAGTAATAATGTACATCTATATTCTCTGCACTAAATAATTTAACAAATTTTAGCACTTGACCGCCTACAATTATTGTTTATGAATACTTATGTTAGAATGATAATTGATAAAATATCAAGTTGAAAGGAACCCAGGGTAACATGATACAAGCCAAAAATAGTGATTATATTCTCTCAGACACAAGGTTTAAAATGAATGAAATATTATTGTGAAATCTGCAGTAACAAATACACTTTGTTTATAATACATGTTCTTATTATGCATAATCAATGTGATGTTATACAGAACATAATTCCAAAATCTCTATAACACCTATCAAGATTTATATAACGAAATATTATAAATTAATATTTCGTTTCGTTAAATATTGAAAAATTGTAACAATTTTAAATTTTAAGTAAGTAGTCCTTACGTTCTAGTTCCTTTCCTAGTTTAGTTAGTTGTTTTATTCTAACTTTATGGTTCATTGCCTTTATGTGATTATATACTCTTTGCTCTTAAGAAAAAAAAATGAAAACATTATAATAGCGAATTGTATGAATCCCTTTTCAAAATTGTATAAATTTAAGTAAAATTTTCTATGAAAAAAAAAAGAAACGATTTAAATCGTAATTGCTAATTAAAAGTTAAATTTTATCTCCAAATATGAAAAATCAATTGATGATAAACCATGGTAAATTTAAGTACGCAATAATGCAATATATCATATTATTTCATTCATTACTTTTGCAGGACACAGTAATAAATAAGAAAAATTATATAAAACAGTAACTGAGTAAAAGTGAATATAAAATCGTCTTGTACTAATGTTACTAAACTGCTTAAAACTCAACTTAATTTGTAATATTGCATTACTTATTTATTTATTTACAATGATTTATGATTTCATTTTTTGATACAATATCATAAATAACAAATAAATCGTTAATGTTAGTTATCGGATAATTTTCAACTTTATTTTATATTTAATACGGAACATATAATACCTTTTTTTCAAAACTAATATTGGTACAATTTTACCTCTTAATTTTTTTGTTTTTTTTTTCGACTTAATTTTCATATTCTTCTAGGCAAAGCTCGTTAGAGTACAACGGCTTCCTTCTTTTTTGAATTAATTTGCCGTTTTTTAAATTTTGGTCTTTGGTTGATATAAAAAAATCCACATTTATTTTACTCATTCTTTCTTACACATACTTTTTAATTTTTCAGTCAACTTCTATAAAATTATTATTGTGGCCTATTCTCGTATTTGTCATATTATTGTGTTCTTGTCTTTGTGTTTCTTCACAGTTATTTAATCTTCATATTTCATAAATTCAGGCTTCGGTGGTTGCATTGTAGCAGCGCACCGCCTGGCATGGTCGCATCTAATGTTGGAAGGTGTTAATAAGAAAAGGAGACGTGTTGCTTCTACTATGTCTTTAATTGGAATACTTCTTACCCTATACTGTGTTTGCTTGCTGCTTTTAACGAAATTTATTCATTTAGAGTACAGCTGACGCTGGCTAAATTAACTAGGCTAAAGCTAGAGACGCTTTTTAATCCAACATATTCTTCAGGCCTTATCCTGACTTATTCAAAGCTTAAATAACTTTTTGGTAGGAAAAAATTCTGAATTCAGAAGAAGCAGTAAAGAATGTCTTCAAAAAGTTCATCAATTCACGCGCAGCAGACTTCTACAGCAAGGGCATTAACAAACTTTTTTACGTGGTAGAGCCATGCTGCAGCTATATTAATTGTACAGTTATAACACGAATGGGTCGGCTCCACCGGGGCCGGGGAAGCACCACGCTCTCACAGAATACCAGCGTCAAATATCAGCTTAATGCTGCTGTGTTTCATATGGTGAGTGTAGAGAACCGGAGACCCTTTTTACTGGGAAAGAGGAATTCCGTCTTAGTCCTCATGGCTGACAACGCATTTTTATTTTGATTCGCACACAATGATAGATGTAGATGTCTATGGGCCACAGCAACCACTTACCATCAGGTGAACTGTGTGCTCGCTTGTCACACTTTTCCTATAAAAAAACTGCCCATAAACAACAAGAATATAATTTTTTTAAATATTTGTGATTGATGTTTTATTTTATTGATCTCGTCATAAAAAAGTTAATATTGATCAAGATTATGTAACTAATTTGAGAAATGACACGGCAATATGGAAATTATTATTTATTTAACATAAAGACGCAATGGATGAATCACTATTTCTATTTCATGGAGGTGCGTTTAGTCATTGTACACAATCATCATCATAGTCTGTGGCAAGTCCACATATCGTTATAAATATTGAAAATCAGACCACAATATGTATCATCGTTGTCGTATTTAAACTCACTCGTCATATTATTTCTTGAAAGCAAAGGAAATACAAAAAAGTTTTATTATTGATTGCAGGCTTAAACATCCCTTCAATGCAAGCAGTTGGCTGGGAGGGAATATTTGGTTTTTCCGTTCTTTCAGTACTGTTGGTGATATTTTACTGGGTACCTGCACCAAGCCACTTCGGAAATAATCCTCGAGGCACTGTGGAAGACGCGATTGATGGCCTAATTCAAGTTGGTATGTATGTATTTTTATCGGTAAACGTAAAATATATAATATACATATGTTTTACTTTCTGATATATTTTTATCATCCTATCTTTCCACCCTTTTTATGACTTAATGAAGTCGTTAATCGTTACATTGTAATTAAGAAACAAAAATTTCTGATATTCAGGCAACAATCCACTTCTACTCATGGCAGTGATAGGAACAATAATTTCTATTGCTTTCTTCAACTTCGCTGGAATAAGTGTTACCAAAGAAATGTCAGCGACTACAAGAATGGTGCTAGATTCTATAAGGTAAGGCACTCTTTTACCATATTTTTTTAGAGACAAATAAGATAATTGTCCACCTCTTAGAGGATAGTATATATATAGGCTACAGTAACTATCCTCTAAACTCTCTACAGTAAATCCTGGCCATTTGTAACTAACTTTAAACAAACTTTAAAAATACACTAATATATCTTAGTTTAATGCAGTTACAATTCCATTAAACTAAGATAAAATGCTTCATAGCCTGTTAATATAGCGGCTATATGACTTAAGGGGGGCCAGTAGCTGAACAATTTGTATGAAGCTTTTTCCATTAAGCCGCATGCGACACAAAAACCGAACGCAACATTTTCACCTAACATTTCGTCTTCCGGAGTAGTGTCCCACTCGCCCCGCGTAACTTCAATCTCTACCCACAGGTATCCTTTTGCCATTTGCATGTCTGTTCGGTTTTTTGCCGGAGTGAACATGCGTGGCGATACGTTACGGCTTTCGGCGAAACTACCTGTAAGGAATAATTTGTAATAGCCATGGGAATATTATATTGACAAGGAAAAGTAGTTGAGACAGTCATTTTATACTTATTTATTTAATGATTTCTTAAATTTACGCGAACACTACACATTGAATAAAATTATATTTACTTTAACTTATTTTTAAATTCCCGATGTTTGGGTGCTTTACAGCACCTATGGTCACGAGGGGACTGAGATGTTTGACGTCCCAATGTCATAGCCTGGCTACCTTCAGTTTTTTAATATTAATTTTTGGTCCGATCTACGCACAACGAGCTTACAGTATCTTGAAGTCTTGCGGTGGTGTGCTTGGGTTTAGGTTTAGTTTTGTTAATTATAGGATCCCAAGCAGATGGCAGCATCCATTTGTTTATTTGCATTTCTAAAAAAAAGAATACAAAGGGGAGACTTAATATCTACCAATCAACCAATGTTATTGACTACCATTTCGATAATCCCATTGCAGTGAGAATGTGACTTAAACAGTGCAAACATTGTTATTTGTCGCCTGTCTGGGTATTTTAAGTCTGACGTAGACGACTTGGTTATGCCGCCAGCAATGTGAAGCTATGAGTTTTTTTGTCATTCGTGGAAATCCATCACGATTCTCATACGCACTGCATATGAACGTTTTTCTTAAAAATAGAGGGGGGTTGACTAACGAGCACACCCACACTCGCCTGACAGTCTGGTCAACAAGTTGAAAAACGTGAAAAATAGACATAAACCTTCTTAAATACCTTAATGTTATTTAAAAATTTTGAAAACAAAATCTGGTATCATCTGAACACTTAAGAGGTAAAAGTAAAGTAAAGTTACAGCCTATATACGTCCCACTACTGGGCTCAGGCCTCCCCTCATTTCTGAGAGGGTTTAGGGCAAGGAAGTGTCCGCCGCGCTGCCCAAATGCGTGTTGACGAACTTCACATGTCTTCGAAATATTTTTTTCTTATTACTCAGACATGCAGGTTTCCTCACGATGTTTTCCTTCACCGCCGAGCACGTGGTAAATCAGCACTTAAAATTGCATTTAACAATTTCATTGGTGCCGGCGGGGATCGAACCCGGGTTACTCGCGTTCTGTTATATTTACAGCGAGCGTTAACCACTGAGCTACCACGGCTCTTTTAAGAGGCATATTACAAAAAAACGCCAAATTACAAGGATTCCTCGTTGAAATTATATGTTTTCCGTTCGTTGCTTGATAAAACAATTACTAGGTAAAAATAGTTCGTTTTCTCTACTACAATAAGCTCAAGGCAAATTTTAGATCACTTATTTATTTTTTTAGTAATAATCATTCTCCCTAGGCATGTTTAGGTCAAAACTCTGAGAGTCATGATTTGGGAGCTCTAATTTATAGATCCTATTGAATATCGGCTATCGAGAAAACCTGTGAAAGACAATCTGTGAAAAAACTGTGATTATAATATATTATATAGATAACATAAAAATGACACCAAAAACTTTCCATCCACTGAACTCCATCCTAAGAAAACTTGTATGATGGAAGATCAAGATCGTTTAGTCGCTATACTCCCAGTACCATAGTGTGAGCATCATAGTGGTCATCGCCCGCTCGGAGCGTAAAATACCTAAATTTGCGTAACGCCAAAATGTAAGAGGGCTCTTAACAGAATAAAAATTCCTTGTTAAATCCATGTTAAAAAATCTCGATTTTCAAAGTAATACGATTGTTAACAAACCAATTTTTTTTCTAACCTGTAAATAATGGGATGTATGGTTTAAATAATTGACTTATAAGTTTTTGACTTCTTAGACCCCTTGTTATATATTATATAATAAAAAAGGTCACGCGATAAAAGTTTATTATTTTGTTTATTACAATTTCTTGTATAGAGGTCAGTGTACAAATTTTTATAACTAAAGAAAAAAGAAATTTCCAAAAAATGTAGTTAATTTTTTTAAACTGATGTTTTGTTATTGCTTTTTCCCATTCAACAATAGCAATAATTAACATTGTTACAATTTTTACGTTATTTGTTTATGAATTATTTATAAACAAATAGACAGTAAATGTTTTTTTGGTATTTTGTTATCCTTGGGAAATTATGATTAAAAAATTAATATATTTTTAATTTTTTAAATCATTTTTTATTTCGATTGTTTAAATAATTAGTTCAGAAATTATTTTATCCTTTAAAATAATAAAATATTGGCACTTCCCAATATTTTAACAAGAAATGTTTTTTATCAATAATCCCATTGTTTATTAACTAAACAATTTTTTATAAACAAATTCTGACCACCATTATATTTTCTTCTGTGGCTTACACAAACATTAAAGTAACGGTATTATAATTATAATATATCAAAGTACTGAAAAAAAATCGTGTGAAAATTGTACAAAAATTTTATATATTATTTTTTTTATATAAAAACGATTTTAAAACATAATATTCGCTTTGTTTCCACAGAACGTTCGTCATTTGGATGGTATCACTGGCAGTGCGTTGGCAAGCATTCCACTGGCAACACCTTGTAGGCTTTGCGATATTAATTTTAGGCATGTTTAAATATAACGGTGCGTTGCCAGAATGCTGGCCTCTTCGAGGTAATAATGCAACAGTACCTGTACCACAAGAGGAACGGGGCGTGGTGAATGATGAAGCAGACAGACTGGAGCAAGAAGCATGAAGGTAATACTGATAGTTCCATCACAGCATCAATCAGGGAACAATATAATTTTATGTCTGCGATTTAGATAGAAAAGCAATAAAATTTCAATTGCGATATTCAATTTCATATATTTAAACATTTTAAGTGTAGTTTTTTTTAGCATAGTATCTCTAAAAAAGTGATAAAGCATTTTGAAAGACAATCATTTTTTATATATTATTTCTAAAAAAAGTTATAATAGCACTTTGAAGGACAATCATTTTTTGAAATTTATATAAGCCTTAGTGTTTTTAGATTTGCTTTTTAAATTTAAACTTTTATTACTCAATAAAAAAAAATGTTTATTTATTGCTCTACTTTCTTGTTAAATTTATCAGCATATATCGATAATACAACATGTCCAGAAGGAGTGTTTTGATTTGAATAAAATTCCTTCATAAATTAGTAGTGCTAATAAGAATTGCATAAGAGAGTAACTTTAGTGACCATTATTATTTACGTAGTGTGTACCAAATACCAAGGAACTCCAACCACTTGTAAATAGATTCTGATGTTCATAAACAGCGATGCCTTGCCGTGATTTGTTAATAGTCGAAAAAAACATCGAAAAGTAAAGGTATTTGATATTATAGAAGCGAATGCTAAAACGGCGCTAAAATTATTGCTTTATTTAAATAACTAACAACCGATTAAGTTATTTAGATATTGCGATTTATTTGTTTTATTAAATATTCCTTGCTGGACACCATTTACAAGAACATGTGAGATCTCTATCAATTTCCGACTATCTGTGTCTATCTGTATCTAATTGTGATATTTCAAATATTATATTGGCTTAGAATATATGTAATGTTAAGATCAATTTGCGTAAGAAACTAGGTAAAAGAGTAGTGGTAATAAGAATCGTCCTTGAACGCTCGCTCAATTTGCTAGTAAAATGCAAATATTTTTATACTGTTTTTCATATACTTTACGTTACTTAATTGTACTCTAAGTGAAATTAAACTTTTAACTTATGTTACAAAGTAAATTGCACGTGATTAAAATAAATCCCATGAAAGGAATTAGGTTATGTCTATTAGCAATTTTTTTAATAAACCAAATATCAATGTTAGAAAGTAACATCTTAAACAATTTAAAGTAAAAATTATATCCTTAGACAAAAGTGACAGTGGGCATTACTAATAAAACTATTAAATACTGCCGTCTTCGCTTGTTTACACTTGTCAAAAAAATACGTGGGAGGTAAATTCTTTAAATATTGTAACTATATCTCTCTAATTAACACATTTTCATCTTTAAATAATTTTCAAGTTTGAATTAATCCGAGCAAAAGAATATCCTTCTCACCTTCTTGACTATTACTATTATGTAACTTTTTATGGTCCCATAACGTCTTATTAGTCTCTGGGTTTAACTAGAGTCCGTTTCATGAAAGAAGTCCGGTGACAAGTATATAAACTAAAATGTGAACTTCATATTTTACAGATCGTTTTTGAATTATAGATACCATTTAAATAATTTTTTTTAATATCTACACACCGCAATATACATGTGAGTAACAGTTTGTTTTATTAGTTTTTAATTATGTTTAACCAAAATCTATATAAATTTATAAACATTTAAAATAAATATAATATAATCTTTGTAGTTTGTTTTCATTCTCTTACAAACTTGCCCCAATATATTTGTAAGAAAAATGGCACCTGACACACCTTTACCATAAATTGGCAAGATACGGTCTAATGTCTCAGCATGCCTCATTGAGATGTCAGTTGTTATTTCTTAAACAAGACCTAAATTTGATCGTGCAATATGAATTTTGCGAACGAAAAGCGATTCGACAGAACAGATGTTACGAGCGTCACCCAAAAAATGTAATCCGCTTAAAAAATTCGATTCAAATTTGTCGAAAAAATGTTATATACCTAAATCGGTGGGTTTCATATTTTTTATTTAATATAAAATTTTACATAAAAATAGTACTTTGAAAGCCAATTTTATCACTGGTTTGGATAATACTTCTGTGCATAATATGGTATGGTAATGGTAGCGATCACTTTATTACCAAGGGTTATTTTCATCTATGTACTATTAAAAAAGGGTTATTATAATGATAGGTCGGCGTAAATGTTTCACAAATTTAAGATTTTTTTTCAAAGTTTAATTACATTTAATTATAATATATTACGTGCCATTTGGTACTATAACTTGTTGCCATCTTGTAGGCAGTGACATAATCGCGTTGCAGTAGAAATCTTGGGATTTTTGTTAAAAAAAATGCGACTAGTAATTTTGACAGTCCTTTCTTGGTTTTAACCAAACACTACTCATAGAATTCTGAAGAGACCAAAACAGGTGTAAAAATGAGGGTGTAAGGGACTATATGGTCGATACATTAACCATTCTCAACCAAGTTCTCTCAATCGATGCATTAACCATTCCCAACAAAGTTCTCTCAATTTTTGTTTCTTATATTTACGCGAACACTACACATTGAATACATTTTTACGGAATTTATCGCGTCTAATACCCGACTTTAGAGCTTTACAGCACCCATGGTCACGGGAAGGACTGAGATGTTCAACCATCTTCCTCATCACAAGTTAAATATACCGATAAATTCCGTAAACTAGTATTATCTCTCAATTTTTGCTGAGTGTCTAAATATGTGTGTGGTCTGGCGTTATCATGATAAAAGACCTCTCCTTTTCGGTTTCGTGAACAACATCATTGCAAGTTTTTAATATCATTTCCTGATTAAAAATCTTGAGTTTTGTGATGAAGAAGACGTTCATTTTCAAATTATAATAACACTTAGTCTCTACGAAAATGAATTTGTACGAGGTGAGGCCAAAAGTTTGAGGAATGACAGGGAAGGAGAATGAAATGAAACATTAAACTATTTTTCCTTTTCAATGAATTTTTCCTTTAACCCTTATACATTTATTACTGTTGTCTTGAGCATCAAAATAAGTCGAAATTGGCGACTTCACTTCATCATCGTCGCCAATTTTTTCCCACGCAGTTTTTTTTATTCTTCATTTTTAGAAACAAATTGCGCTACCCACTCTACAGGCCAGGTCTGGGCTGTAGGGTGGGTAGTGCAGTTGTCCAAAACCGCACCAGTGAATGACAGCCGTTGCAACACGGCTTGTGTGCACGGGCGCATTGTCGTGCAATAGGAACACGCCTTTTGTAAGCTTTCCTCGCCTTTTTTATTTAATAGCTTGTTTTAATTGATTTAATAAAGAAGCGTAGTATTCTCCCGTTATGGAAACACCACATCTCTTATAATCAATCAAAAGGATACCTTCTGTATCCCAAAAGGTCGTCGCCATGATCTTTCTGGTCGATTGAGACACCTACTATACTTCTTAGGAGGGGTGTGCCTTTTTATGCTATTGGATCGGCTCTTGCTTTGACTCAGGTTCATAATGGTGAAACTAAGTTTCATCGCCAGTTATAATTTGGGCCATAACTTCCTCCCTTTGCTCTCCAAAGCTGTCCAACATCTCGTGACAATTTTCGTCAGACTTTTTCAAATGGGTCAAAACTGTTTTGTGGTCAATTCGCAATTGCTCGGCAATGTCGTAACTACTAATATGCCGGTCTTGGTCCATTTTTTCAAAAATAGCATCGACTTTATCCATATGAGGGCGACCAGAGCGAGCTGCATCTTTCAAAATGACAAACAAACAATACATGGTCAAAAGATAGTCAAGTTCCACAAACTGTATCAAAACCGGGATCAACACGCAATAGGTGATGCAGTGTGGTGGAATTGGAATTACACAATTTATTATGAGCTTTTACCGCCGGGCAAAACCATCGGTTCGGATCTCTACCGCCAACAACTGAGACTGAAGCAAGAGATTGAGAAAAAACGGCTGGAATTGATCAACAGAAAAGGAATGGTCTTTCATCGTGATAACGCCAGATCACACACTACTTTGGCTAGTAGCAAAAATTTAGAGTACTTGGTTGGTTAATGAATCCATCATAATATTATAGTCTCATCATGAGGGTGCACAGTCTCCATACAGGACTTTGCACCCTCAGATTGTCCAATATCTAACAGCCTTTGGTCAGCTGCAAAAGACGTTCTCCGATTGGATGGTAGACGTTCGTTAATTTCTTGCTTGCTTAAATGTAACACCGTAACGTTTCATAGTATTCCCGGTTTGCACGTTTTTGTTACGAAATTCCCTACAAAATTTTAAAAATAGCATACTGGTACGTAACGAGGTCACGGACAAACGAATACTGTCGGCCGGGGCCGGCCGGGTGAATGGTTCTGGCAGTGTAACGGCTTACAGAAGGGAAAGGGCTGGGAGTTAAATAACGCATTTCCATATATTTTGAATATAAAAGGTAGTAAAAGGTCAAAATGTTTGAGTATTTTTCCTGTTTATTTTTTTCATTATTCGCTTATATTTCTATCCCGAACCTCCGCTGCAAATTTCGCCGGATATTGAAAAATAATCCTGTACATAAAATCAATTGCAGTCCGTTAGTCTTGCTAAAACTCGAAAACGGCTGGAACAATTTTAATGAAATTTATCCGTGCGTTTGAGTGGATAGTTTAGATTCACAATTGGAGCCAATAGGCGGCGCTGTTGTCGAGATCCAGAAAACACCCGTGCGAAGCCGGGGCGGGTCGCTAGTGTTTCAGAAAAGTGAAATAATAAGTTCAAGTCTCAGATTATGTATAAGCATATCTTGTTTATGTATACTCCAAATTCTGAGCGTAATATTTTTAACAACACAATTTTGTAGTTATACAGTCAAGCATCATATAAATTCATTCTATGCTTTAATTTATAATTTAATAAGTAATATAATTTAATAAGCTCAATACCGGCGTCAGTGTTCAAGCAACCCCATGTAACTAAATTGATTTTATGGAATAATTTTATGTGTATTAAAAACCTTAACATTTGATCCAAAATAATAGTGGCACTACAAAAATAGGCATAAAATGAGTTGCAATGCCTGACAGTTTACATACATAAATTACATCAAGATAAACATCCAGACACGGAACGACATTTGCAGGCTATACGAGTATAGTTGTTCCGGGTGAGACTAGAACCAACGAACCACAGCGCCGCGGCTAAAGTTAAGCCACTGAGCCATGCAATAGTCGAATTTTTAAATCACAATTGTCACATTGACTACTATGTTAATTGGATTTAAATATCTGATCAGTCTTTTCAATTTTCACATTCGATATCATAATTAAAGTCTAACACTCTGTAGCTGAATACATAGGCCTACCTCACCATTCAGAGTTTCGAGTGTATGTAGCTACGTTTCTTTAGTCCGCTCTGTAGCTCAAACAGCTTAAATCTAACAACACTCATTTGTTGAAAACCATCGTCCTAGTTATAGCAGTAACAGGCGGTATAAAATTAAAATTTTACACCAGCGAATAAAAAAGGGATATTAATATTTTTATATTAGTACTATATTGGTATCATACTTAGAGTGTTAAACCAAAGGAGACGGCATCGCTAGGCATACGCCTTTGTAAAAGGTACGAGAGTCTGACTCATACCCGTTATATAAAACTAGTTGCTCCTCGTCGTGCGCCATTACGCAAGTATCGTGCCAGTCAATTGAACTCCGACAAAAATGCCGAATTGCAGTGTATTTTCATGCAAAAAAAAAATCAAAACCGTCAAATCTACAAAAGGACAACGTGACTTTCCATCAGTGAATACTTTTAACATAATATTATCGTTAAAACTCGTATTATCTGAATATTTTCGTAAAATATCAAGTGTTGCCAGCATAGTTTCCTCACAAAAAGTACGTTTCTTATGGCATAAAGATCTGTAGGGAATCTTTTTGGTTTAAGATGCATAATTTTTAGTAAATTTCTTTATACCCTTTCAACTTCTATAAATTTGGTTATTGTAGCTCCACCCCATACAGGAATACATAGATTGAGCCAAAGCAAAATATATTTGGTAAAGTAACTTTTTCTTCTTAGTGTTTTAAATGCCATGTAAGTTTCCTAAGTCTATTCATGATTAATTTAATTTGTATATCCCATGACAAATGTTGGTCAACTATGACTCCTAAATACTTGGTCTCAGAGAATTTACTTATTAAAGAACAGCTGCGACTAGTACTTAAGGGATCATAGCGTGTGTGAAGTTTAATTTAAAAACTAATATTAGGTCGAGTTCGAAGAGAATTTGAAAAACATATATAACTAGTTTTCAAAGTATTTAAAGTGAGTAGGTTAGTGTTCAGCCACTTAGCGATCCTAGCAAGGCCTTCTTCAACAGATCTACGAACAGAATCCCAGGAGTCTCTAGTAAATATTACTTCAGTGTCATCTGCATAGGAAATTGTGTTGCCCTCGTTAATGTCCATGTTGGTTAGATTATTTATGTAGCTTAAAAACAAAGTAGTACCCAGGACATTGCCCTTTGGAACTCCGAATGCTATATCTGATTAATCGCTTAAGTATTCACCTATCTTTTTGACTAGACTTGGATTGCAGCTCGTAGAAATCTTGAATCTTGGATACCTAAACGGACTAGCACCATTTGCTCCGAACATTTTGATAAATCATATTTTATAAACCAAAGTTATCAATAAAAAAACGTTAGCCGGTACTGCTGTACCAACCTTGAACTTGTGAAAGGTAATGCCTAGCTGTAATTATATCAATAGATTAAATAGTTTTATAACTAACTACCCTTGACACCAATATTATTCTTTTTGAAAGTATTTTAGAATTTCGACAAGTTTACAATTATGACGTCTTATATTTACACGAACACTACACATTAAATGAAACAAATTTTACAGATTTTATCACATAAAGTTTTGATCTTTGACCCAACGTTTCGGGTACTTTACAGTACAAAATTTAATGACGCACCTTTGTATAAATTTGAATTAAAATCTGAGTTTGATCAGTCTTTCAAAAACTGGCCATAATTTATTTACTAATAAAATTTTAATTCTATATTACACCAAAAAACCCTTCACTGTTGGACGTATGAGGACTTGTGGAGGGCTATTAGTAATGAATGAAATAACACTAAAAATCACTTTTACCAACGCTGAACTTATGCGGACTATGATGATTTGTTTATCGATAAAATATATCGACATAGTCCTCGCCTTACGTTGCTTACGCATGTAAACAGCGGCACCAGTGTATCGACAGGTGTGGAATTTGGTAGTATGCGTAAATACAATGAACACAAACACAAATGTGTGCGTGTATAGCGACGCGATTCAATTTTGCATTTGTGGTAAAGTATACAGTAGTGTGTTTTTCTTCCCACCCCCTTGATATTGACAGACTTTATGTTTAGAAATGGACGCGCATGGCCTCTCCGGTTGGTTGAATACTCTAAGGTATCATGAGATAGCTTGGCAGGATGGCAATCCAAATACATAATATATTATAACACTTTCATGCGGCAATTTTTCGGTTTATTTTTATATCAGTGAGTAGGTAACAAATATTTAAGTAAATATGATATTACTAAAATAAAAACAGAGTGACCAAACATTCCGTATTTATCTAACAATTGCAGACTTCAAAGTAAGGATAATTACTTGTTATACATTAGTACATATCATATACAATACCCGTACTAAACATTGCAGTACATATTATATACATTGTATATAAATATATGGATATATATATATATATATATATATATATATATATATTCCATGCCGCATTAACATTGTTTAAACTGTTACCAACTCATGGCGAAAAGCTCCATAGCGAAAAGCTATCAACATCCCATAGATTATGGAGTGTAGAAGTAAGGAGTACAGACTGTGTATTAAAAAGTGTCCATAGAAAACAGTTAAATAAGGGTGGCGCCACTATAACTACGGGGTAAATTTTAAAGAACGCACCGAAAAATATTAGTGGGATAGACTACTATTCCGAGGTTATATTTACTAAATAAAATTATTTAAGATTTTAGAGCTACTGAGCAGTTTAATAGCTCACTTAAACCGTCGACAACTGCTATACTCTATTCCAATTACGAAGTCCCTTTTGACACTTCTTAGAACGTAACTCTTCACGTTTCGCATAATTTGAAATAATAATAATTTTTTGTTCATGGTCGTAAATCATCATTTAAAAATACACAATCAATCTAACTCATTATACAAAATTTACACACACAATCAACATATTGTTTTTAGACATCGTGCTCAAAATATTTAAAACTTTAAAAGATAATAATATTTTACTGCCGTTTTGCGTTTACGTTCTATAGTTTTATTTTTACTTTTTTACATAGTGACGTGACTAAAAGCATCGTATAAAATCGATTATAGACAGATTCTTTTCGCGAGTGAAAATCTGTCAACACTGCGTCCACCTCGTGATCACGACCGCCATTTTGTTTGTCTCTTCAGTACGAGTGCCTTGTATACGATAGGCGTGTTCAGTTTAGTTGATTTTGTGTTGTGTTTTTATTTCGTTCTTGTTATTGTAGTTATAACTGTTTGATAATTCTTTCGTTGTTATTAAGTTTTGACTGTTATTTGATTTTTTTTATGTATTTATAAACACTATGGCCGAAACTGAGACCACTAAAAGAACAGTGATGCGCAGTCAAGCGCGAGAGTTTGTAGTACGCCTACAAGATTACTTTGAAAGAGAGTATCAGAATGGTGGTCCATTGTTGCCACTTTCACAAGTGACTAACCGAGTAAGTGCAGCTCTTGGTATTAGTCGAAAAACTGTTTCCCGAATAAGTAAGGAAAAACATGGTAAAGATTTAATAGAAGATAACAAATTAAAATCGCCACTTAAGAAAAAAGTTAGAAGATCGATAGTTACACATGTCGACAATTTTCATAACGACGCCATTATAAACCATATGTATGGCTACTATAGTAGGAACGAATTGCCGACTCTCGATAAATTGTCAAATACTTTACGAGAATCTGGACTGTTTCACGGCAGTAGAAGTTCTTTCTGGAGGGTTTTAAAAAATGTTGGCTTTTCTTATAAAAAATGTGGTAAAAGGCGGATTTTGATGGAACGTAGAGATATAGCTTTAGCCAGATTTAATTTTCTATGATCAGCAAAGTCCATTGCCGTTTGGAATAATGTTATATTTCTAGATGAGACGTGGCTAAACGCTAATCATACAGTTGGCAAGATATGGACAGACGACACTCCTCGCTCTTCCACAAAAGTCTTATTTGTCATACGGGTTCTATGAAGGGATTTGTTCCGAACTGCCTCTTGGCGTGTAAATCTAAGAAAACTGTGGAAAACCACGAAGAGATGAATTTTCTTAAATTTAAGGAATGGTTTTGTACCTTATTGACCAACTTGAATGAGCCATCGACGATCATTATGGATAATGCACCGTATCATTCAGTACAAATAAGTAAGCCTCCAACTTCTAGCAGCAAAAAAGCCGATATTGTGAAATGGCTGAATGACAATAATATTGTTGCTGACATGTCCATATTAAAAGTTGAGCTGCTGCATTTGGTTGCTATAAATAAGCCAGCTAGACCAAAATACGTATTGGACGAAATGGCTAAGGAAGCCGGACACAATGTAATGCGCCTTCCACCCTACCATTATCAATACAATGACATAGAATTGATTTGGGCGCAAATTAAAGGCAAGAATACGGGGGGGACTCTCCAGTCCCCCGTCCCCCCTCGTGACCATGGGTGCTGTGAAGCGCTCGAAACGTCGGGTATTTATAGTTAAACATACGCGATAAAATCCGTAAAATACTAGTATTATTTCAATAAAGGCAAGAATTTAAACAAGTCTTTTTTATAATTTATTTTTACCTATTTTATCTGTTGCTGTATTAACACGCGAACCTTTATTTTAGGTTATGCGTCTCGTAAAAATACCAGCCCACCGTTTACTGCAAACAAAATGCTGTCATTGTTGCAAGAAGCTTGTGATAGTGTTACTGCCGCGAATTGGGAAAGTGTGGTTTTACGAACAAAAAATTTGATTTTTGCTGATTGGGAGAGAGACATACATATCGATGCCGTCATAGATAATCAAATTGTAATAAATACAGGGGATACTACAGTCTATGATGAGGGTGATGACGACGATGCCGACCATGAAATATCGATTTCGGCTAGTGATGATGAATATGTTCCATCTTGATAAAAATATCATGTAATATTATCTAATTAAAATTAAAAAACAGTTTTATAAATTTTAATTTGATGCTAATCCTTTTTCGGTCAATACGATTTTAATTTGTTCGTTATAGTAATCGAAGATCAATATTGTCAAGTATCGACTATAGCGGTACTTTACTAGTACTTGATTATTGATATCTGTCAAATGGGACTTCGTAATTGGAATAGAGTATAAGTTCCTTTCATTCCAGTAGCTACTCCAGCGTTGTTGTGGAGAGTTTTTGAACTGTTATTTACTGCTTACAGATGGCCACTTTTCAACTATTCTACTATGGGAGTTGGTACTCCTTACTTCTACACTCCATACCATAGATACATGCGTAAGCATCATACTCGTAGACAGAGAAACCTATAGACTAATGATTAGCGTGGCCTCGAGTGAGAAAGGACGATAACGTAGTTTTAGGTTATACAATAATCTTTATGACAAACATATTTAGATAAAATTTTTAATTGTTCTAAGAACTGAACTGAACAAAAATCACCAATTTTAAGCTCACAAAACACTTTTTTCTTACTTAAACCAACTTGTAAACTCCCTAGATCGCTACGAACGGTCAACGTTGTTTAGCAAAGTGTAGTTTGCTAAACAAAAAAACCGGCACGGAGAAAGGGACAAACAATCACACCGCTCTGTCTCATTTCTATGCAAGACGTATGCATAAATCTATCTTTTTTGTGTGTGAATGCGAAAGAAGACATCAATTGTCTATAGGTTTCTCTGTCTACGATCATACTAGTCTGTGCATAGCTATTTTCACGTCGAAGGCGCAATTAGGGTTCCTCAAAATTTTAAAAGTATCGATATCTACCATCTACTCTATACCAAGTATCGAATCAAAAGTCGAAGACTTGTTATCGAATAATATTTATAAAATAGAAAAATTAAATTACTAAATGTATAACTAACAAGTAATTACTACCCTCAATCTTGTACATCGCAATCTGTCATGAAAAGTAGCTTATCAACCCTTGACCGCTGTTCCCGTTGCTCCAGCTTTGGAAAATAACCTTTTTAACGGCACTGAAGTTCCAGGTATTATGAGATATTTACTATAGTTCATAAAAGATAGCTTGATCTCTGCGACAGCTGAGTCGCCTATGAAGTCCTGAATTTCTTAGTAATACAGACAGTACTACTACAGACTAATTAGGTCGGCATGCCCATAAAGTATGACATTGACATGTACTGTCTGTACTACTAAGAAATTCAGGACTTCATAGGCGTGATTTTTACTGACAGCTGTCGCAGAGATCAAGCTATCTTTTATGAACCATAGCATTGGAATATAATTTCGAGAAACCCGATTTCATTTCCGCTCATTGCTCAAACGGATCCTTTTCTAAGGCACATACTGGGCTTCCAAGGCACAACGATGTTTTACCTCTGTCCAAGTTCATGAGCCTGGTTGTCGGATTTTAGCTAATTTACGGTAAGGGGTCCAAAATCATATTTTTTGGTATCGGAATTTGTTTCCGGAGAGGTCGTTGATGGTGGCGAGTCATCAGCGTTTACGGTTTGTTTAGGAATTGCTCATGCACATGCATTTGCGTCTGTAAAGTGTAAGTTTTTTAAAAGTGGAAATAAAATTATGGATATGGCTAAAATATGATTACTTTATATTTGTTTAAATCTGTTGTTCAAAACAAAGTTACTGATACAACCCCATTCATTCTATCGATAAATTCTAGAACTGCAATTTTGGATCATAATTAATTTGGTATACTGATACAATCCGATTTGTCGTACCTGTACCAGATAAAATCCAATGAATCCATTTTTTAATCTGTAAGTATCCGTAATTGCTGTTTAAAAAACAATAGTTTATCGTAACGTCAAATCAAATATCGTACTTTATTTGGATCTATCAGACTTTCTTCATAGGGTATTTATTTTCGTAAGAACACACCCAATCGATAATAATATCAGTTATTTCATTTTACCTACCACTGAGTATGTATTTTTAAATATTTTTTTAAGAAGTATTACCGCTAGACTTCCTAACTTTAAACAAATTTTACATTTCGTTGAATTTTGATCATTTCTCTCTCTCTCATTTCATTCCTAAAATATTTCCACACATCACTTTGTCCTCCAGCAGGAGGTGGCACTCTAAAGAAGCAAATCAAAATGTCATCATCCTGCGTCAGTGATGGTTTGGTGGGGCGTGTCTTATGAAGGCGACACAAAGCTACATTTTTGCGAAAAAGGAGTGAAAACTTCAGCCGAAGTATATCAAGAGACAGTCTTAAATCGTGTTGTGAAACCTCTCAGCAATACACTTTTTTTAAATATACCGTGGACTTTGCAGCAGCTTAGCTTTGGGTAGTCCGTATTTTGGTCACAAGGCACGAACTACCCAAGCCTGGCTTGAAACCAACGTTCCGAACTTTATAAGAGCTCAAGACTGGCCCTCATCTAGCCCAGACCTCAACCCTTTAGACTACAAATTATGGTTAATTTAAGAGAACATGGCTTGCTCTAAACGACACGGTGACATTGAGTCTTAAAAAATCTCTGGAGCAAGCAGTGGCGAAGTTTCCCATGGAAACAGTGCGTAAATCCATAGATTCGTGGTCAGACAAATTAAAGGCCTGTATAAAAGCTAAAGGGGGCCATTTCGAATAGAATATTGTTTTTATTTTTGCTAAGACTTTAATAAATATTTACATATAAGTTTTAGTAATATTACATTACTTCATTAAAAAAATGCATTTTCATTTGTAACAGAACTTATTTCCGGACAAGGTATATTATTCATTCATCAAAATCACGAGATATTGCTACTAAATATATAAAATATATTTACCTGGTCCCACAAGCGTTATTCAAACTATAACAGGATTTTCCCCCGAAAATCCCTACTCCATCGAGAGGGATGACAGTATATATCGGAAAAAGAAGTACTATCTTCTGACTTTTATCTGACAGTTTAATGAAGCGGCAAAAGTATCGAGTAGCTAAGAAAGTATTGATACTTAGTAAAATACTCCAATAAAAGTATCGTGTACAAAAATAGCAGGTATCGCACTAAAAGTATCGATATTACTCAAGACAACTTGCGGCGGCAACCATTTTACATTATTACCAGATATAAAATTCTTAAATAGGCGACAGGAAGCAGCGTCAAAGATCGTACACCACCCGCAAAGCGTGGCTATCACGGGGAACCTCCATACAATGGAAGAGGCCCATATCCAACTGTGGACTGTTCGAATTGGTATTGTGAGTACATATATATCATTCTTTGGCGGTATTTAAAAATAGAAGATTTAATGAAACAAAAGCGGCTTTGAGACTTAGGCCAAAGAATTATGTTATTACTAGCTTTTCATTCCGCGGTGTTACTCACGTTCAAATTGTTTATGTACATATATTCATGGTCTGTGTACATATTGTATATATGTACACAGACGGAGTAAATATTTTTATTATTACCCTTGACACAAATATTATTCTTCTTGAAAATATTTTAGCATTCCAATAACTTTACAACAATGACTTCTTATATTTACGCGAACACACTTACTGAAACTAGTTATACGGATTTTATGGCGTTTAATTTTGACTTTTGATTCCCCACGTTTCGGGTGCTTTACAGCACGACTTTTAATGTCGTGGCGGTGCCTGACAAAATGTGGCACATGCCGAGGCGATACGGCACAAAAGAGACCATATCTATGCGAACAGACTATACATCAAGGGAAATTAAACTAAATAGACACCTCGAAATTAAAAGGAATAGCATAAAAAGGCTTCAATCGCAGAAACAGTATTTAAAAAAATTACAAGTTGTAAGAAATACTAGATTCGCTGACAGAGACATATTTGATAAATAAAGAAAATAAACAGTTCTTAAAAAGATAGGAATTGATGAAAGCGAACTTTTAAAGAGACAATTACTTAAAAATAAGACTGGAAAACTGCCTAGAACTAAACATTCCCCAGAGTTTAAATCTATTGCCCTCACACTTAATAATTAACTAAAAACCTACCGATATGTACCTATATAAGTTTTTGGAAAATATTTGCCTGCACTACGGACATTGATTTAGTGGTACAGTACCATCGATGGCCGACCAGGGTTTACTCAACGGCATTAAAATTGAGAGTGGAGAGTAACACTGATAAAAAAATATTGAACCTTGGTCATGGATGAAATGAAAATTAAGCAATTGACTTATGGCGGCGCTATAGTCGCGCCACAAGCGAAAAACACATCGAAGCCTAAATCGCGCTATCAAAGTTCTGAATCAAAACGGTATATATATTCTATATAGCTCCAAACAATCACACGGAGTATTGGCCCCTTCCCGGGCAGAACACCTTGCCAGGCGGGAGATCTCCCCTTTTCCTTCACCGGCTACAGACTTAATACCGTGTTAGCAGCCAAAGGCTATGTTGACTACGTTGACAATAATTACTTCACCGGTTAGAGTGATGAACCCGACGCGATTTGAACACGCAACCAACAGCCTTGGGAAAATACAACTCCAAGCCTTCGTCATTATCCTTAAGAACCCCTATAATTTTCTACTACAGTATTCAGTTCTAACAAGCTAGTCCAACTTGTCTTCATCTCGATTCACCGCAGATTTATAAGGCAGACTTTTGACACTTGCTCCGGCACATCGTTCTCACCGGCATCACTTGTAAGTGCGTAGTACGGCATGCATTACAAACGGCATATCGTTTGCACTCGCGTCACTTGCCCTTACGCGCACATCATGCATTCCCCACGGCATAAGGACGCACCTGCAATCGGAGTGCACTATCAACCTTCAGTCTCAGCAGGGGGGAGGGGTGATATGGCAGTGCAGTCGTCGCGCCACATACGAATATAATAATAATAATAATGTCCTCCAGACCAAATTTCGGTCACGGCGGCCAGCCTCAAAGGAGACTAGCCATTGGCGCAGGACAGGATTATAGTGCCCAAGTGTATGCGCAAGCACAGGTGCACTCTACATTCCATCACTCTCATAATCCGATGGGACGGTAAACCGACCCGACCGGAGAGAGATCAGGCGCAGGTCCTACGGCTTTACGTGCCTTCCGAAGCACGGGGGTGATATACAGCCAACTTCCTGACTCCGGGCGGCTATTGAGAATTTCTTGACGGAAAAACTCGATAATTTTTTCGCCCGACCCAGGATTCGAACCCAGGACCTCATGATCAGCAGTCGCGCCACTACAACCACTAGACCAACGAGGCAGTCACATATTTATTTAGATATGTTACTCGCATAGTCACATGCGAATAACACATCTAAATAAAAGAAATTAATAAACAATGCACTTAGTTTAAAACAGTAACTTAAAAAAAATTGGTAGAAGTTAACAAACATCTAGCTCATTTCTTATACAGTCCAACATTTTTTACTATCGATTGAACAGATAGCAATTTCGACAAAGAAGTACTTTCAATCTGTTTCTCTGTTGATAAATAGTTGAGCCAACTTTTGAAAATTACGTTCTAATTAATAACAATTAATTAAATTAATCGATTACGGGTGTTTAGATGTTTGACATGTAGAAACATCGATTCTTTAATTTTAACATCGATGATTATTGAACATCACTAATCCTAAGTCTGTGGTGTAGAAGGTACTCTAAGGTAGCGGATAACTTCAAACTAGAAATGTGTTTCGTTCAAGTTCTACCCTCAATCCTCTTTAAAATCTCTTTTTATTTTCGATGAAGGTTACTAACGCTGACAAGTATATTAGACAAATTAACGTGATCGCTTCCGTGTTATTTTTTGTGAAACTCGTGTAAATCTAAGTGAGTTTTCGTTATAAATTACATTTAATAGGAAAAGGGTAAGGTAATAAGGCTTCTTAAACATAGAAAATATAGTAATTTGTTTTTATTTTAATACGATACTTGACGGTAAGTGGTTGCTGTAGCCTATAGACATGTGCATGTGTTCTCAAATATTAATCAAAATGCAGATGCGTTGTCACCCGTGAGGACTAAGATGGAATGCCTCGTTTCCAGCAAAAAAGGTCTCCAGTTTTCCACACTCGCCATACAAATCACAGTAGCGTTAAGCTGCTATTTTACGCTGGTATTCTGTGAGAGCATGGTCCACCCCCAATCAAACCGACCAATTCGTGCTACAACTATACTAGTAATATAGCTGCAGCATAGCTCTATCATGTATAACATTGGATTGTTAATGTTGTTATTGTAGGGAAAAAATAAATTAAGGCGTACTAATAAAAGTTACAGCATATTTTATGTGGTAGAGCCATTCTGCAGTTATATTAGTAGTATAGTTGCAGCATGAATGGGTCGGCTTGACTGGGGAAGGACCACACTCTCACAGAATACCAGTGTCAAATAATAGCTTAATGCTGCTGTGTTGTGAGTATGGTGATGTATGGTGAGTGTAGAGAACCAGAGACCCTTTTTACTGGAAACAAGGCATTCCATCTAAGTCCTCACAGGTGACAACGCATCTGCATTTTGATTCATAATCGAGAATAGATATAGATGTCTATGGGCCACAGCAACCACTTACCATCAGGTGGACTGTGTGCTTGTTTGTCACCCTATCCTATAAAAAAAATATACGTTCCACTGCTGGGCACAGGCTTCCTCTCATTTCTGAGAGGGTTTTAGGGCGAGGAAGTGTCAGCCGCGCTGCTCTAATGTGTGTTGGCGAACTTCACATGTCTTCGAAATATTTTTTTTCTTATTCCTCAGACGTGCAGGTTTCCTCATGACGTTTTCCTTCACTGCCGAGCAAGTGGTAAATCAGCACTTAAAACTGCAACTAACAATTTCATTGATGCCGGTGGGGGTCGAACCCGGGTTACTCGCTTTCTTATATTTACAGCGAGAGTTAAACATCTGAGCTAACACGGCTCTACTAATATGCTTATACATTTATCATGAAGTGTATTCCTTGATCCTTGTAGAAGTTTTATAAGTACTCATAGTTTAATAAATTCCACAAAGAGAGTACAGTACAGTACAGTAAATTATTTCCTTAAATGTGATAAATTATACTGCAGAGGTATGATAATACTCTTATGTTGTACTATTTATAACATTGTTTACTAGATTAATTATTTTCTAGATTCCGTTTAAAACATGGGGGATTCAAAGAAACCAGAAGCAAATTTAGAGGCAATCTATCGCTTAGAATTTTACAAGAAACAGAAAAATTGGAAACTTAGTAAGGACAAAAAAAATAAAAAATCTGATCAGGGTGAAGTCATCAAGTAAGAATATTTTATTACAGATTGAGTGAAGTAGTACTTAAACAATAATTATTTTGTAAATTTATGCTCTATAAACTCTCCTTTAACTCATTTTGCCTTCAGGCCTCCAGGCCTTACTTGAGGGTATTACTGGCATGCATATTTTGAATGTAATGCGATGAGATGAAGATGTTTTGGTTTGTATGGAACCAACATTCCCATATTGTTAACAAATTTCCTCGTCAGTCTACCTGAGATTTAAGTTGGGTTATTTGTTATTTCTTTTAATAAATTTTTTACATAGTTCATGAGAAAACAAGAATTAAAAGACAACTAAATAGCTTAGTTGAAAAGCATTAGCAGACTATATGCTAAATAAATTTGTAGATGCCCTACCCAGAGTGAATGCACAATTATTATCTAATTTTAATGATATTATGATGATAACTTATAATATTTAGATATTCTTAACTGGTGCTAAAAGTCAAGAAATACCTATTTTAAGTTTTGGTTATGTTGAGAGAAACAATGCTTAGTACTTGAAAGAGTACAAATAATTTTTCAAAAACTTTGAGGTGCTTGAAAGAGAGTTCTCAAAATTTAGGCTTTAGTGAGTTCTAAACCATTTTATTTAGATTTTACTTAAAAAAAAACCTTTTTTAAAATTATAATTATTTTCTTAAATGATAAATTGTTAATAAAGATATAAATTGAGATGCATTTATTTGGAGAATCAATATATAAAAACAAATTGCCTATTTTCATTACCAGGGTGCACTATTCTACTAAATATTGTGACATATTCATTCCATGAAGAGTACAGATCGCTTAGTAAATTGACTATTGTTAGAGAAGTTTTATTTTACAATTTTTTGGTGTTTTTTTTTAATTTAATGCATTTCTTTTCAGGAATCGAGTAAATGAAACATATGATGTGTTGGAACCCAAAACAAAAGTGTGCGAACTTAATGACCGTTTCAGTAAAACAGGTTATGGTTAGTAGTACATTATTCCATATTTATTCTAAACATTTTTAAATATTTAATTTCTAATTGAATTTGCAGAACAAAAACCTTGTATCAACGTTTTAAAAGTTTACTACAAGGTCTTCTGTATTCAAATCATCAAAAAAATCTCATTTCAAAATTCCAATTTTTAAACAAGGTTTTTGTCATATCTTTAAATAATAATATAATAAACTTTGCAGAAAATTCGTGTCTGTATGTAATGCTAACATTTTCTAGAAAGAACAAGTAAACTGAACATAGGGCACTGAAGTTTAATTAGACTTTATTAGAATTTTCTTAGTCAGCCCGTCTGTCTGTATATTCACAATTCACTAGAATGCTACTGGACAGATAATAAACAACACAGGACAAAAAATACTCTAAAATAATTACAGACCCGGGGCGACAGGTAATGTACAGGCTACTTTTTATCCGATTACGGAATTTTAAGAAATGAGGGTTATTATTTTTTTCCTTCAGGATCAGAATCAGAATATTTATTGCCAGCAAACTGTGTATGTACGATTTGCAGGTGATAATGCAAATAAAATTTTACACGGTTTACCTATATCGGGTATGCAATAATTGAGAAACAAAACTTGATATAAATTTTTTGATAATTAAATATACATTTAAATTATAAAAACATTGTGTATTAACCATTTCTTAAGGTGTATTTTAAAACTTGGTAAGTCCATGGCTTTTATATCAAGTGGCAGATGAATAAATATTTTAATATCTGTGCAAAAGGTTTATATTAATTATTTGAAAATAGTTGCTATTCTATTTGAAATTTCTAAAATGTAAATATTAGTGAGAGTGAGAATGCCTTTTTATTTGAATACGTTTCTTAGAGTTTCATCTGAGTACATATTATAAATAATCTTCAGACATCGCTTTTGCGGAATAAATGTTGACTGCACGTTTGTAGAATTACCCCAGAAAATAATACCGTAAACCAAGAGGGTACACCTGGCCGTAACATGCAGCCCTTGATCAACGAAAGTTGTTTCTGCTAATATCAATAATGCATAACTCTAGAGAACTCTAGCTAGAGATTTTTTGGTTTATTTTTCTTTTTCAAATGAGATTTCTAGTTTAAACGAAAGTCTATGGTGACTCCAAAAAATATAATGTAAAATATTTAAACAATTTGTTTTGTAATTTCTGAATTGAATAATTTTAGTCGGGAGCGCACGTACGCCTGCGGTCACAACTCGGCGGTTGCCGACCCCTGGTCTAGTGTAAAAGTATACCATATATTATGTGGTCTAGTGTGATATGAGACCACGAGAGGTATCCGTCTGGCTTAAAGAAAATAATTTTCGAAGAAAATATCCTGAATGCGCTGAAGTTTGTCATAATTATTTTAATTCGTGTTTTATATTTTTAAAGATACATAACGTTAATGACTAATGATAATGTTAATGACATACAAAACTTATTGACTAGATCAAAGTTTTTGTATGACAGTATTCCCATAGGCCGCTCAATCTTTGAATCTCTGGATTGACTGTTATATATACAGGGTTATTTTTAAAGAGTAGTCAAATTTAAAGTTAGTTCAAATATATAAAAAAAAAAAACTTAAAACTCAGGTGCTGAGTGTAGTTATTATACAGGGATATTTGTTTGCAATAACTGGCCAAATTTGCAAAGAAGGTTCAAAATAAGAAATATAAGCAAATGGTGAAGAAAAATTATTTAAGAAAAATCTCAAACTTCTGTTCTTCTATTTTTATCTTTTAAATTCAAAATGCGTGATAATGTATTATTTTAACTGATTTTACTGAGCACGCACATATTCGAAAGGGTCTATCGGTACCTAGGTAAAAACTTTTTTGCGCATAAATCACATTCAATTTGGGATAATTTCAAATAAAAGTAGAAGCCTTATTTACTCGTATTTTCAAAAACTGCAATAAATGTATATCATTATATATTTGAACTTAAGTAGAAATGGCCACTCTTTGAAAAATAATCTTGTATGTTCAGTCTGCAATCATTCATTTTTCAATTCAATTCTCTTACGCCTCAACACAAGATAATTATTTAGTTTTGCAATTTCATAATTTTTTACACATTTAACTGTCTTTTTTTTAAAGGAGTTCCGTCTACTTCCAATTGTCAACAGTCCTACACTTCAAAACCAGTTACTCCTGATTATCCAGCTTACAACAGCCAAAACGCATTCCTTCCCCAGCATGTGTATGGTGGAATTTGGAACTATAGTCTTCAAGATCATATTAACTCTAAACTAAATGTACCACAAACTGAAAGCAAGTACTGGTCTGGTGGCAAGTACTGGTCTCAAGGAAATTTTGATTCTTACCGTATTAAACAAGAGCACCTGAATTTCAATATCTGTTCTGAAAAACCTCAAGGTTGGTTAGATATCAATAAAAATGAGAATCATGTGCTACAAAGTGACCAGGCGTCGCCGCAAGGTAATTTTTTTATTGTTTTAATTGTTTATCAAATTATTTAGGTTTAATAAAATAAAAAATAAAGTTGGTTTAAATGGATACATGTGAGATAGTATCGAACTTTTTACCGTCTTGTGTGTATAATGTAATAAAAAATCATCATTAAAGGTCTGTCAATATTCAACCGCAGACACGCTACCCAGTTAATTTTTTGATTTGTAGTGTCAACCCTTCCTGCTCTCTATCGCAGGTCTAGGTACTAGGTCGCGTATATAGAAGTTAATTATTCCAACTGGGATAGGGTTGCCAGGTCTTTATACCGAAAAGCCGGACAGACCAGCGAGCTTAATTTTTTAGTCTTAGTAAAATGACATTTTTTAAAGTAAAACAATGTTTTTTATCATTTATCATAAAATCTTAAATTGTAACAATTCAATAAATCAGTCTTCTTTATTATTAATCATTCAATATGCATTAGTTCATTACAATATTAATTTCAATAATTGCTATAGTATGTATGTAAGTACATGAAAAATGTAAAGAAATGGTCAAGTTTAAAAAGCCTAACAAAAGCTAGACAGGCCGGACACCGTCTAATTTGGCCGGACACGCAACCAAAAAGCCTGACTGTGTCCGGCTTTATCCGGACTTCTCTCTTAGTCGACTTTACATCACTTGCACGATAGAATAGATGGACAGATGTAGCTGTCTCTAAAATGTATGATCTAGGATTATACGTAGCCTTATATTATAATGATCGCGTGTTTGATAATGTTCAAGCAAATGTTGATCAAAGCGATATCAACCAACCAACGCGATTTAATACTAACAAAATAATATGAGTCTTAGTTACTTCATTAGATTAATTCTTCTTTTGATAACTTCTAATTATTTTTTCTATTATATGCCGATTCTTGACTTTTATCCCATTTGATGTTTAGTGTTAATGTAGCCGAAGATATTAAATTCTATTGCTGAACTTAAAAACTTATTTACTACAATAATATTGCTTTGAAGACATCTACGTTGTTAGATGAAAACCCCGACGCTCCCATATTCCGCAACAAAAGTCGATGCTAACCGTTTAATTTCAATGGGTGCGTTTGGCAGAAAAAAGCGGTAGCAAGCGCTTGTAAGCAAAATGGCGAAACTAAACAGTTTTCAGCCAGGACACGTTTGCTAACTTCAGTAGCGCTGACACAATCCGCCATTTTGCTTATTTAATTTGTTTGTTTTGAAGCAGAGTTTATAAGTTGTTTTGTGTAATATTAGTTTTAATTAATACAATGACATGAATAGAGATATACATGTTATTAAAAATTCATGTTTGGTAAGTTTTTAATATGAATACTTTACAAACATATATTTAAATTGGGTTAGGTTCCCCGGTTAAAACTAACTTCGTGTCCTAGAGGAAAATAGCTACTTACAATTTGACAGCGCTTACCGCTAACGATCGCCATTTTGCTTACAAGCGCTTGCTAGCGCTTTTTTCTGCCAAACGCACCCAATGTGTAGAAGGGCTCGCTCTTTGTTGCTAATCATTTTTTCTGATAATGTGCATCCCATTTTAATTTTGTATTTATTTAATAGAACTGTTTTGCTTGGTAGATTGGCCTAATTACACTAACGCGCTAAAATGGTATGACGACTACACGTTCGAAGACACGCCGGTCCCCCCAAATATGTGCACACGGTTGCCAGAGGGCGCATATCGCCGAGGAATACAAGAAATGGTAAGTTCACCATTTTGTATAGCTTTTCTAGACTGTTATTATTTATCGGTCTGTAACCGGTTTTTTTTTTTTGCCATTTTTGCCATGCCTTTTTGATTGGTTTGGTTTTTTGGCTTGACAGTCGCATTGGCGATCGCTGTACCAGATTCCCCGCTGCTTCTAGTCGCCGCTCCGGTCTGAGTATTTCACAATATGTTATATATGACATATTAGTCATATGAAAGTTACATCCTATATACGTCCCACTGTTGGGCACAGGCCTCCTCTCACTTCTGAGAGTGTTTTTGGGGCAAGGAAGTGTCCGTCGCGCTGCCCCAATGCGTGTTTGTGGACTTTACATGTCGAAATATTCTTTTTGTTTTTGTTTTTCAGACATGCATTTTTTTTAAAGTTTTGTCTGCTACGTGGTAAATCAGAACTTAAAATTTCAATTAACGATATCGATATCGAACTCGGGTTGCTCGCGCACTGTGAAAATTACAGCTTATATCTTGTATCACGTTGTTTGTCCGCGATGGACTCCTAAACTACTTAACCGATTTTAAGCAAATTTGCACAACGTGGTCCAACTTGAGAGTACGATAGTTTTTGCCTATGAGTGTCCCACAATTTATTTTTTTGCGAATTTAAGAGGGCATATGCGTTTCGCGTCGAAAACTACATGTTCTATGGTTTTTCCAAAGGCGATATCGTAACGACGTGAGGAGATTATTTGCTGAAAATTAGGGCTTTAGAAAGATGAAGTCTTTATTTAGTACATAGCAATGCAAAATCATAGTTTTTAATGACGGTTTTTTAGGGCGAAGACAATCCCTTCACAGCGTTTTACGAATATATGCATCAGAGTTATCTTTCAGGTTGAATACAACCATTACTAAAAGCTAAAATACTTTATTTTAAGCGTTATTATAATGGAATATATAGTCTTTTAATGTATAGCAAAATCTAAATTACGAAAATATTTCGATTTAATATTATAAAATAATATTATAAAATCACCAAAACTGTCTACTTCAATGTAATTTTTTCTATGTATTTGGTTATAAAAATATCTATTTTAATTATTTTATCAAACTACATGTAATGTTAAATATCCAAAAAAATTTAGCTCGTTTTATTTTGTCAATTATTTTATATAATTTTTTTAAAAATACTATAAATCATCGTGCGCAGAGGCCGTTCGATTCAGTACGCTCCGGGTAATCCCAACGACAGGACGTTACTTTTTCTCACCGACACCGCGCGATCGCGTTGAAACACCGATAGGGCTATACTACACCACACTATAACTAGATACCTATAGCACCATCGAGCATTTTAAACGATTGACACTTTTATAAGCGATATTTTTGGTAGTAACTAATTTTGAAATATGTTTATGATTGTAATATTTAAATATTAAATGATGTAATGGTGGCAAATTTTCATTTCATACATATTTTTTTAGAAATGAGTAATGAACGTAAGCAATTCGGATCAAGTAAAAATACAAAATCATTGGCTTTCACCTTTGGCTCCGTGGCGGAGTGACTTGGTAATGAGTTGTAGCGCTGAGCGTCGCAGGTTCGAATCCCAAATGTAACAAAAATTTGTATTACCTACAAATAATTGTTCCAGGTCTGGATGTTTGTCCTTGTGAAATTAATGTATTTAAACTGCCCCAACGATGTACTTAGGAAAAATTCGTAGTGTGCAGATAACGTTATGATTAAACAAAGACATGCCATCAAAATCATAACTTGTAAAATAACCAAGTCTCTCAATGATGATACGGCGGTGCAGCTGTTTTGCTCGACTTGGCGGGGGCACGGTAGTGCCCCCAGATATAAAACATATGAGCCGTGCTTGAGTTGAGTAGCTCAAGGGCGTAGTGCTCGCCGTAAACGCGAACAATCCGGGCTCGATCCCCGTTAGTGTTGCCAGGTGTCCCGATTTGCGCGGGACGTCCCGATTCACCCTTGATCGGGACGCCAAATGTCCCGATTTTCACTAATCTTCTTATTCTATACTTTAATCCATAATTTTGACAGCAAAAATGATTATATCTGTTAGCTACTACCACATTAAAGAAAAATTCAGGGACTGCAAAAAAAAAAAACAAATACTTAGTTCAAAAATGTTTTAATTTGCCTAAAATGAAAAAAAATTAGTTTTTACGATGTTTGGATGAAAACTTATTCGTTTATAAGATCAGACCCGAATAATAATTATAAAGCACAAAAATAAAGTAAAGTTACAGTCACAATTTCTCGCATTACTCGCATACTGTGATATTTACAGTTAGCGTTGACCATCTGAGCTACCACGGCTCTCAATAAAGCACAAAAAAGGCTACAAAGAACGTATATTTTGTAGTCATTGTAGTTGTCCGGATATGAAAACCAAATCCCCGATTATTTTTACCTTCCGTCCCGAAATTTTACTTGCTAGACCTGGCAACACTAATCCCCGCCGACACTAATGAAATTGTTAGTTTGATGAATTATGTTTACATTATGAAACAGAATAAAAGTTTATCAAATGATATATATTTTATACAATACATATTTTTCAATTAGAACATATACATATTATAATACAATGTCGCCCATCGGCAAGTGACCGCCCGGGATATTCTGCATGTACATGAAAAATTATCGGTAAAAAACCTAAAAAGGGGGGGGTCTATCTTAAATACTTTTTAAGTTATTGAATTTTTAATTTTTTGAATGATGTTGGTCACCTTGTTCCACACTTTTTGCTCTAGCTCCAATGCTACGGGCACGATTTTGATTCTGTTTTCTTATTTCATCAGGTTAATAAGTTGTTTTGTTGGATTACGTAACATTTTTAGTTAAAATAAGGCGAATCATAAAAATAAACGAGAGACAAAGACATTTTTTCTAAGCAAAAAAGTGATATTTATTTACAAAAACACGTGTAAGTACATAAAATGCCCCCCTTAACATGGGCTTTTTACTCATTATTAATAATCTAGAGCATAACTACTACACATTTACAATACACTATCAATATCTATCTCTTAAAATTTTTTAATAACAGCGTGTCAAAAATTTGCTCCATATCAAGCAAAAAAAAGGTCATCCAGGTAGAAACCGGTTCTTAGAGACCGCTAGATAACGCACGTGCGCACTCTTCTCGGTTGGTTGTTTGTGCATCATTCAGTCGCTCGATTACTGATCCCGGGACGTTACGTGTTTTTTAATTTGTGCGCTATTTATCTTTTCGAGGACCATTCCTGTGCGTTTCAAGCATCGTAATGCTACGATTGCGTGATTTACCGCCTTCTCACGTAGCTGATATGCATTTTGTATACGGTTTTTGTGATGGGAATGCACGTTCTGCTGTCGAAGAGTACAAACGTCGTTATCCAGGTAGGCCAGTACTTGGGTACCGGTCCTTCATTGCTGTGCATCGTCGTTTTTGTGAGCAAGGACTTCCACGACAAAATGAGCCTGGCGTGGCACTTCACGTGGACATGGAAGAGGAAGTGTTAAGATTAGTGCGCGCTGACCCTATGACAAGCATTCGTCTCTTGTCAATAAGACTGAATGTACCAAGAATAACAATCTGGAGAATTCTTAAGAAAGAAGGCCTCCATCCTTATCACTTCCGGCGTGCTCAACATTTGGAAGATGTGGATTACCGTGCGAGATCTGTGTTTTGTAGCTGGATTTTATCGCAACAAAGAACCAATCCTGAGTTTCTAAAGAAGATTTTGTGGACGGACGAGAGTACATTCACAAGGGCGGGTATTACAAACCACCGAAATCTTCATGTCTGGGCCGCTGAAAACCCACACGTCAGAAGAAAAACATCTTTTCAGAAAGAATTTTCTGTTAATGTATGGGCTGGAATAATTGACAATATGCTCATTGGCCCTTACGTATTGCCTCACAGGCTAGATCAACACGCATATTTAGATTTTCTCCAAAATACGTTGCCCTCACTTTTGGATGAAGTGCCGCTGGCAACGAGAAGAAGAATGCATCTGCAACTAGACGGAGCCCCAGCACATTTCGCACGACTAGTGCGAAATTATCTGAATGAAAATTATCCGCGATGGATCGGTCGAGGAGGCTCCGTTGCTTGGCCGCCGAGATCGCCCGACCTGACACCCTTAGATTTTTATTTATGGGGATTCATGAAACAGAAGGTGTATGCCGCGCGCATTGAAAGCCGCGAACAATTAACGGCTAGGATTTTTGCTGCCGCAGAGGAAATTAAAGAAAATCCTGCAGAATTACTGCGAACAACCAATAGTGTAGCCACGAGGGCTTTTATTTGCTTACAGGAGGGTGGGGGCCATTTTGAAAACTTAATTAATTAAAATTGTTGTTTTTTTTAATCATGCCTGTTATTTTTATTATAAATAGGCATTTCTGCATTAATAGTTTTAACTCTATGTCGCCATGTCGTCCGCATCAATTATTTAAAGGGTGCGCACGTGCGTTATCTATCTACCGGTTTCTAGGAACCGCTCTCTACCTGGATGACGATGATGCACAGCAAGGAGGGACCCGTTTTTGACACGCTGTTATTAAAAAATTTTAAGAGATAGATATTGATAGTGTATTGTAAATGTGTAGTAGTTATGCTCTAGATTATTAATAATGAGTAAAAAGCCCATGTTAAGGGGGGCATTTTATGTACTTACACGTGTTTTTGTAAATAAATATCACTTTTTTGCTTAGAAAAAATGTCTTTGTCTCTCGTTTATTTTTATGATTCGCCTTATTTTAACTAAAAATGTTACGTAATCCAACAAAACAACTTATTAACCTGATGAAATAAGAAAACAGAATCAAAATCGTGCCCGTAGCATTGGAGCTAGAGCAAAAAGTGTGGAACAAGGTGACCAACATCATTCAAAAAATTAAAAATTCAATAACTTAAAAAAGTATTTAAGATAGACCCCCCCTTTTTAGGTTTTTTACCGATAATTTTTCATGTACATGCAGAATATCCCGGGCGGTCACTTGCCGATGGGCGACATTGTATACTCAATAGGGTGAAAATGTAAAGCCGACTTCAATTTACTAAAAGAATAAAACAATTTCCACATATTAGCCTCCGATTTCTATACACTATATAAGCCATTATATGGAAATTATTTTTTATTATTTTAGTTCCAATAGTATCAAAGACAGGTATATAATCAAAGATCAAAGTGATTCGTAGTCGTCGTTAGGCAACTATTACAGCCTCACGCTCGCCCTGACACGCACACAGAGATAACATTGTAGTGTGCGTCAATATTACGCCGTTCCAAAGCGATCGCGTAGATTTCGACTTGGACATATTTGAATATGCGCTCTTAAGGATTTTTAATAGAACATGACAAAGAGTCGTCGAAAAGGGCAGAATAACGTCTGCCTGGCAAGTTAGTGTGTGTATATATATATATATGCTCGTTGTAATTTTCACAGTACACGATATATATATATAAATATATCGACTAACAAAACTTTAGTGGGTTGCACGCCACAACTGTATTATAGATGCAGCGCGAACGGGTCGGCTTAACCAGCGTTACTTTTCAGATGAAAGTGACGAGAAACAGACACTATTCATTTCGATGTCATTTGGCCATTTATCATATAGTGAATAGTGTCCCATATGTCAATCACCCTGGTATGATTGAACACAAATTATATATAAGCAATATACAAAATCTACAATTGATGTAAAAAGCCTCCCCTTTTAAATCGGTTACGGTTGTAGGTTTTGTAAATAATTGATTGTAGGTTTTCAAGGTAAACAATCGTTTGCTGTGGTCTGTTACTTTATTAGCTTTTTCTTGTTATCGTTCGGTTTGCGTGTAGCCAGCCTAAGCTGCGTGTCACAGCACAGTGTAACAAACCCGAACAAACCTTTATTGACAAGATGTTAACTTTGTTTTATAGATGTGTTCCAATGCTGAGGTCGAGTTTGACTCGATAAGCCAAGTACCCCCTAACAGCTGGGATGAGTTTGAGCGTGGCGCTCATGTCGCAGCACACTCCACAGAGAGAGAATTAAATGTATCAAATGGTGAGTATAAACCCGTCGTCATTTTTAAACATCTCGTTCTTAACATAAGACGGTATTATATTTAGGAGAATTCGTCATAATTCTACGCTTGGCGGTTGGATTTGGGGAAGCAGTACTGCAGTTGGCTCACATAGGGTAGCAGCATTAGAGGCGTAAGTCTTTAACAGCGTTTATTTAAAGTTGAATTAACATTTACATCTTGTTGAGCCATACTGCAGCTATATTATGGCTGTAGCACGAATGAGTCGGCCCGACCGGAGAACGACACCGCTCTCACAGAATACCAGTGTGAAATAGCAACTTAAGGCTGCTGTGTTTTGTGTGGTTAGTATAGAGAACCGGATACCTTTTTAATGGATACGAGGCATTCTGTCTTACTCTTCAGGGGTGACATCGCATCTGAATTTTGATTCTTAATCTTGGATAAATATACATATCTATGGGCCACAGCATCCACTCCACCATCATGTGGACTGTATGTCTATTTGCCATCTTATTTTTATAAAAAAACGCCATACATCATCATCACGTATAACTTCTTGTTCATGAGCAAATAACCATTCATTTCCTGGACATGACTTTCTCCATTGCCTGATTTAGAGCTCCAACAGCTTAGTTAATGAATATACTCCCCCTCCCCCCAACCGTCTGCTCTATGTTTACCTTTATAGCCCACGAATATATTACTATTACTAGATTTTTATATTATACTAGCTTTTCACCCCGCGGTTTTTTTTACAGGAGAGGGGGCAAACGAGCATACGGCTCACCTGATGGTAAGTGATTACCGACCCCCATGAGCAACTGCAACACCAGGGGAATTGCAGATGCGTTGCCGGCCTTTTAAAAAGGAGTAGGCTCTTTTCTTGAAGGTCCCTAAGTCGTATCGGTCCGGAAAAATCTCTGGTGGTAGTCGATTCCACAAAGAAGTTGTGCGAGGAAGAAAACTTCTTTTAAATCGCACGGTGGTGAACCGCCAGTCATTCAGATGGTATGGATGGTATCGAGAGTTTTGTCGCGATGTGCGATGGTGAAATTGTGCGGCTGTAATTAGTCTGAAAAATTTCTCAGAGCACTCCCCGTGGTAGATGCGATAAAATACGCAAAGAGATGCAACATCTCTTCGCAGTGCCAGTGAGTCAAGCCGATCGGAAAGAGCTCGGTCACCGATGATTCCAACAGCTCTGCGCTGGATGCGATCAAATGGAAGGAGCTGACACTTGGGGGCCCCGGCCCAGAGATGGGAACAGTTTTCCATGTGCGGCCGAGCCTGCGCTTTGTAAAGTTGCAGGCGGTGCGTCGGCATGTAATACTGTCCCGCTCTGCTGAGCAAGCCAAGCTTTCTAGACGCCAATTTGGCCTTCTCTTCCAAGTAACCACGAAAATGCACGTCACTCGATATGTCGACGCCGAGGATTCCGATACTGGCTGAGGCAACAAGGGGAGTGCCTTGAAACTGAGGAGATACGACGAAGGGGGTGTTTTAATCGGTAAATGCGCAAACTTGTGTCTTTTGGGGATTAAACTGAACTAGTTTTAGTCGCCCCCAGTCCGAGACTTTGTTCAACAAAGTTTCGACTTCAGACACAAGTTCGTCCCGGTACTCTGCGACGTTTTACCGAGAAATATTGGCACGGCCGGTGTATAAAGCATCACCAGTGCTGTCGTCTGCATAGCAATGAATGTTATCGGTTTACAACATGTCATTGATATGCAGAAGAAACAGCGTTGGTGATAGCACGCAGCCTTGTAGAACACCAGCGTTAATGGGCTTGTAATCGAAGCATGCACCGTCTACTACGATTTCGCCCACATTAAATAAAATTTTCCTAATAGTAAGTGTCGACCAGCGCACATAAGCAATTGCAACACCAGGATAATTGCAAGTGCGTTGCCGGTCTTTTTAAAAGGAGTAAGTCTTATCCGTCTAGAAAAATCGCCGGTGGTAGATAATTCCACCAAGATTCAATCAATCCAATATTGCGAGGAACAAAACTCCTAGTAAACCGTACAGTCATGGTGGACTGCCAAGCTTCCAGATGTTGTGGATGATACCTTGAGTTTTGTCCCGATGTGCATTGGTGGAATTTGGTGGCTGGAATTGATCCGAACAATATGGCTAACTACTCCCCGTGGAAGATGCAATGGGATGCAAAATTTCTTCGTAGTGCTAGTGAACAACAAACATAAAGAACTAGGTCAACGACGATTCGAGTCACTCTTCGTTGGATGCGGTAATGTGGAAGCAGTTGGCACTAAGACATCCCGGTCCAGACATGACAATAGTACTCCGTGTGAGGCAGAACTTATATAGTTGCAAACGGTGTGCCAGCATGAAATACTGTCCCTTCCAAGTGACCGCGGAACTGTAAGTCATTCGATATGTTAATGTTGAGGTTTCTGATGCTAGGTGAGGCAACATGGGAGTGCCCTGAAATTGAGGAAATAAGACGATGAGGTTCTTATTAGTGGTAAACGTGCAAATCCTGTGTCTTTTGAAGTTTAAACTGAACGAGACTTGACTTCCGTTATTCAATGACGTGTGCCCGAGAAAAATTATATACAGAACAAACAATGTAGACGATATCACACAGCCCTGTGAAACACTAGCATTCAAAGTCTTATTGCCCGAGTATGCACGGTCTACTACGACCTTGATGCTCCAGTCTGCAAGAAAACTAATGATCCCATTGCACAATTTCTTGGTAAGCACATACCACTTCTAAAGAACAGAGAGAGAGATAGGCACTTCTAAAGAAGCGCTTTACGCCAAAGTCCTTCGAAGGCCTTCGCTACGTCCAAAGTAACGACCATGGTACAATCCAAGGGGGAGGCTCTTGGATTGTACCGCTTCTGCTCATCTATGAGTCAGGTAAATTAGAAGATTTGAACTAGAACCCGCTGTTTAGTGGTCCTGAAGGTACCTTATGATTATAATGGATTTATAGTTTACTATTGGATTCAATTATTTTACAGAACAAGCACACGATAGTGAGAAGCCGTAACGTTGGACGGGTCTGAGCGGTCGCCTTTTTAGGGATCGGGTACATCAAATCTGTCTTCCATAAGTTCAGGATTACACCTAGGAAGTAGGAGAATGCGTAGCAAAATGCGTTAGAACTGTTGCTAACTACGGTGCACCCGTCTTCAGCAGAACAGGGGGGCTCTATCAGGCCTACTCGACTTTTGAGGTCCAGGTAGAGGAATATTTTGCACACTGAGCGCTGTGTAAACTGCACAATCCATTATGGAGCAATCACACCACAGGATGGCTATTTATTTATTTATATGTGTAATGGTTGACGGTGTATACCCCCGTGATCGTCGTCGTCGAGTCGAGTTGCCCTCAATAAGATGACCTAAAAGATAGACTTTCTCCCCCCCTGTGCAGACATGGAACAGATGGCGGCTTACATTAAAATTTAATCTTAATAAAATTAGAGGTAGGAAAGAGATATGGAGCATTTTAAAATATTTGAATCACGTCCAGTCAGTCAACAAAAGATCAAAGGTACCAAATAATTCAAAGTCTTATTCTCACAATATATTCATTTGTTTTGTACCAAAAATACAGAAAGAGCAACAAATAAAATACTTACGGCACTTACTCTATCATAGATTGTTAATATTAGGTATATCAAATGTTATTCTGTACGTAAGTGGTGCTTGCAAAGGCAAGCTCAGCGCCCCCTCTGACCATGCACCCTAGGCTCCAGTCTATTTAGCCTGTAGGTAAATCATCATCTCTCTCCCATCTGAAGGAGTAGTCCGCTAGTCCCCTGGCGCTAAAGAAGTATGATCTCTTACGGCGCCTCTACACGTTGGCCAACACAGTGGCGAATGTAGTGGCCAATAGCATTGGCCAACGTGTAGACGGGGTGTTTGGGCTTCATTGGTATGTATTGGAACGATGCCCCGCAAGTTGGCGCGAGATCCGTGTGGTGTCGGTTTTTTACAAAAGATCAAAGGATTGTTGGCAGAGTTTGGTCGCCGCGTCCACACGTTGGGCGCGCGTTTAGTTTGCTACAAGCTCCCAGTGTGATTACACGCACCTGATTTAATTTTTATATTCACGCTTTGTAGGGTGGATGCCCCAATTACCAGCCTTTTAGTGCCAGTTTCAACCTTAAATATTCCTACTACTTTAGTTAGCGCGATTTAATTATTTTTAAACATTTGTTTTAATGGATAAGCTATTTATCAAAAAAAAATAATGAAAATTTATTTACAATCAGATTATTACGAGAACAATTTTAAAATGAAAATAAAATGAAGCACGTCGTTTATACGTGGTAACCATGCAGTTATATTAGAAGTATAATTGTAGCACGAATGGGTCGGCTCGACCGGGGAAGGATCACGCTCTCACAGAATGTCAGCGTAAAATAGTAACCTAATGATACTGTGTTTCTTATAGTGAGTGTAGAGAACCAGATACCCTTTTTAAAGGAAACGAGGCATTTCATCTTAGTCCTCACGGGTAACAACGTATCTGCATTTTGATTCGTAATCGAGGATAGATGTTGATGTCTGTGGGCCACCGCAACCACTTACCATCAGGTGAACTGTGTGCTCGTTTGTCCTCCATCCTATAAAAAAGCGTCGATTTCTTATAATTTAATCGTGCAAGTTTTCGAATCATCATCATCATTGCAGCTCTTCACAAGTCCACTACTGAACATCCTCCTCCAAAGAATGCCGCAAAGCATGGTCCTGTGCCACTTTCCTTGTCATGAGTTTTTCATTTATGTTCTAAGTTATAATTAGTACCTATTATTAAGTCAGTGTTAATTATATTTATTCCTATTGTTTTTGTCTTTCTCAAAAAATAAAAAATTACGAAATAAATTATAAGGTGTTTTTTATATACATCAAATGTCTGATAGAAAAGCAAGTACATGTTTTGCTAAACTTTAAAATCAAAACCCAATTTTAAAACATAGACTAATCGATTATAACTTCTTTAACTTTAAAATAAGTTTAGCTCTAATTAATGGCATTTATTCCAGTTTATGATGCATGTAAAGAATAAATAAAGCTAATCGTATATCTATTTACAGCCCCATTAATATTCACTATTCTTTTATAATTATTTTATAAAAACGTTACCCCACACTTGGATTTTTTCCTGTATCGCGGAGGCAGCTTACAAACATAAATGGCAAGGGACACACATCCAGACCCGGAACAATTATTTGTAGGACATACAAATACTTGTTCCGTGCGGAATTCGAACCCACGGCCCCCGACGCAGCCTCTCATTGCTAAGCCACTGTGCCACGGAGCCGTCGTCTAAAATAAAATAAATTCGTCGGCACATCAGCCTGAACCGAAGTAAACTGAATAACCTTCCAACGTGTGGGTGCCGTCACAAACTCTCGGCCAATACACTCTCGCCACTACATTCGCCACTGTGTTGGCCAACGTGTACGGCCGCCGATCTTTACGCGAATACTACCCATTGAATGAAATTAATTTTACGTTATCCTTTAAATCTTGAAGTTTTAAACATAAGAAATTTATCTAAAAATATGTCATTGAAATAATTTGCTGAGTTGGTTAACTTCATTTGTTTTCCCAGTATCTAGTATAGTACTTTTATAATTTCTTAAATAAATTGATAGAATAGCCGTGTCATGAGTTCCTGAGAGAATCTATCTTATATATCACTTTGTCCTGTTGGTGCCTTAAAGATGAGAAATGATAGAAATTTGAACGACTTTCAATGTATGTTATATCAAGACCGGTGACGAGGAGTAACGATAAAAGTGCGAGATGTCTGGTACAGCGAACGTCAAACCGCTTGCCAAGCGTGAATATTGAGGCATATACCATGAACATCTTTCTTATGACCTTTTGTTATTATAACTGTTAATGATTTATTTAATCGTGTCTACATTCCGTCACGATAATGAGGAGAAAGTTAACGCGTTTTTTTAGGGTAAGACCCGGGCATAAGTCTTACATCAACTAGGCTACATAGCGAGGTGACTGGATTTTCTTGTAATTAGGTCTTTAATTGCTCATTAATTCAACAGTGCTAACCGAAAATGCAGTGGCGCAGTTGTCGCCCTCAGGATCGAGAAAGGATATACCGACTGAGGCTATTATTATGTGGTATCTACAGCTCGAGGAAATTCGACTACAGGTGAGAAAATTATGTTCTAGGTCACAGTAGACTAATTTACATAACATAAACAGTCACGCCTGTCACCCAGAGGGGTAGGCAGAGACTACAGACTTCCATTTAGCACGATCCTGACATACCTCTCTCGCCTCTTCCACATCCATATACCTACGCATACATGCTCGTCGGTCAGGGGTACTCTTAATTTGGCCCATTTTTAGTATATCGCCAATTTGGTCGACAAACTTTCGCCTAGGACGTCCCTTTCCGACTCTTCCATTCACTTTTGCAACATATATTTGCTTTGTCAGTCTTTCCTCATTCATTCTTTCTACATGACCAAACCACCGGAGCATTCCTTTCTTAATCCTAGTCACCGCATCATCTTGCAAACCACACTTTTCTTTTATCACACATTTTCTCACCCTGTCACTCAGATTGCCCTAACATACTCCTTAGCGACCGCATCTACTCTCGTGCCTTTTCTGCCACACCCAACGTTCACTAACATACGTTAAAGTATGGACTAATACAGCATTGTGAATTGCCATACGTGCCTTTTTTGACACATTCTGACTTTTTACAATAGAGTGTAGAGCCCCATTTACTTTATTTCCTGCATTCACTCGTCGTTCAATATCCTCATCATATCTCCCATCCCTGCTGAATACACATCCCAAATATACGAACTCATCCACTTGCTCAATTAACTCTCATTCTATTCTTATTTCACAAATCGTTTTGCTTTCTTCTCTTTCAAAAACCATTACTTTCGTCTTACTTGCGTTCACTTTCATTCCCCTTTCTTTTAATGACCTGTTCATTAATGTAACCATCACTTGTAACTCGGCCGCCGACGACGCAAATATGACTTGATCATCGGCGTACAAAAGGCATTTGATGGTTAACTCACCCATTCTTAACCCGCGTTCTTCAACTTTTAAATTTTCCAAACAACTGACCATAAATAGGTTGAACAGCCACGGGGAAGCTACACAGTCCTGTCGTAACACCTTTATGGATGCCAAACCAGTCCGAGTAGGCCCCGTTGATCCTAACACAAGCATTCGAGTCCCTATACAGAGACTTTAATGCCTGTATCAATCCAGCGTTCAACCTAAATGAGTTCAGCGTTTGCCATAACATATCCTTGTCCACTCTGTCATAAACCTTTTCCAAGTCCATGAACGCACAAAAAACTTTTTGGTTTTTCGCCAAAAACTTCTCCGCGATCATGCGCATGGAAAAGACTTGATCTGTACACCCCATTCCCTTTCTAAATCCGTCTATTCTATAATTTCTAAATCAGTTTCTTTCATAACTCTAGACTAATTTAGTTGCAAAACTTAAAATAATATTCTTAATTTACCTTAGACCTAGCCAGATTGAGCTTTGTACATGATTGTAGGTACTGTAAATCTTGGGACCTCACCGCATTTCTTAACTTCCTTAAAAGATGTATCAATCTGTTATAGTTTTTTTTTCTGGATTTTTGACTATAATTGATTTGGATATCATAAAATCGAAATCAAGTCACGAATCTCGCGTGGTTGTGCCAAAAAGGTACTACCTGGCACAAACACCACATTTATGCTGAAATATCGAAACGAGGAGTACAGTTTTTAAATTCAAAAGTAAATTAATGTACTATTTTTACTCAAAATCGTACTAATAAAATTAGAACAACCGAACCGATCGATTGTCGATTGACGTCGAATATCGATGAATGAATGAATCGATGTTGAATGGATTAGTCGACGTCGATCAATGATTAAACAACATTTTATCGACCAGTATCCGTCGATTAGCTAAAGCTAACACACCAATTGACCGACATCGATCGACGTCGATCAATGGCACCGATCGACGATCGAACGATCGGTGTGATAACACCCTTAGTCATTCCAAAAATCACGACACACAAACCATCTTTAGTGGTATGATTTGTCACCTTTAAAAATAATTTAGTATTATAAGAGTCGAGCTCTAAAAGGAGTCCATTTTGTTTCAGCACTTAAACTCACCTTTTTCATTGACGCCACGAACGAACACACACGCCGGAACTGTTTGCAATAGCTACGAGGAATATTTAACACGCAATTTTAACACTTCGGCACGTCAGACGGCGTTTAATTGTGAGACGCCGCATCATGAAAAGCCTTCCACCACCAATGACTTATTTGTAGTAGGAAGAGGCCGAGGAAGATTACAGGTGGCCCCAGGAGTGGATAACTATAAAAATATTGAAGGTGTTAAAGGGAGGAGAAGTCCATTTAGATTATAGGTGCTTTTATAAAATATATAATGTAATTTAAAAGAGATTTAGATTCCAAAGTATTTCTTGATTGTGTTCAATGGCAGCCATTTATAAACCTTTCAAAAGATCATTTTGTTCATTAAGTCTTGATTAAAAAAATGTTACAAAGTACTAATTTACTTGATTTAAAAATAAGCCTGTGATGCACCATGCTTTTAATTATGAAACCTTTAACTAATTTTTAAATCTTAAATAGTTAAAGGTAATTTTCATTCTTAACAAAAGAAGTAAGAGAATGCGAATTATAAATCCACGTAATAAGTTATAAGGCTCGAATTTGTTAAGTCTATACTAATATAATAAAGCAGAGGAGTTTTTCTTAGAAAATATGTTTATTTTTTATAAATGATATATATGGTTGTAAGAGGTTCTATTATAGGTAGTGATTTATTTACATACTCTCTGGATATGTGATTGTGAATTACATCTTCCATCTATATCTATATTAATTAATATAATAAAGTGGAAAAGTTTTTTGAGTATTTGTTTTTTTTTTAGAAGATATGTTTATTTTTTATAAATTATATATATGGTTGTAAGAGGTTCTATTATGGGTAGTGATTTATTTACATACTCTCTGGATATGTGATTGTGAATTACGTCTTCCGTCTATATCTATATTAATTAATATAATAAGGTGGAAAAGTTTTTTTTGAGTTTTGTTTTCTTAGAAGATATGTTTATTTTTTATAAATGATATATATAGTTGTAAGAGGTTCTATTATGGGTAGTGATTTATTTACATACTCTCTGGATATGTGATTGTGAATTACGTCTTCCATCTATATCTATATTAATTAATATAATAAAGTGGAAAAGTTTTTTTGAGTATTTGTTTTTTCTTAGAAGATATGTTTATTTTTTATAAATGATATATATAGTTGTAAGAGGTTCTATTATGGGTAGTGATTTATGTACATACTCTCTCTGGATATGTGATTGTGAATTACGTCTTCCATCTATATCTATATTAATTAATATAATAAGGTGGAAAAGTTTTTTTTAGTTTTGTTTTCTTAGAAGATATGTTTATTTTTTATAAATGATATATATAGTTGTAAGAGGTTCTATTATGGGTAGTGATTTATGTACAACTACTCTCTGGATATGTGATTGTGAATTACATCTTCCATCTATATCTATATTAATTAATATAATAAGGTGGAAAAGTTTTTTTGAGTATTTGTTTTTCTTAGAAGATATGTTTATTTTTTATAAATGATATATATAGTTGTAAGAGGTTCTATTATGGGTAGTGATTTATTTACATACTCTCTGGATATGTGATGGTGAATTACATCTTCCATCTATATCTATATTAATTAATATAATAAAGTGGAAAAGTTTTTTGAGTATTTGTTTTTTTTTAGAAGATATGTTTATTTTTTATAAATGATATATATAGTTGTAAGAGGTTCTATTATGGGTAGTGATTTATTTACATACTCTCTGGATATGTGATTGTGAATTACTTCTTCCATCTATATATATATTAATTAATATAATAAGTTCGAAAAGTTTTTTTGAGTATTTGTTTTCTTAGAAGATATGTTTATTTTTTATAAATGATATATATAGTTGTAAGAGGTTCTATTATGGGTAGTGATTTATTTACATACTCTCTGGATATGTGATTGTGAATTACATCTTCCATCTATATCTATGTTAATTAATAAAATAAGGTGGAAAAGTTTTTTGAGTATTTGTTTTTCTTAGAAGATATGTTTATTTTTTATAAATGATATATATATAGTTGTAAGAGGTTCTATTATGGGTAGTGATTTATTTACATACTCTCTGGATATGTGATTGTGAATTACGTCTTCCATCTATATCTATATTAATTAATATAATAAGGTGGAAAAGTTTTTTTGAGTTTTGTTTTCTTAGAAGATATGTTTATTTTTTATAAATGATATATATAGTTGTAAGAGGTTCTATTATGGGTAGTGATTTATTTACATACTCTCTGGATATGTGATGGTGAATTACATCTTCCATCTATATCTATGTTAATTAATAAAATAAAGTGGAAAAGTTTTTTGAGTATTTGTTTTTTTAGAAGATATGTTTATTTTTTTATAAATGATATATATATATATAGTTGTAAGAGGTTCTATTATAGGTAGTGATTTATTTACATACTCTCTGGATATGTGATTGTGAATTACATCTTCTATCTATATCTATATTAATTAATATAATAAAGTGGAAAAGTATTTTGGGGGAGGTGTACTAATCCCCCTTAAAGGAAAAGTTGCGGAGCCCCCCCCCTTTTTGAGTTTTTTCAATTTTAATTCTGAGGAAATTTTATTTTTATGGATAAATATTAAGTGTAAAAAACCATGGGGACCTCTTGGGGGGGAAGGAACCCCCTTCACCAAAAATAAATAGAGGGACTCATTCAGAGGGATTTCTGTATCTATTTTGAGACTGCAACGTCTTCGGCGCTGCGGGAAGAGCAGCCTCTACGCCTTTGCGTAAAAATCGCAGGCATCCAGCCTCGCCTCCGCAGCTTCGGCGGCGCCCCCCCCGCCCCCGCCCCCCATTTGTTACAGCAGGCGGAGGCTGCTCTCCCTACGCGCCTCCGTCTCTATAAAAACACTCTAGGGGTAGGACAGACTCGTACCACGTGGAGTCGGGGTCTATTAATTCGGTTCCTTGACATAAGTTGAACCTAACCTATTTTATTTGTTATCTGTCCTAATAGGTGGGTACTGTTTTATACACATGTTTTATACAATTTTATACACATATTGCTTTAATTAATTCTTAGAAATCGTCAGTTTTACGTTACGTCCCACAAGCCGGCAAGAAACGGTAAACACTACACATTTTAATTTTAATAGCTCATAAGGATAATAATTCTGTAATTTAAATATAAACTGTTAAATATATGTGTATGAATGAAAACTATTTAAATGAGTACAAATAATGAGTAAAATGTACAATAAAATGCTACCGAACATGTGACAACTTAACTTTTACAAAAGAACGTTTGATTCGATTTTGATTGACGTCAATATTATAAAAATAATTGATTTTCAATAATTTTTTTCTCAAAAGGTACGAGTTTTCGAATGTTGAAATTTTGCGTGTGTGCTTACAATAGTGTAACCTTTCTGTAAAAAAAAAATCATATAATCTGAGATAGGGATTGACATAAATATTGCAAAAATAATTGATTTTCAATATTTTTTTCTCAAAAAGTACGCTTTTCCGCATGTTGAAACTTTACGTGTGTGCTTAACACTCCATTACGCGCGCCCCTATTTGGGACGCGAATGCTCGCGCGCTCTACATATGTAGAACTTTTTTGTGTAAAGATTTTACAGGAACAATAAACAAATATAAAAATACTTCAATATCATATTAAAACAAACTTTAATAAGAAACTAAAATAGACGAAACATAACTGTTACCATTTATTAGGCACTTAATATCAGACTTCTTGGGAATTTTGAGAAAAATCAATGATTTTTTGGCATCAAACCTTCTCAGTCTCCTTTTTTTACTCGCTCATATCTTCCACACGGCCTTTATCATTTTTACAACAGTCAAGGCATTGAAGAACTTGATGTTGAGGACAAATCCACTTTTTACAGGTGTGACATTGTTTTCTAGTGGACTTATTGCGCGCTCTGCCACAAAAGGAACATTTCCCGACTCGACCAGTATTGGGGAGTTGTGCTGGGCATGGTTGTAATTCCGATGGCTCTTTCATGCCTAAAAGCATTTTCCCTTTCATTTTCAATGATTTTGGAATACTTTCAATATTTATTCTGCGTTGTATGCATGGCGCGACAAGGTGAAAACCAAGTTCATATAAAAAATCCTTCCTGGCCTTATTTCTGTAGTCCTTGTTTATTGTATGTACAATATAACCGTTTATAGCACTTATATTCATTGAAAAAAATAGTAAGTGAGACGTCATAAGTACAACAAATAATGTCCACGCCATATTTGGTATTGTTGTAAAAAGTTATTATAACTTTTACGCTAACAATTTCTCTGCTGTTTGTAAATCGATATGATCATCATAGTGCATAGGTGAGTAAATAAGCACCACTTTCTTTGATTTTGGCATGTAAGATACTAAAGTACCTTGTTTTTGAAAGCCAAAACTTGAACTCGTTTCGCTTCTGTTTCTTGTGATTTTGAATTCTTTATGAATTTGTGGCTTATTTTTCTTCACAGTGCCTACGACAGTAATTTTGCTACCTAAGAGTTCTAAGCATTGAGGTATATTCGTGAATCAATTGTGCATTGTGACGTTATAACCTAAACCATCCAATGGGGTAAGCATTCGTTGCACAATGTCCACAACTTTATTTGATTGTGCATAAGGACCATCTGGCTGAGCACCTGCGTATATTTCCATATGGTAGGCAGAAGGTACCTTTGATCGTAAAAATAATCCCAACCCAATAAAACTTCTTCCAAATCCAAAATGCCATCATGCAAATATAGACTCTATAAAACATTCATAATAACAATATTTATACATAATATAAACACTTACATAAAATAAAAACGATAGGTAAACTTCCGACAAAAATGACACGCGAGTGCTCGCGCGCTCTACTATTGTTGAATTTTAGTTTTGGTGCGAAATTTCTAACAAGTGCGATCGCGCAGTTTGCCGAAAGGGTACTAATTGTGATCACCACCTAGTAATAAAAAAGAGTAAACAAGAGTGTGTGCGTTAGACACCCACAATTAATATTAAAATCCCACGAAATGCATACCTGTTCTACAATAGTAGAACGCGCGACCTGTAAAGTCGCCGACAGTACACATGTGTACAAGAAAAACACCTTACGCTCGCTCGATCGAAGTACACATGTGTACAAGTACTACCCTTTGAAAAAGAATTTTTTTAATTAAAACAAAACCAAAGACACTATGCAATAGATAATAGTATCAAAGACAAAGATATGCTCTTTTATTTTAAACCATAACCTGGCAATGTTTCTTAGAAAAAAAAAAGAAATCACTCTGAACTTTCGACGTTCCACGTGTCGCTTTGATGAAGGTGCTCCGTCTTTTTTATAGAATTTTATATTTGTGTCTGGACTAAAAACGAAAGTATTATACTTTTTTATATTCCTTGTAATATAGTAAACACGTAGATATATAATTTGTGGTATAAAAAGTGAAAAGTAAATTGCCAAAAGTACTTCGAAATACGGAACGCCCATTTTGGCGGTTGGGTCATAAATGTGTTATTTTTCCAATTCTCATTTATTTTTAGTGTAAAATGTAAGTAAAAATAGTTTTCTTACATATTTCAAATAACTTGACGTTGTATTTATTTCAAATTCACACAAAAATATTTTTGAAATATTGTTCGAAATGTCATACAGATAATTATTATTATTATTTTTTTTTAATATTTTAATATTTTGGTATGAGTAACGAATAGAAACACATACAACATAAAAATATACATATTTCCAAACATTTTCATATAAATTTTTCCAAAAACAAAAGTGTAGAATTCAAATTAGTAGTAATTTTGGCACTAAAAGTGAAGTATATACTACTACTATGCTATAAAGGTTAATTTATGAATTTTATTATAATTTCTAGCAACCAAAATAATTTTATTCAATAGTTTATACATTCAACAAGAATTCCTGTAAGTTATATCCATAAATATTGTCTCAAAGTGAAAATATAGCAAAATTTGCAATATAGCAAAAAATTTGCTAATTTGCAAATTTTCCCGCTATTACGGTCGTGAGCGAACGGCAGTGTCAATATTACGTGGCCTCGCGAGCTAACAGGAGTGTTATATTAATGTAACCTTTCTGTAAAAAAAATATCAACCCCCAACTCGACGGACGTCAATGGAAAGCTTAGCCGATTTCAGTAATATAAACATTTATTTTTGCTATATATATTTAACAAACACGAAGTAAAAGCGTCTATTCCGCAAAATACAACACCAAACCAAAATAAATATGTGCACCTGGTTACTAATTATTTCTCACAACCTACACAAACATACAATGTGGTTCCAGCATGAAAATCTAAACAGACAACAAGAAACAGAGGGCTAATCCCAACTCAACATAACTTATTGTAGCAACAACCGAAATTCACATAAATGGCAAAAGCGTTCGTGAAAACAACAACAAAAAAAAGCCAATAGATCACAAAGTACTTTCTAATATACTGACATTATGTCATATAAAGTTGCTACTTTCCAGTTCGAGAATAACCAGAATTAGTGTAGTCGCCATCTAGCGCACCTTTTAGAATTTAATGTTCGAAAGTTTATGCGGATATCGTATACGATGGCACTAGTGTCTTTGCAAATTATTGGACCCCAACCTAAAGTATGGAAGTGTATTCCCCCCCCCCCTGGCTTCGTACACGCCGCAGTCGCGAACTGGGGAGGGGACTTGGGGCCGCATCTTTACATGTACTTTTATGATAGTGCACAGTGCACACCATTGAGTTATACAACACTAGCTGCCTTATTAATAAAAATTGCTTATTCCAAGCTTAATTCGAAGTTACACTTGGACTAGCTAATCTCAGAGTAACTGATTATTTACTTCGTTATTACAATGTTATTAATAAGCATGGAGTAACCTCGGACTAACTATACATTCCTTACGCCGGGATTAAGGCTTGCGCTATGGCAACCCACTTATTTTAAAAGTAAAAAGAGTGAGTCAGTGAATGATTAGTGAATGGGTGCGTTTGGCAGAAAAAAGCGCTAGCAAGCGCTTGTAAGCAAAATGGCGATCGTAAGCGGTAAGCGCTGTCAAATCGTAAGTAGCTATTTTCCTCTAGGACACGATGTTAGTTTTAACCGGGGAACCTAACCTAATTTAAATATATGTTTGTAAAGTATTCATATTAAAAACTTACTAATCATGAATTTTTAATAACATGTGTATGTTTATTCGTCATTATATTACTTAAAACTAATATTGTACAAAACAACTTATAAACTCTACTTCAAAACAAACAAATTAAATAAGCAAAATGGCGGATTGTGTCAGCGCTACTGAAGTAGCAATCGTGTCCTGGCCGAAAACTATTTTAGCGCTTGTAAGCGCTTGCTAGCGCTTTTTTCTGCCAAACGCACCCAATGCTTGATGATGACGTTAATGACAGTGACAGGCAATATTTTGAGTTTGACAAGAGATAAATGTTACGGATTGTTCCTTGTTCCTCGTGTTGTTTTCGGAATCGGTGGAAAAACTAAGTTCTAAATATAATCATTTTTAATATTATTTGTAACGAAATTTTGGAATTAAGAAAAGAGCGTGAAGGGCAAAATTAATTAAATAACTATTTTCGTTTTGTTTTTTGGGAATAAATAAAATCTTTTGTACATGTAATTATTGTATATTTATTTAAAAAATCGTTAATAAATGCTGCCCGAACAGAATTTCCTCTAACGGAATGATTTACTAATTGTGTGACTGATATATTTTCATCATCTCCTTATACTACATCCTCAAGTAGATCTTGCTTTTGCATTGCAATGTATATATTGTTTTGTATGTTCTTATTTAGTATTAAGTCCTCGCAGTAAACACCGAAACCTTTGCTTCCCTCCAAAGCATTGTTCTACAGTGTAACGGGGCCACCAGATGTGCGACCGGTTGTACATTCTTCCTTTTGTTTATTAGGACGCAGGATAGGAGTGTATAAATAAGAAGTACAAGCATAACCAGAATCTCGGAGAAGTCTGCCTTTAAATTCTGACTGCTCAAACATTTGTTTTAATGCGACGATAATTAAATATTATTGAGTCATGTGTGCTGCCTTGCCAATGTGCCACTGTATCCATGAACTCTAAATTTGCATTTGACACATCATCATCATCATTTCATCATTACAGCCCTTCACAAGTCCACTGCTGAACATAGGCCTCCCCCAAGTAATGCCACAAAGCACGGTCCTGAGCCACCTGCATCCATCGACTTCCTGCATATCTTACCAGGTCGTCACTCCATCTAGTGGGGGGTCGCCCTACACTACGCCTACCGGTACGAGGCTGCCACTCGAGAACCTTTCTTCCCCATCGGTTATCGGTTCTTCGAGCTATATGGCCGGCCCATTGCCACTTTAGCTTACTAATCCGTTGGGCTATGTCGGTCACTCTGGTTCTACTGCGGATATCCTCATTTCTGAGTCTATCACGCAGAGAAACTCCGAGCATAGCCCTCTCCATAGCTCGCTGAGCGACCTTGAGCGTCCTCATACGGCCAGCAGTGAAGGACCACGTCTCTGATCCGTAAGTCATCACTGGCAACACGCACTGGTTGTACACTTTAGTTTTCAGAGATTGAGGTATACCTGACGAGAAGATGTGTCGTAATTTCCCGAACGCTGCCCAGCCGAGTTGAATCCGTCGATTGACCTCTCGGTCGAAGTTGGACTTACCTAGTCGGACTATTTGTCCCAGGTAAACGTACTCGTCAACAACTTCGAGCATAGTGCTCCCCACAACTACCGGCATAGGTGTGACATGGACATTGAACATAATCTTTGTTTTGTCCATGTTCATCTTAAGACCTATCCGTTGGGAGACACCATTGAGGTCATTGAGCATAGTGCTAAGGTCCTCCAGCGATTCTGCCATAAGGACTATATCGTCGGCAAATCGAAGGTGAGTGATGTACTCGCCATTGATGTTAATACCGTATCCTTTCCAGTCCAGTAGCTTGAAAACGTCTTCCAAAGCAGCGGTGAAGAGTTTCGGGGATATAACGTCACCCTGTCTTACACCTCTCTGCAGTTGGATAGGTTTCGAGCTCTGGTTCTGTACTCGGATAGCCATCGTAGCCCTACTGTACAAACACTTCAGCACTTCGATATACCGACAGTCAACTTGGCACCGCTGAAGGGACTGCAGCACCGCCCAAATTTCGACGGAATCAAAGGCTTTCTCATAGTCCACATACGCCAGGCAAAGTGGCAAATTGTACTCGTCAGTCTTCTGTACAATCTGCCGCAGGGTATGTATGTGGTCTATGGTACTGAAGCCTTTTCGGAAACCGGCTTGTTCGGGAGGCTGGAAGTCGTCGAGTCTGCTTGCGAGACGATTCGTAATGACTCTCAAAAACAGCACGTAGACGCGGCTCAGAAGGGAAATCGGTCTGTAGTTCTTCAAGAGAGCGTTGTCGCCTTTCTTAAAGAACAAGACCACCGCACTTCTGCTCCACGCCTCTGGAGTAGTGCCACCATGGAGGACGGAATTGAAGAGCTTCTGAAGGACTTCAAGTACCGGTGTTCCACCCGCTTTCAGAAGCTCCGCTGTAATTCCATCCTCGCCCAGGGCCTTGCCGTTTTTAAGGTGTTGGAGAGCCATTCTAATCTCGCTCAGACTGACGTCCGGGATATCATCGGAATAGTGTCGGATAAGACTTGCTCTTGGATCGTTACTCACACTTGAGTGTGGCTCCAACGATGATGTGTACAGCTGCCCATAGAACCTCTCAATCTCACTCAGAATCTCAGGTGTCCCGGAAACGATGTTGCCACACTCAGTCTTCAGCCTTGACAGTTGGCTCTTTCTGGCAGACAGATCTCTGGCAAAGACTTTGGAGCCCTGGTTCCGCTCGATCGCTTCTTTAATACGAGAAGTATTAAAGTTGCGTAAGTCTCGCCGCATGCATTTGGAGATCTGTCTGTTCAGTTGCCTGTATGCTGTCAAATCTGTTGACGATTGCAGCCTCATCTCCCGTCTAACAGCCATGAGATTAAGAGTGTGATCGGAGAGTTTTTGTGTTCTTCTGCGGCGGGTCGTGCAGAACTTAGCTCCGACCGCATGGACAGTTTCCACGAGCTTGTCATTCATATCGTCCACTGCATTGCAATCTTGTAGGCACTGAAAGCGGTTGTGTAACTCGAGCTGAAAGTTTTCGGGATTCTGGATTAGAGCACGAGGGGGACGGAGCGTTGACTTCATTAGACGAGACCTCTCCAACTTAACGTTTAGGTTCAGTGTGCCTCTAACCATTCGGTGATCGCTGCCAGTTTTCACCCTTGCGATCACTGAGACATCACTGAACAGTTGGCGTCTCGTCGTCATAATGAAGTCAATCTCATTTTTTGTCGAGCCGTCGGGGCTCGACCAGGTCCACTTCCTGTGGGGCCGCTTCTGGAAGAAAGAGTTCATCATAAAGAGTCCCTCTTTCTCCATAAAGTCGGCCAGCTGCTGGCCCCTTCGGTTCCGTTGCCCTATTCCAAATTTCCCTAACTTCAGCTCACCGTTTTCTCTGGTGCCTAGTTTTGCGTTGAAGTCTCCCATCAACACCGTGTAGTGGGTTTTGGAGGAATGCATGGCTTTGGAAATATCCTCATACATTTCCTCCACCTCCTCATCGGAATGTGCCGAGGTTGGTGCGTAAACCTGTATGACCTTCAGCGAATACCGTTTGGTGATTCTGAGTATCAGGTACGCGACCCTCGTCGACACACTCCCAATCTTTACAACGTTGTTGACGAGAGACTTGTGGACGATAAATCCGACACCTCCTTGGGACAGATGGTCGCCCTCCCGGTGATAGAACAAGTTGCCGGATTCGAGAATCACCGTGTCCTCCCCCTCTCTTCGGACCTCGGATAATCCTATAATACTCCAGCGCAACTTGTCTATCTCTTCTTCCAGCTCCAGGATCTTCTCGTCAGTCCTCAGTGTGCGTGCGTTAAATGTTGCCAGGTCGAGTCGTCGTAGGTGGCAACCGAACCTCCACCGGAGATTCTTAGCACCCCCTGCCCCGCCGTTACCATGGTCGCCACCGTAACCAGGAATAGCGGAGCCGCCGGGGACTGGGGGCCGTCTATTTGTGTAATTATTCATGGGGGGTATATTGCCATAGTTGCCACGCCTGGCGAGCGGGTTGGCAACCGCAGTTTTTTTTTATCGTACAGTTGCTGTTATCAGGAAGATGCTGCTGCCCATCTCCTGCCTGTCTCCCTCTGTCGCCTTTTACGACACCCACGGGAAGATATGGGGTAGTGGATATTCTTAACCGCCACTACACGGGTTTGACATTTGACACAACCTGGAACAAATTACTCATAACTTCTTTAATATGAAGTAATAGATTGAGCAGATTGTATTGAATCTGAGAAAATAACTAAGTACCTATACGGCAGAGGTGGGCTAGCTAGGTGCTATAAAACTTACTTGTACATTTATTGAACTGTATCCTTTCCTGTTTATGTAGTATTGTCCGATGTTTCCAGCGACTTTCGGGATTAGAATATGCAATAGCAATCAATAGCCCCAATCACTTGTCTAAATCCACATAATGAAAAAACCTGCAATCACTTTGTTCTGCTCCACATCACTTCTTGGCATTTTAATCCATTATGCTGTTTTTGTTACTAGTGCTTACAACTTATGAATTTAACACGGGTAACAACGCGCGTAAACGTAAAGTTTTACAAAATGTCAAAATACGCGACTAGTCTATGCTTACTCAGTCGTTAAACTAGGTACCGTCAAGGATTAACTTTTATTCCTAGAGTAGATTCGGATTAGTTTATTCCCTTCTTACTCTATGTTTATTAATACTGAAATTAGATATTTTAAGCTTTAGACTAGGAGTAAAGTTAATCTTGCTCAAGTCTGTGTTTATTAATAGGGCTGTAGAGGTGCAAACCACATTACCGCGCGTCGAACAAATTGTAACCACTATCCAAACGCAACGACGTAGCATTGAAACTAATAACAATTTTAAATAAACATATCTATCTCACTTACACCAGTTGCGAAAACAATATCGTCCCTAAGATTAGATAAAGATAGACACACAAATACGCAATGGCGGGTTGGTGTGGCTTATTATATGAAATTTTACTTAAGATACGCAATAAAAATGAGTTTTTTTAAGCTGCAGTTAATTGTTTTTATATTAAAAAGTATATTTTATTTTAAAATCTTTATTGCGTCCCCTTAGAAAAAAAGGATACAAAGCTTATCAGATGAATAGAAGTAAACATAATGATGAAATAAAACATATTTTTATAAGTATTTTTATTGCACTAATAAATCAAACAATATAAAATAGGTAATAAAATACAATTAATATAAAATTTATATGAAATTATAATTAATATAAAATTATTAATATAAAAATAGGTAAAACGTAGTTTTTACTATAATTTTTTGTCGCGGCTCAACTCTGTTGGCGTCACATAGAACACTGAACTGACGTCAGCTAGGCATATGGCTGTAGCCATATGTGCAGTGACAACGCTTTGGTGCGGTTATTACTGATCTAGTGTAATATATAAATCAATGGTGCACACTATCTGGCATTTTGGAAATACGGCAATGTTTCATTGTGTACTACTGGCTCAATGCAGGTGACCCTATGTTATAACATACTCTATAGAGCAAAGTCACATTTTACCCGGGTAAGCGTTTTTTTATTTTACATTACATATGAAATCGATCTATCAATAAATGCTACTAATTGGGTACGTTTTATTTTAATTTCGATAATTTTTAATTGATTTATTTATTTAGTAAAAAAATTTTCTTATTTTTATTTCCGAAAGTTTATTTCAAATCAGTAGCATTTATTGAAGGACAAATTTCATAAATGTAAAATGAAAAAAGAATTGTAAAATATCAGTGCCATAGGCTTCTTCTATTCCATTCACCTGTTACACCCTATTTTTTGCAGATGGTACAAAAAATCACCCAATACAGGCGTACTATTGCGAAATTGTGTTGTTGGTTTGTCATTCTTTCACGCAGCAACGTAGCTAAGGATCGACATGATTTTTGCACCAAGATAGTTTATGGAACAGAGAGTGACTCAAGCTACTTAGGTACTTTTTATCCCGGAAATGTGACTGAGATGTATTGTAGCGTAATTTTGGATGGATTTTAATAAAATTCAATAGCAAGGTGTCTTATTAATATATGGTGAATACGATACGTATTATCCCGAAAAGAAAAACGATATCTGTACGCAGAGGCGACGCAAGGAGTTATCGACGTGGACAATCGTCTGAGCCTGACCTCATCCCGGAAGTTGAAAGAATTTTCATTCCAGAAAAACATTCACAATTATGGTTATATAGATTACAAGTCAAGGCATCTATCATACAATTTTATCTATGCTCTCTGCAATTGACATGCATCCAGCAATACTCGTACGTCCCAAAGTAATATACTTTCAAATTTGGTATTTTAATATTTGCTGACAATGAAGTGTTCACTGTCTGAGGCGAAATTTCCCATTCCATTTGCTCCACGCTAAGTATACTCGTATTTTATCGGTGTTTACCGTGGCGGTGTAAGAATATTCACTATCCCATATCGTCCCGTGGGTGTCGTAAGAGGTGACAGAGTGAAACAAATCTGGAGATGGGCAGCAGCGTCTTCCTAATAACCAGTTTGCAATCTGCTTGAAACAATACGCAGTAAATAGGGTTCGAGTCACAGCACTATTGTAATGGACGCCACACACGGTCAGTTAAAATCATGAAGGTTGGAGAACAGGAGAACGATCGCCATAGAAAATAGTGTCTCAGAAATATGGACACCATAAGTGAGGCGCTGCGATCGCAAAGTTCGGTCAACAAAAGTCATTTTCAGTCTATTTTTCCGATCAGATGCTAAACCACTTACACATCCACGCACAATAAAATATTTCTCCATTTTTTAATGTTTCTTTTTGTCAATGCCGCGGAGAAAATTTGTTCATTATTCAATTGACTTCATCTACTTGTACTCGTACAGCTAACTTCGCAGTTACTACTCACCGACGTCAGCGCCGCTATAAATTCTACAATTTTCAAGGACAGGCGGGCTATGCTTTAGTACGTAGTGATCGTTCTCCTGTTCTCTAATCTTCATGGTTAAAATGATCAGTTGAACTGACATACATCCAAAAACTGACTGTGTGTGTGTGGGATCTAAAGTTGAAATTTTCACACCACACAAAAATGAACTGACGTAAATCCAAAAACTGTACGTGAGTGCGAAATCTTAAGATGAAATTTTTAACTGATGGCACTCCAAGGAATTTATGGCGCGCCATAATCCGTTCGTTTTAATTACTGCTAAGTACCTACTTTGTTATTAGCTACATACACTATTTCTGTGCTATTCAGATTTTTATTATTTTATAAATTTAGAGAATTTCGTTTGACGGAGGATGAAGACTAAGGTGACTGTGATCTTCCTTATGATTGACTCAAAAGATGGGTAAAGGATCTTAGTGACGCTACGTAGAACCATCGTGTTTTATTTAAACTCATTTTCAAACAGGATCATGAAGACCTAGATGAAAATGATATCATCTAGCTGATGGTGGACTCCGAAGGTGGATATAGGATCTCAATGACGCCACTAGATAGGACGATCGTGTTGGAACTCATTTGAAAGGGCTCATAAAGACCTAGTTGACTGTTACGATCTCACCTTTCTGATGGTGCAATTTAAAGGTGTGTATAGGATCTCGGTGACGGCACTATTTTTATATTTTTATTATTATTAATTTATAAAAGTGACACTTCTAAAAAAATTATGCTCTCAAAGGGGAAGAAAACACAAGAAAAATAAATAAAACTAAACTAAATATGGTGTACCTATATGTGTTATGTAACTTAATACGAAATTGTTCCGTGCGGGATTCGAACCCGCGGCACCCAGCGCAGCAACTCATCGCTAAGCCACTGCGCCGCGGAGCTTGTTTATTTTATATTTTTTGTACAATCTTATGCTGGGGCCACACTAACGAGAAATGCCATTAATATCGCGTTGATGGATGTTGAATATAGGTGTGGCCACGACTTAACACGTTAATTTAACAATGACTAACAATGCTGTTTGCCAGTTGGCAATAACTTAAGTAGCGGTACATCAAAGAGATTAACGCACGAAATAACACGTTGAAGCGGCCACACTACGTTTGTCTGACTGGGCGCAATGAGCGCAACAAGGTCGCACCGCACGTATGGCTATGATGGAGTGGAATAATCACAGATAACTATATACTAGTCAGAGACAGATAGGACAGTTCTTTAGTTGACGGTTAGTTCCAATAAATTCGCAAAGCGCTAGTGTCGTATAGTCGTGTAAACTAGGTCTAATATTCTAGTATCGATATCGACAGTTTAGGGATGTACAGGTAAAAAATCGACATGCTTGGACCACTTTCTTATTTTAAAATACTTATTTATAAAAATGAAGATTAGAATAAAACATCTCAAATTTTATTACTTTTATTTTTCAATCTTTGGGATTTAAATTTATTACAAGCCATTTGTTGTGCACACATTTGTTTAACAAGTTTTTCTTGCACACCCCCTCTCAAAATTTTATTAAAAATATTACACCAATTATGGATATGAACTCGTAAAATTAAATTAAGGAATGTTTTTGTCACGATTTCTTTGTAATTTTCACACCCTAGCCAACTAAAATCATATTTTTGAAGTATTAATTGTTTTAAAAGTTTTTTCAAGCATTTTTTGTGGGCGTTGTTATTTAAATAATCATGTATAAGGCCAGAGATATCCCTATACAAAAATAGAAATTTTTGATGGGTAATTTAAATTACTATTTTTTAAAAGATTGTACTCTCGTTGCTCGATCCATTTATGGAATACAGCTTTATTTTTTTCAATGTATGTATCAGAGCATTTCTTACAATCAATTTTTTTGTCAATCTTCTGCATATGTATCCTGCTGTATAGAGAGAAGAGAAGAGAGAGAAGAGTGCACGCGCAATCTTTCATTTGCTGCATTTATGCTGCTGCCACTCTTGTTATAACTTTTTTGGACCAATGTTATGGGTGGAACATTTTCTTTATCCTCATCAGTTACTGTCGCATTTTGATTGTAGTTCGATATTAGTTTAATAAAATCTACTACCGTGTCTCCTCCATCATCCTCACAATTTGCATAAATTGAATGTGGACCCATAACATTGGACATTAACAAGGTTTTGAAAGAATTTTTAAAAGTGTTTGCATCAGGATTGATGTTCCTATAGTTGATTGCTCTTATTCTGCCAAAAAAAAATTCTAAAGAGTCCTGATTAATATTTCTGGGATAAAAATTGTATTAAAGTATTCCATATTTTTCGAACAACAATTTAGACAATCTTTCAAAACTTTCTAAAGATGTAATCCATCCATCAAGAGAAGGAACTCTGACCTTATAAATTTTATTATTTTTTCGCGCTCTCTTACTTTTTTTTCAATAAATCCAATATTTTTCAAAATATCTTTCGCTTCTTGCCAAAAATTAAAATGCTTGCTGTTTGGTTTTATAGGCCCTCGTAATTTTCCCTTGACAGTACTCCCCCGAGACCCATTTACACTATCAAAAAGTTTATCGATGAAATCTACAGCTTCCCCGGTAGTGGCCATTGTCGTGCTGACATTTTCGCCCATCATAGTAGTTTCTGAAATATTACATAGATATATTAAAGGATGCATGACAAGTATTATTAAGATAGTGTATATTAATAATAAAGTTTTTAAAAACTTACTAAATAATGCAGTGTATTTAAGCATTGCACTAGTTGTTTCACCCAAAGCTTGGGCAGCTACGCTAACCTTCATTTTTTTTATTCGTTCTGCATAAATGAGGTGATCTGTCAACTTTTTGTTCATTCTTGTATGACCTAATTGGCAATCAGCATTGTACACAGTTAATATATCGTTCCAAGTGGCAACTTTTCCTTTAAATAACATATCTTTGGCGAGTAGGTTGTTTCGCAGGCTTTTGAGTAAATGTGGTGGATCATACACAATATTTAACTTTTGATTTGATATCTCAACAGTTCCATCTGTAAAGAAAACATTCTATTTTGAATATTATAATCTAAACAATGACATTTGACAAAGTTTGTAAAGGTGGACTAACACAGACAGCTCAATAATATAGAAATCAAAGGAGGATGGCCAAATCGTACCAGACAACGAAATGATAGTGTCCCAATATGAAATATTTATGTAAAATACCCTTATTGTTTAAGGTCTTAAAATACACAAGAAATACCTCTCTAAGAAGCCACAAAAAAAAGTTATCCATTTATTTCTATTTTTGTAACTGTTCAAAATTATTTCAAATAATGGTTTCAGAACGCACCTAATGACGATTCATTTCGTGTGTGAAAGGACTTGGTATTCAAAGACTATAATTATTCACGTTTTTATGAATAGTTGTTTATTTTAATTAAATTCAATTAGTATGTAGACATCAAATCAACTACTATGCTGATTTATTATGTACTGGATTTTTGTCATAAAAATAATTATATAGGTCGTACTAAGTTAAAGGTTTTGTTCAATTACATATGTACAACGGAACGTCATTTGTCATCGCTTACTCTGTGATCATCGATTCGCGCCAGTATTGTTATGTCTTATTTCCTTATGTTGTTTTGACCTTGGTATTGTTTTACGGACTGATTTTTTCACATCTTGGATAATTGTGAGAAACATCATACAAAGACAACTAGGTGTGCGGTTGCTTTGTGTTAATTGTAACATATGCATTGATAAACTTCGCCACCATCTCGTTTTTGAGCTTGATACAAGAGTAATTTCTAAGATCTGCGAGTGGAATTCTTCAATAATAGTACGTATTTACATACCTACTTATTTTATTACACTAACATAATACATCATCATAATACAACTCTAATCAATCATACATCATCATACAACTCTAATTCTTATTTTAGATCACTGAAGAAGATTACGTATGTGATGCCTGTCAGCAATTGGCAATACAGCATGTCAACTCCGGGTTACCTAATGAACCTGGTGCCTCATCTTCCCGTGGCCACAAGCATGTTTGCATACTTTGTGGAAGTTCTCTGAGGATTCGTAAACGTGATGTTGTTGTGAGAGAGAATCCATCTCAGTTGCAACAAGCAATACATGTTGAGCTTGAAAATAGAATTGCCCCACGGCAGGTAATAATTACCTTTTTTATTTTGTACTTTTTTTTTGTTTTGTCTTGGTATCAACGTTATAGTGAATTTATCACTGCAATTTTATATTGTTTTGTAAAAGTGTTTCTATTTGCTCGGGTTTAATAATAATTAGCCAAAACATTTATATTAAGACAAGGCTGTATGGTTGTTTCAGGCAGACCATGTTTGTCATCCCTGTTGGCTGAGACTCAAGAGAATTGCAACAAGTAATATGCAGCAGACAGAGCCAGAGCTGGAGCAGGAGCCAGAGCCTCAACCCCAAGAACCTCAAAGCCCACCAAATACCGACAAGCAAGATGACGAAATACCTCGGGTGATTAGTTTTGCCGCAGTATAGACGAGCGGGAAACACTGCAGCACATTGTGTTTTCTGGTTGTCAGAACACAGATTTGCATAGAATTTCTAACCCTCTAAGAGCAACAACTCTTAGCAAACACAAATATTACTTGCCTATAAATGCTCGTATTTGTGTAGAGCATACATTTAGTACTGTTAGGGATATGTATGTATTCAATTCTCAAAATAGTTATAGAACATTTACATAATAATTAATAAATAATAATTAATTATTAAATAATAATTTATCTGATTTTATAAACTGTATAAATATGAATAGACGAACATCTGATTTTACTAGTATTACAGCTCATTCCAATACTAATATTATATTCCCCCATCTAGAATATAGTGAAGTTATATGATTTGCCCTAGGAACATATCAAATTCAACAGACAAAGTCCTATTATAGTGAACATGTCAGGTTTCATGGAGGGTATCGAATAATAAGCAGAGAAAACATTAATGTAACAGAGTATCGTTTGAGAGGAAGTGGAAATAATTCACTTATAAGAGGCAAAATCAAATCCAGACACATTTCGAGAAAAGTATATTATGTTTATATATTAATTGAAAATAATTTGTCTGGAAGGGAAGCTATAATAGAGTATTGCTGCAATTGTTTAGTTGGTAGAAGAACAGTTGGGTGCTGTGCACATGTTATGACGCTTGTGTGGTATCTTGGGTGGGCCAGGCATCAGCCGACAATACCAGCACCTGCAGCATTCCTTGATGCTGTAGTTGTAAGAGAGGATGTTTAATAAAAAGTAATTTACTCTTTTTTTATTGAAATAAGGTGACGAACGAGCACACAGTGCACCTGATGGTAAGTGGATGCTGTGGCCTATAGACATCTACATTTATCTTCAATTGAAAATCAAAATGCAGATGTGTTACCAGCCCTGAGGACTGAGATAGAATGCCTTGCCTTGGTTCTCTATACTCACCATTCGAAACACAGCAGCATTAAGCTGCTATTTTAGTTTGGTTTCTATCATGGGCACAGCATCGAGATGAGGTTGATCCACCTGCATCTTTTTTATATGATATATTACTATCAAGTGATGATATTGAAAATACAAAATGATGATTATAACCTTAATGCGTATTAATATTGTAATATTAATGATGATTTTTGCCATAGTTGCTACACTTCTGGCAACCAAAGTTTTTTGTGGTATTCTATAGGGAGATGCCACTGCTCATCTCCTGATATTTTTATTTTACTCTGTCGACTTTTACAACACCATATGGGACAGGGTGGCAATTCACGAAAGGCCTGTGTAATATTTTACATTATATATTTAGTTTAGGAGGCCTATGTTCAGCAGTGGACTGTCGCAATGATGATGAATAATGATCAATTAAAATTGCAGTGTTTGTTGTTTATTTTACCTATTTCAATTTTACTGTGTAAAGCACACAAGCACAAGTATTTTCTGTTATATATTATGTTATATGTATAATTTATAAATAAACACCGAGCAAAGTTGAATTTAATGCTCTGGCACCCTGTTTATCTCTTTTAATTTGACAATCTCCTTCTGATTTATAATTAATATAAATGGGTAAGTATCTCAAGACATTATATTTTAATGATGTTTGGAATTTATACTTGCTAATAAATGAATACTTTAATAAACAAAGGGCCCGCACTGCACCTATCTGCTGTGTTATTTTTAAGAAAGGACTTATAAAGTGCCAAAGATTTTTATAATAATAAATGCAGTGATATTATACATGATGTTTTGGATTTATAGGACAGATGTAGGGTGCGCTTTGAGAGATACCTTATTATTGGGTGATAAATAGTTGTTGTATGGTTCCACCACATATTTTTATTTAGCAAACACTGCAACATGTTTTAAGTCGCGTGTATGAAGTTATATTATTTGCCCTAGGAACATATGGATTCAACAGGCAAGGTCCTATTATAGTGAACATGTCAGGTTTCACAGAGGGTATCGAATCGAAGGACAGTTGGGTGATGTGCACATGTTATGAAGCTTGTGTGGTACCTTGGGTGGGCCAGGCATCAGCCGACAATATTGCCAGTGCCAACATCACTCCTTGATGTTGTAGATATACGAGAGGATGATGAATAAAAAGTAATTTTGTCTAGCCTACTTGTTTCATTAAAGTACTCCTAAATTCTACCATTACACTTCATTTATTCCTGTAACCTACGATTACTCGATTTTTCAATGCATATGCAACTTTAGTATTAAAGACTGAAAGACAGTAGGTATCTAGCGACTAACTCTCTTCAGCTAGAATTAAAATGCTCAAACTACAAAAAAGCCTTGAAAACTTTTAGGAAAAACTTCGTGTGATAATAATTACGCCATCCTTGTTTTTACACTACATACTGTGCAAGCTAGTACAATACATGTATGTGTAGTTTTTATTGAATATCGGTCATAATTTGTTGTCGAAACTGTCAACTTCACGAGATGGTTTGACAGACGGCCCTTTTTGATTTGACATAGAACTCTAGGAGTATGTGCCCATACTAGGTGCGCTTTGAGAGATGTTCTATTATTGAGTAATATAATTATTTTAACTTCACTATTAGGCTATGTCGCAGTCGGATAAAGAGTCCAAGCAAGGTTTTTCGTTAAAAATCAAAATGTACAATAAATTGCCTTTAGAAATAAGATTTCGTTTCGACAAGTGACAAAAACATACTTTATGAATCACGCTTTCTATAATATAGAAGAATATATGAAATGTTCATTTCCTGACTTGCTTGACATGTAAAAATAATCTAAATATATTTTGATTTGTAATTTTAATAATCTAATGTAATCTTATATCATTTGTATTGATTGTAATTTTGACATACCAATATTATATTTAAAATGGCCAATAAAAAAAGTAAAAGGTATTTGTTGATTCAGCCTTAAAAATATTGTTGACGTTATTATAAAAAATCATGGCTATTTAGATATTATTTTTAAACGTGATTGTGTTTACAATATAAAAACAAACCAACCTAACTATAGTTTGTTTTGGGACATGAAAAAAAAAGTCAAGTCCAGCTCCTATAGAAATTTGGCCAGCCTCCTTTGTCAATGTGGCTGTCAAAGTAGCTTTTTGGCTATTACATCTTGGAATTGTACAATTGTAAGGCTGCCCCAATAAATAAATAAATAGACTTCATTTACTTACCATTATATTCTCCATTTAAATTTCTTTTGCGTTCGGTGTCTTCTTTCAACATGGCTATAGCAGTTCTGAACGTAGGTCCTTGATCACATATAAGGGCTAAAGGAATCAAGCCAGACTGCAAGACTTTAGTGATGATTTCTTTTAAAATCCATACAACTACAGCAGCAGCAGTTGTTCCTTCACAAAAATAGTAAGCAATAGGCTGTCGCCAGTTTGAACACACACCTTTCAGCATAAAAACTAAGGCATGATCGCATAATTTAAATTCTCTTTCATTTCCAAAATCTTTAAAACCTATGATTTCATCTTGTGACTCGTCATAAGTGAGATGAGGTGTGAGAGCCACCTCATCAAACAAAACAGAGCATAATTTCTTCTTCATGTCCCATTTTTTAACTTTGTGCTTTTATAGCTCAAAAATATTATCATTTAAGCCCACATTAAATTTGATGTTTTCAGCAAGGCGATTCAATGTTCTTTTAGTAGGCAAATTAAATTTTTTTTGCAAAAGTCTCTATCCTTTGGGGCTTTCCTTCATTAGGGACAGTGACAAGAGCTTTTCATTTGTGGTGTACCTCATTGCTTTCTTCTTTTTACTTGCCATTTTCAACTGCATTAGAAGAAAATCTTGTGCCTGTTGTGTCATTTTGCCAAAACTTTTATTAAATAATTGGTTATGGCTTAGAATTTTAGCAGCATCAAATCTTTCTGAAAATGGCTTTTCAAGCTTATTTTCTTTGACAGCAATATTTTTCATTCTTTTTATGAAGCATCTGCAGTCTGTGGTCAGTTTATTGGCTGTAAAAAGATAATAAAAATTATATTATTTAGTTCATCAATTGATATTATAGGTTTTTAGAAAGTAATTAGTTAAGCTATCTACATACATTGATACATTTTTTGATAGGGACTAAAAATATGTAAATAAATTTCTATCAACTATTTTCAAATTAATTATTCTTTTATGAGTAACATTTAGTCTTATGTTATGAAAATCAGTTTATTCTATCAAGTTATGATTAGTACTTTGAAGTGTAGGTATGAAAATGTTTAAAAGTGTTGATTCGCTAAGTGAATTTCAACCTTATCTTAGAAATTGTAATTAATTAATATGAAAGAATGTTCTATAATGAAATCCTTATATCTAAAACTAAGTAAACAAAAATAACATGTTTTCTCACAAATATTATCATAATACCATCATAATAAATAATATGAAAAACTATAACAGTTCACTAGTGTTATCAATAGATGGTGTTGTGTGTGTGCAAATGTAATACAAAAAGGTGTGCTCTAATTGTCTTCATAATTATTGCTGATTGTACATTAATCATAAGTGGAATGACTTATATGGTAATAAAAATGTTTTTTGAAGTTTTTTATGTATTTCGTAAAATTTTGATGCTGAACTAGAATATCGATCAAATCAAAGATTTAAGTAGTCGTTCTTTTTAAAATAATGTCTATCATAAGAACAAAAATTAAGATGTTCTAATTAAATTAAAAAGTAACCACCATATTTCTGAGTGTTTATTTTAACGTTTATTGTAATGAAACACCTATGATAATAAACAACACGACTAGCAGGAGCAGATATAAAGTTGTCCTTACTTTATGACCAAAAGTTGTCAAAAAAAAACTAGAACTACTCTTCTTCTTCATCATCATCAGCCTGTAGAAGTCTACTGCAAAACATGCACTTCTCCCAATGTGAGGGTGATTTGCCATAGATGTCACAATTGGCAGGAAGATGCCTGTAGATAAACTACTAACAAAGATTCTATGCGACCGAAGTCACTAGCACAGCTAGTTAGTGCATATTATTCTATAACTAGCTCTTATGAGGTATGCGTTACAAAATGCTTTACCTCCACATTTAATTCTTTTTGGTGAATTTCTTTTTTGATTTTGCTCAACATTGCGAATCATATCTGAAATTAGTAAAAAAAATGTCATATAGAGTCAATTTTATTGTCTGTCTTTAAATTATTTGCAACTGCTGATTATGAGGTGCCTGGTTTTATGGGTGAGGAGATTATAAAAATATGTTAAAAATGAAATAAAAGATTTAAAAATACCTCTTGATTCTGCCTTTGATGATGCAATAGAGAGGTTTGGCACAATTTCTACAGGTTTCATTATTTGTAGTGTGTCAGTAACACATGTGTGTCCTAAAAACAGAATGAAATCATCAAGAAAAAAATAAGATAGACATATTAAAGATCAAAAGCTGTCACATAAGCTTTCTTCTGCAACTTTGTGTGCATTATATAGGCAAACTCAACTTGGTTTCTAAAACTTGTTAAAAAAAACCCACACCTCCTGTTACCATTGTGTTCCTAAAAATATATATCTGCACAGCCAAGTAAAAATTGCGTGAGGTTTACATGGGACTACTGAACATGAGGTATTATTACTATTAATAAACATATAAAATTAAATACATGGTTATTATTGTTACCTAACATCAGTTTTAGAATTTGTAGGTTCTTATCAAAAGCTGTCACATAAGCTTTCTTCTGCAACTTTGTGTGCATTATATAGGCAAACTCAACTTGGTTTCTAAAACTTGTTGTAAAAAAAACCCACACCTCCTGTTACCATTGTGTTCCTAAAAATATATATCTGCACAGCCAAGTTAAATTGCGTGAGGTTTACATGGGACTACTGAACATGAGGTATTATTACTATTAATAAACATATAAAATTAAATACATGGTTATTATTGTTACCTAACATCAGATTTAGAATTTGTAGGTTCTTCAATTGGTGGCCCCTTTTCAACATTACATTCCAAAACATAATTATGATCACTAATGTGGTCTTGTGCTGAAAAAAAGATTAATTTAACTAAAAATATACTTTAACAGTGGGAAATTAGTTATTATGTACTCAAAGCGTGTTGGCTATAGATATCCTGTACTTGATTTTGATAATGTTTTTAGTCTAGGAGGCTTGTTAGGGTTAAGCTTGAACCTATTACACTGTTTTTAGATGGCGGAAATGCGTTTTGAATTAATTACGATAAAAACAAATTTCACTAAAAATTGTGTAATAACGAAAAGCAAATATGTCAATTTGTTCTCATATTATGAGGTAGATGTCTGGTACTTGATTTTTAATTTTTAATGTTGTAATATTATTCATAAACTATACATTTCAGCAATGGGGGAAGGGTAGGGGGTGCTTTCTACAACCCTCCCCCTCCCCTCTTCCCCCTCCCAACACTGTACGGCCGCTGCAGAAGTAACTTCTTGTCAATATTCCTGTATAAAAAAGTGAGGTTATAAATTTACGAAAAAATATTACTCATAAACTACACATTTCCACAACGGGGGAAGGGTCGGGGGGCCCATGGCCCCTCCCCTCCCCCTCCCAACACCGTACGCGAGTACCGAACGTCTATAGTTTAACCCTTAAAGCAATAGTTTTAAGAAATGTTAGTCTTAAAAAGACGGAAATTACTTCTATATAAAAATAATGTTATTCACACTCACAGTTGATTACGGTATTAGTAGTGAAATCATTTGAATCTTCTAGGACAGCTATTGGTAAACCATAGTTGTGATCACTCAGAGCGTGGGCAGCTAGAAAAAAATACACAAAGTTATAAACTTTATTCGGCTTATCAACTAACAGAAAATTAAAACATTGTAATTGATACGTCAGTTAGTAACACAAATATCTATTACTTAAAATCAACTTACTTGAAGAGTCCAAGGGAATACCGTGCATCATTTCCCTTGCAGTAAATAAGCAGGGATAACCATGCGCAAGACGGTTACCCACACCGTCGAACTGCTGTCTGTCGAAGTGCTTTTGGCACACATATCTATTTAACAATTGTTCTTTAGACAAGCCGCTGAGCTTAATATTAACAGGCACCAAGAAAGACAACCACAATTCCCGTAATTTATCGTCCTTTGGAAAGTTAAAAAAGGCGATGAGTTTTGTTGTTGGCATTGCAACCTACAACACAACACTTCCGCAATTTCGACATCGTGTAGCGTTCTACGTCAGACACACTCACAATCACTGATTGGGTAAGGAAGCAGGTGGACTTTGAGATCTCAACCTAGCTTGCTACATATTTATTTATCTATGATCTCAACTCAAAGTATAAACCGAGGAGAAAGCAAAA
>CAJQZP010000002.1:0-101066 GCA_907164705.1 Parnassius apollo
TTGTCGAAATTCCAAAATATTTCCAAGAAGAATAATATTGGTGTCAATTTATTTCTATTGATATAACTACAGCTAGATATTACCTCCACTAGTTCAAGGTTGGTACAGCAGTATCGGCAGTAATTTTTGGAGCAAATGGTGCTAGTCCGTTTAGGTATTCAAGATTCATCATTTCTACAAGCTCTGGGAAACATTGAAAATCAATCCTTGTACACAGGCAAGAGGATATAGGTATAAGGGCTACTTACTTAGATTCATTTAAACACTGTCTTAAGGATCACAAGCAAAAAGTAAAGATAGGTGAATAGTTAAGCAATGGATCAGATATCATGTTCCTGGGTCCTACTTTGTTTTTAATCTACACAAATAATATAACGAACATGGACATAACAACATAATATCCTATGCAGATGATACTGCAGTAATATTTAGTGGTGACTCCTGGGATTCCATTCGTAGATCTGCTGAAGAAGGCCTTACTAGGATCGCTAAGTGACTGAACACTAACCTACTTTAAATACTTTGAAATCTAGTTATTTATGTTTTACAAATTTTATTCGACCTCAGCCTAATATTAATTTCCAAATAAAACTTCACACATGCAAAACTTCACAAGGGGTATGAAAGTGAACGCAAGTAAGACGAAGGTTATGGTTTTTGAAAGAGAAGAAAGTAAAACGATTTGTGAAATAAGAATAGAAGGGGAGTTGATCGAGCAAGTAGATGAGTTTGTATATTTGGGCTGCGTATTTAGCAGGGATGGGAGATATGATAAGAATATAGAACGACGAGTTAATGCGGGAAATAGAGTAAATGGGGTCCTGCACTCTATTGTGAAGAGTCAAAATGTGTCAAAAAAGGCACGTATGGCAATTCACAATGCTGTGTTGGTCCCCACTTTAACGTATGGTAGTGAAAGTTGGGTGTGGCAGAAGAAGCACGAGAGTAGAATCAACGCAGTAGAAATGCGGTCCTTAAGGAGTATGTTAGGGCTGAATCTGAACGACAGGGTAAGAAATTGTGTAATAAGAGAAGAGTGTGGTTTGCAAGATGATATTGTGACCAGGATTAAGAAAGGAATGCTTCGGTGGTTTGGTCATGTGGAAAGAATGAATGAGGAAAGAGTGACAAAGAAAATTTATGTTGCAGAAGTGAATGGCAGAGTCAGAAAGGGACGAATTTATCGACCAAATTGGCGATTTGTTGAAAACGGGCCAAATTAGGAGTACCCTTAACCGACGAGCATGTATGCGTAGGTGTATGGATGTGAAGGAGGCGAAAGAGGTGTGTCAGGATCGTGCCAAATGGAAGTCTGTAGTCTCTGCCTACCCCTTTGGGTAACAGGCGTGAGTGTTTATGTTATATGTTATGTTATGTTACTTCACACATGCTATGATCTTTAAAGTACTAGTTGCAGCTGTTCATTAATTATGACTCAACTATGACTCCTAAATGCTTGGTCTCAGAGACCAAGTATTTAGGAGTTGACCAACATTTGTCATGACATAGACACATTGAATTAATCATAATAGACCTCGGAAACTTACATAGACATTTAACAAATTTCTAGAGGTTGAAAGGGCACAGAGAAATTTACTAAAAATTATGTATTTTAAACCAAAAAGATTTAAAATACATAATCACCCCTGCCCTACAGAAGATCTTTATGCCATAATTATAAGTAGTACTTACTGTTAGGAAACCGCACATCTTATATTCAGTTCTAAGACTGTATAAAGGTAAAAATTTAACCGTTATATTGTAGTCAAAAGAAGAAAAAACATAGTGTAGCTACTAGCTGTGGCTGTTAAGATTGTTTTATCTCGGAGGCAATATGAAAAACAGTCAGCGACTCTATACAACGCCCTTAATAAAAGCATAAAAATTCATCACTTTAACTACCATGATTGCAAATATGACGATGCTGGAACCAGAGTGATCTAAGTGACATTTTTACCAAAAATGGTTCTTTTACACAAATGCAAAGAAAAATCATAATTCTTTCAGGCCATACTGATCTAAGTGTTTCCCAGTATTTTTTTCCTTGAGAAATCACAACATCTCACTATAGAATCGGTGCGGTTTTCAAAATGGAGACATGCCAAACTGATCTAAGTAATGAGAGCGCACTTAGATCACTGTGGTTGCAAGTTGGTGGCGTTTATGGAAATCCAAACTGATATGAGTGCAATTAATTGTGTAAAAATAATTTACGTAATTTTTATTTAATATCTATGTTTATATACTTAAAACAAATAATATGGTTTGATATTTTTACAAAACCACTGAATATTTTTAAACTGGCAACACAAACGCAGTCACGTCTACAAAATCAAAATCAATTGACGTTACTTGTCATATTGATTTCGGTTTAGTCACATGCGCTTGCGATTATCTTTTGTTTTATTAAATATTTTAATTGAAAGGGTGTTACGTAAACAATGGATAACAGAAACAGAGCTAAAAGAATAGCATTGCAATCTTCGCCGCCGCCATCTTCATCGACTTCAACAAATGAAGATTTTTCAAGTGATCATTCTTGTTACCATCCACAGCAAAATATAGAAATTTCCACAGAATTAGAAGACAGTGAAGGTATGTATTGTTGTCGAATATAAAGGGCTGGAGAGATTTTACTTTTATTGTGTGATTTGCAGTTCGATTTCAGAATCATATTTTTTCAAATATTGTTGCTTGACTTACACTTATGTTCTTTTAATCAATTAGCACGAAAATACTTATAAAGCTATACTCTAATAAACTACTTCCTTAATATAACCTATTTTTATAAGCAAATACTCGTCTGTTGCGTTTTTGCTTCATGTTTGAATCTGACTTGGGCTTGGGTTACAGCTTATGCTGTTCTTTACAGATAATGAAGAAAGAAGAGATCCAGAGGGTCCTATAGGTAACTTGGGGGAAATAAATCATCCAGATTCCGATGAACCTGTCAGAGGAAGAAAAAGAGTTCGGAATTTCGACAGATGGGCAAAGAATATAAGGAAGCGAAAAAGAACTGCAGGCCAAGAATATCGCAACGTACGAGGTAGTATTGTCCCAGCTAAAGTATTTACACCAGTTGTATGCAGCTGTAGGTTCAAATGCAGTGAGCAGGTTTCATCTGAAAATCAAGAAGCAATACACGTAATGTTTTATCAGCTCACCTCATGGGATGCTCAAACAACATGGTTGTGCAGCACCATTAAGACTTTAGAACCAAAACGCCGTAAGCAAAGACAAAATGCTCAAAATCCTAGCCGCATAAATTATGTACGCCAATTCATGTTGTTGGACAAAAGAGTTTGCAAAAGTTTCTTTTTAAAGGTCATACAAATATCTAACAAAAGATTAGATTATGCATTACGCAATAAAAAATCTGTTTCTGGAATAGCGGAAAGAGATAAGAGGGGACAACATGTACCTGCTAACAAGCTGCCTGATGAAAAGTTGAACTGGATTAGCTAGCTAGACCACATTAATAGTTTTCCGAAATTTGTAAGTTACTATGGAGAAAGACGATCAACACGAAAATATTTGCGCCAGGATCTTTCAAGGAACAAAATGTATGAACTTTTTAAAGCAAAATGTGAGTCAGAAGGAAAACCAATATTGAAAAAGAGTGCCTACATCAAAGTATTTACAACCGAGTTTAATTTACACTTCTATATCCCTAAGGCAGATACTTGTAAAACCTGTGATATGCTCGAGATAGCAATAAAGGCAGAAGAAGATATAGAAACATGCTTAGCTATAAGGGTACAAAAAGATCAGCATATTAAACTTGCAGGCGAAGTAAAAAACATATTAAATGACTGTAAAGGTAAAGTCAAAACTGACGAATCGTTATTAGTAGCTACTTTTGATCTGGAACGAACCCTGCCTAAGGGTTTCCTACTAGAAAAAGAAACGTGTATTTTTGGCTTTTTTGATCGATAGTAATATGTATATTAAATCTTGTAAGATGGTACGGAAGCTCGGAAGTCGGATTCGCACTTGGCAAATATTTGTTTATATTTAAACTTACTGTCATTTATTGAAGAGTTTCCTCGATTTCTCCAAGATCCCATCATCAGATCCTGATCTGACCATCATCGAATACCATGTGATTATCTGGAAAGTATATATTATTTTAAACCAGAAAATAATTATCCAAATCGGTTCAGACATCTTCGAGAAATCGGGGAACAGAACATACATAACCAAAAAACAACGAATTGAGAACCGCCTCCTATTTTCGAAGTCGGTTAAAAGTAGGTAAAAACAAATCAATGAAATTATTATATAATAACAAGATCTACTTAAATTCACATAAGAACTTTCATAATTACAACTAAATTGGGCTCATAATAGTAACACCAATTTGTTTCCTCTCTCTTTTCTCTTTACGTTAACGTTCGACGTTAACGTCTAATACGTTACCCCAACACATTGAAGTAATATGTACTTAAGTACTAGAACAGCTATCTCAAACAAAAAATGTGCGCTATTCTGTGTTCGCGTGGTTGTTTTTTTATCATAGAATAAACTTAAGTAGAATGACCCGTAGGTAACAGTAGATTGTATTGTTAAATAGGTAAATTATATCGAGAACAATATTTAAATTTTTTCATTTATTTTGTATATTATATTTGCTTATTTAATATAATATTACATGATATTATATCACAATTACATTTTAGTGATATTTTTATCTGAATATTTTAAAATTTATCTAAGTCAAATATAAAAACATACTAAATGTATGTTTAACAAAACTTATTAAAATAACATTTAAATTACAAATATATTTCTTTAAGTTAGAATAAAAGTCGTTCATAAATGCTGGGCACGTGAGAGTTAAAATTGGACGAATTTATACCACTTTGACTTCGATGTGGAAACCTAAAAATAAAATAAAAGAATAATAAGCAGATTTAAACATGAAAATTTTTGCCAAACTATAATAACTTATATATGTCTCTACAAAGAAATGTCGCATCTGAACATATTAATTTCATAATCTATATTCCCTGACACGGGATGGCGTCCTAGGAATAATTTGTTTTATTATTAATACATAATGCTTTTTATTAATTAAGTATCTTATTAACCGATGAAAAGTAATTCCTTGGTTTTTACTGATATTTATTGAATTATTTGTGCAATATCTAAGTACAAAAAAAGTAAAAGATTTTTTAAATCAACACAACACGTAACAACTCTATAAGCACCTAGCGAGTGACGCAGTTGAGTGGAACAGTGTAGCTGAATGCAGTTTCGCCTCTAGTAAGTAGTACATATTAGCTCAATGCCCCAACAGTAGGATTTTCTCCTGTATCGTGGAGGCTGTTTACAAACATAAATTGCACAAGGACAAACATCCAGACCCGGAACAACTATTTGTAGGCCATACAAATATTTGTTCCGTGCGGGATTCGAAACCGCGGCCCCCAGCGCAGCCACTGCGCCAGGGAGCTTTCATTGCGGTTTGAGTTTATGTTGTCATTCAAAAAAGAATCGCAATATGTAGGTACGCGATGACGCCGTCGCTTTGCGTCACTCAGGAGTGCGTATGTGTGTGCGCACTAGCTTCTTACTGCTCATCACAGCGTCTGTCCCTTTCGCACGTGATGTCGGCTGAGATAGCATGCATTTTAACCCCGCCTACCATTTAGTTCGAGCTATCGACTAGGGCCACCTTAAGAGGAGACCTCAATCTTTGTTATAATTTATGTATGATCGTTAACTGAATAAACTATATTTTATTTATTATTATTATTAAACCAATCATAGAACAATTTACCACTTTTGAAATACTTTATTAAAAAATCTATACAAAAAATAAAAACCTGTTCGGCAGACAAACCCGAACGGGTTAAATAAATTATCAATAGCTAAAGTTGTGGCGTACATCAATCACTACATTGCAGTACTTACAGTTGCAGTGATACCAGTTAATTTTACAAAAATTGCATTTGCTACGAAGTGGCAAATTTTGATTCAACTTATTTGGCCTATATTTTGTATAATATTTTGATAAAGACTAATTATCAATTATATTAATTATAATATAATATTCAGAATCGTGTTGGAATTAAACTGAATATTTAAATCATTTGACAAAATCCATTACACATCTTAATTAATGTAATTATTATTTATCACACACTGATTTAGTTGATATGAAATAAATTTTCGTTAAATATATATATTTGGTGTAGTAAATTATATTTATTTTAACAACGCTTATATTTTACTTCATGAACTATGTTGGCAATACTTGATATTTTACGAAAATATTCAGAAAATACGAGTTTTAACGATAATATTATGTTAAAAGTATTCAAAGATGAAAAGTCACGTTGTCCTTTTGTAGATTTGACGGTTTTGATTGTTTTTATTTTCATGAAAACACTGCAATTCGGCATTTTTATCGGAGCTCAATTAAGCAAGTAGGAGCAACTAGTTTTATGCAACGGCTCTGAGTCTGACTCTCGTACCTTTTACAGAGGGGTATGCCTTGCGATGCTGTCTTTTTTGGTTTAATACTCAAAGGGATTTAGGTATCTAAACTTTCTGTTTAAATTAAAACCAGCGACTTGCCCCGGCTTTGCACATATGCTATCTAGATCTCGTCAAAGAACCTTTCGATTTTAATTACGTATCTAAACCACCTGGGTCCCTGGATGGTCCTCAAACCCACAAAAACTTTCATTAAAATCGGTCCAGTTCAGGCTCCGTTTAGGAATAGTCCAGTGACAAACATTCGTACAGAAGAATTATGTGAGTGTGGTGAAAAAACATCTTAACTAATTCTGATATATATCAGAATAATACGTGGTAGAGTTACGTTGCAGCTTATCATGGTTGTAACATGAATGGGCCGGCTCGACCGGGGAAGGACCACGCAGGTTAGTGCTGCTGTGTTTCATATGGTGAGTGTACCGGAGACCCATTTTACTGGAATCGAGAGATTCCATTTTAATCTTCAAGGGTGACAAGGCATCTGCATTTTGATTCTTAATCGAGGTTAAATGAAGATTTATATGGGCCACAGCATCCACTTATCATCAGGTGAACAGTGTGCTAATTTGTCACCCTTATCCTATTAAAAAAAATCACTTACAATCAGTGAACTGTATGCTCGTTGTTGCTCGTATTCTATATAAAAACGAGCATCGAGCTACTCGGACCATATTTAGCAAAATACTTAGTCAGGTCTCATGTTCTGTCAAAAACTTTTTATAAAATTATGATACACTTTTTGATAATTATATAGTAATTATATATGAAATGAAAGCTAATTTAGAAAAATTTAGAAGACAATTTTATTTACATTATTCAAAATATCCCCTATTTTGAATAGATGCCCTTAATGAATTAAGGACTAAAGAGGGCCAGTCTTCATGTCCAATAAAGTCAAGTCCATGGGCGGTCAACCAGCTTTGCGTGCTTCGTGCCGTATGGGCTGGTGCAGAGTCCTGTTGGAATATCCAATGTCGGTCTTTGAAGATCGTATGAGAAAGAGGTCCCAATATTTTTGTAAGAACGGTATGTTGGTACACCTCGGCACTGTTTTTACACCAAACCATGAGTGACGTAGGATAATGTTCTCATTGAACCCTCGGAATACGCCTGCTGGCTTCTTCATTGCTGTGGGCATACACCTTATCATTCAGTTTATTATAACTTTCTTCGGTGTTAAAATCTTATATATATATATATATATATATATATATAAGATTAGATAACCGCTACTCTATCTTCTTTCTTCGACCACTCCATATGTAAAAATTAATGTCTTTTCTTTATAGTTTTTTTATTTTCGGAAATAACAAACGTTATATTTTTAAAATCGGTAAAATTCATTTAGCCAGTATTCAAAAATTTTAAATAAAAAGGTTTTGACAGAACTTACGACCTGACTAAGGGTATGTTCCGAAATACAACCCAGTACACTAGCAAATGCGAATGACGTCATTAATTGACGCCGTATTCCACCATATTCGATACCAGTCATCAATGTGGCATTGATTTATGACGTCATTTGCATTGGCCAGTGTACTTGGTTGTATTTCGGAACATACCCAAAGTAATACTGCACATAGTTTTTAAAATAATAGCAAAAAAACTGACCATGAATGATCTTTCGATGATTGATTTTCTTGCCCAAAGATCACTATTATAGATAGCAGTTTTTTTTTGTTAATATTTTCTGAAGGAGGCAGTCTTGTGTAAAAGCTATTTAAATAAAATAAACGACTGTGAACCATCGTCAAACGGCGCCTCTACACGTTGGCCAACACAGTGGCGAATGTAGTGGCCAATAGCATTGGCCAACGTGTAGACGAGGTGTTTGGGCTTCATTGGTATGTATTGGGACGATGGCCCACAAGTTGGCGCGAGATCCGTGTGGTGTCGGTTTTTTACAAAAGATCAAAGGATTGGTGGCAGAGTTTGGTCGCCGCGTCCACACGTTGGCCGCGCGTTTAGTTTGCTACAAGCTCCCAGAGTGATTACACGCATCTGATTTAAATTTTATATTCAAGCTTTATAGGATGGATGCCCCAATTACCAGCCTTTTAGTGCCAATTTCAACTTTAAACATTCCTACTACTTTAATTAGCGTGATTTAATTATTTTTAAACATTTGTTTTAATCGATTAACTAATTATAAAAAAAAAAAATAACGAACATTTATTTACAATCAGATTATTGAGAGTACAATTTTAAAATGAAAAAAAAAATGAAGCACGTCGTTTATACGTGGTAGAACCATGCAGTTATATTAGAAGTATAGTTGTAGCACGAATGGGTCGACTCAACCGGGTAAGGACCACGCTCTCACAGAATATTAGCGTAAAATAGTAGCTTAGTGATGCTGTGTTTCGTATAGTGAGTGTAGAGAACCAGATACCCTTTTTTAAAGGAAACGAGGCATTTCATCTTAGTCCTCACGGGTGAGAACGCATCTGCATTTTGATTCGTAATCGAGGATAGATGTAGATGTCTATGGGCCACAGCAACCACTTACCATCAGGTGAACTGTGTGCTCGTTTGTCACCCTATCCTATAAAAAAAAAACGTCGACTTCTTATAATTCAATCGTGCAAGTTTTATCATCATTACAGCTCTTCACAAGTCCACTACTGAACATCCTCCTCCACAGACTGCCGCAAAGCACGGTCCTGAGCCACTTTCCTTGTCATGAGTTTTTCATTTATGTTCTACGTTATAATTAGTACCTATTATTAAGTCAGTGTTAATTATATTTATTGCTATTGTTTTTGTCTTTCTCAAAAAATAATTAAATTACCAAATAAATTATAAGGTGTTTTTTATATACATCAAATGTCTGATAGAAATTCAAATACATATTTTGCTATACTTTAAAATCAAAACCCAATTTTAAAACATAGACTAATCGATTATAACTCCTTTAACATTAAAATAAGTTAAGTTCTTATTAATGGTATTTATTCCAGTTTATGATGCATGTAAATGTAAAGAATAAATAAAGCTAATTGTATATCGTATTTCTATTTACAGCCCCGTTAATATCCACTATTATTTTATAATTATTTTATAAAAACGTAACCCCCACACTTGGATTTTCTCCTGTATCGCGGAGGCAGCTTGCAAACATAAATTGCACAAGGACACACATCCAGACCCCAAACAATTATTTGTAGGATGTACAAATGATTCAAACCCGCGGCCCCCGGCACAGTTACTCATTGCTAAGCCACTGCGCCACGGAGCCGTCGTTCGTCCGCACATTGGCCCGAACCAAAGTAAACTGAACGACCTTCCAACGTGTGGACGCCGTCACCAACTCTCGGCCAATATATTCGCCACTACATTCGCCACTGTATTGGCCAACATGTAGAGGCGACAAAACAATAATTTCAAATTACCATTTATCCAGCTGCAACATAAAAATAAATATCTAATGTACTTTCCAACGTGATAGATTATTCAGTCCTATCCGATGATCTTTAAAATTTCCTATAGGTGTTTAATAGGTAAGAGCTTATCTCTGAAAGTTTTAAAGTAATGGTAAAAGTTTCAAAAAATATCTAAGCGTTAATTTTGTTAAAGCTTACTTACTATTTAGAACAAGGGGGAATATTTATTGAATATAGAATAAAGTGACTATGCAAATTCCAGAAAGATCTCATGGCTATCTTGGCGTTATGGTGGTGAAACCATCGCCTTTACGCTAGATGTAAAATAATCAATTTGGCGACGGGGAGCAGTGTGAAAGGTGCGAAATCGCTTTCACATGAAATTATTAGAATTCTAAATGCGAATAATTTCATGTATAAAGCATTATTCCTTTTTCAAAATTGGCTGTTCATTTCTTTCATTGGGTATTGTTTTTCTGCAATATCGCTAAATGTGTAACTACGGGCGCTAAGAAAACTTGTGTAATTTTTAACCGAATTCCAAAATCGAGCAGTTACTATATTCGATGCGTATGTTTTTTATGTATGTTCGCTAATATCTCGGGAAAGACTCTTCTTCTTTTATTGAATAGGTTATACTTTAGGAGTGGCCTCTTGTAAATATTATGAATAAAACGTATATCAATAAGCATTGAGCTATTATGTGCTACGTACTAGAGGCGACACTGCATTTAGTTGCGCTGTCCCATTCAACTGCGGCGTCATCGCCGCACTTTATTCAGTCACTTGCTAGGCACTAGTGAGTTAACACGTGTTGGTTGATTATATAAAAAAACATCTTAATGAAATATGCTATGGTGTATTTTTAGATATTGCACAAATGTTTAATCTCCATACTTGAACGCGTCCGACAGTGACGTCTCTCATCGTCACGAACTGGCCGGGCGCGACATTACGCTCTGAGCTCTGTACCCGACAACTAGTGTCAAATATAATTAGTGTAATTAACTCATTAAATGTACTATATCCTATCGCGGAGTTTCATTGTACTTCAAATCCTCAAGAAATTGAAGACCAGCGTAATCACATGTTGACCCCGATGTGATTTAATGCAAGGAAAATTACTAGTATATCGAAGATTTTGGTTAAATACTATACCGAACTAAGGCGAACCCAACCTCAAGGAATCCGCCAGCCAGCAGCTGCAGCCATTGTTCCGAGGGAAGTTCGTTTAATTTTTCCTTTATATTTATAAATCCTACCTCTTTCAATTTGTGTAGTTTATGTATAGTGGATAACGCAAAATTTATCTACTACCGTCAACTTTAAAATATAAAAACGCTCAAATTATTACACTAATAGATATCGATCACTTTACAACCGATGTCTGTTGTTAAGTCATAACGATCCGGATATAACGATTTTTGGTAGTCTCTCTCTCTTCCCTCACAGCTATCGATTTATATCGGTACTGATGGTAAACTTTACAATTATTTGTTATATTAACGATTATTTTAGCGAACATTTTCGACAGCTAGCTAAGTATTCGTTACAATCATAAGCTGTTTAAAAAGTTGTTTCAGAGTTTTATAAATTTAAAATCAATTATCTATTATAATATATCTATTATATTATAAAAGTATTAAGTAATGTATGCCATATATATATAATAATAATATGGCGGAATCATATTTAACATGGTATTTGTCAGAACTAGAAAACAGGCGTGTTGTCGTTATGCGGTAGAAAATCGCACGAAATCGGCGCGAAAGTGAAAATCCCTTAGATTTAGAGGATAGTGAATTCCTGTACCTTTACAGAATTACAAAAAATATGTTTAGCGAGCTCGTAGATGTACTTCGGCCATCTCTTCAAAAACAACGGCCGTACGGAATTTCTGTGGAGTCCCAAGTGAGTGTCTTCATTTAATTGCCTATATACCTTTATAAAACACTCTTTTTCGTTTGTATTAACTCTTAGTTTCATTTTCTTTAGTTTCATTTTATTCTAAATAGATACTGACGGCATTCCGGTTTTATGCAAGTGGGTGCTCTCAGCTACCTGTTGGCCTGCAGTGGGATTGCAGCCTGAGCCAAAAATCGGTTAGCCGAGTTATATACGCTGTAACCGAGGCTATTAATGAAAAATTATTGAGAAAATAAAATTATCTCGAGAAAAAGACCCATGAAGAGCGGCGAGCAGCTAAAGAAAAATTTAGGAATGACCCACAACCATTTCCGGATGCGATAGGAGCTATAGACTGCACACACATAAACATTCTAGCTCCAAAGTTGCATGAAGAGGCATATGTGAGTGATCGCCATGAGGGCCATTCATTAAATGTACAAGGTGTAAGTTTATCTTCAGGAGTTATTGTTTACCTATTGTTACGGCCCAGAGTTACCCTGACAAAAGTCGACCGGACTAGGGCCCACAGTAGTCCAACTCGACGAGTAACAGAGGGGAAGGTCCAATAACCTATGGATAATTAAATTATAACGGCTAACAAAGAAGCAAGCACCACTTACCGATTGGCGGAGGTAGGGTTGGCCACGGGGTACCTGTCAGGTGATAAGTGATGTGCATGTAAGTAGTGTACAGTAATGTGTAAAATGTGTAACCTGACATCCCCGCTGATCCTGGACTGCAGATCCCAAGGCGCTGCCTCTCCCCAAATGTGGGATCCATCCAGGGGGGCGTTCACCAATTGAAAACTTCTACTTCTATTTTCACTATATTAGTTTATCAACCTTATTGTACATTTAATATAACTTCAAATTCAACCAAATCAACGTTAATCGACATTAAAAAAAGTGACACGCTGCACAACTTAAGGACGGTTGGTCAAAGTTCAAAGTCCTAGGTTCACTTAGCACAAAACTATAACCACGAGAAGAACGCGGTCTCTTCTAGAGGCCCAACGCTCAGCGTTCTCCCGACAAAGTAAAAGTCTTATCACGCTATCAACCGACGCACTAATAACTCGTCGATGCAATTAACGGCATAAAAGTTCATTTAATCACTCCAAACTTCAAGTAGGTCTCTTGTCACGTAACACGTTCAAAACAGACAACTATAATTCGAGGCGGTCTAATTAGACCCAAATGTTCAATAGTAATTCAAAATGGCGCGCACAATTAACACAAGACTTAGGCCTTCAAGTCAACACCGGCCGCGCCCAACCGTCTAATAGTCACAAACAATACTCAAACTGTTACTAAAATAATTATATAATATGTCCTCGTTATCACGAAAAACAAATTAAGATAACACTCTAAGAGGCTCTCGACGTATAATCGACCCGGGCGTCGCGCAAATAAACTCAAGAATAAGCCTCGTTGTCAAGTATATTAACGACAAAATACAACTCCATAGAGGCCGTCTCTTCGACGCAAAATTATATCAAAACTCGCGACCTCTAAATCGACCCGGGCATCGCGCAGCAACTATTATGTAACTCCCGACATCTAACCGGCGCGGTGTCACCGCTCAAGGATTCCGGCCGACTGGGGCACTTGCTGTGTGTGTACAGCCCAGCAAGCCCCCGCCTCCCGCGTAACGCTAACCGTTTCCTCACCACGTTCGAGACGCGCAATGGAAGTGAGTCTCCGTGATTGCAACGAACACCTATTTACTTTCTAATTAAATTTTTGGAGCGGTTCTGAAGCTTTTTAAAATAACTAAATATGGCTAAATGACATGTATTACTATTATACATTAAAATAATGTATTAAAACTATTTCAGTGCAATACTGACTTGATCAACTAAGTGATTACATTACTACGATGAGTGTTGCGGACGGCGAAGAGGTAATCGTCCGTCGCCCCGCACCGCACCCACGTCGACACGTCTCCCGCACCCCGCATCAGAACAGGGCCCCGCAAGGACAAACGCTTGCACCAACTCTGTCTGCGCCCTCCTTTCTGCCAAGGAGGTCGCGTTTGTTTACAGCTTAAAGATCTCTTGTCAGATCGGTAAGCCAAACCCAAAAGGCGGAGTTTAGTGGGTAAAAGTCTCCACATAACCACGCAGCCGGCTGCGTGGTATGCTATGAGCATTCTCCACCTCCCTCCCCCGTTACCGGAGAGTTGCCCTTAATTGCTTCGGGCGCAAAAAAAAACCAACTCCGTGCCTACGTAACACCGACCGTCGAAATAAAACAAGTGATTCCGGCGAGATTTCGTCATTCACGATAGATAGAACACTCTCAAGATAGAACAGCAAGAAAACTAGCAAGAAAGAAGCCCTCAAATCCCTATTAGGTCAATATAGTGTTTTAGTGTTAACTGCCGCAAATTAACTGTAAATAGTGTTCAATATAGTAATTATTTTAAATCTCTTTAATTTCATCGCAACCCCTTGTAGTTTAAAATAGCAATTTTCATCTATCAAGCTATTAGCCAGACAGATGTCACAGTAATTAGCTTTCTTCATAGTAGTTCAGTTTCTCCCTGAATAAAACAAATACAGTCCACTTAGCTCTCATCCCCTACAATGAGAATTATAATAAATCTTATTCTAAAGGCAAGGGCTTTTATAGGATGGTCAAAATAAGTCTGTTGATTGAAAGTACCAGGATGACACCTTGGTTTGACCAGCAATAACAATTGTACAGTAGTCAGCGTCTTATTTACCACGTTTACAGTATTCCAATATCAAAATTCATAATTCATGGTCAACATGTTACTGTAAAATTATAAAAGTGAACTTAGTAATTCAATCTTATACCCAGTTTTACTTAGTACCAATACTCAGATAAGACTAATTATATATATCTATATATATATTATAAATATATATATTATGTTAAAAAATAGGATATTCTACGCAAATTTATAAAAAAGCAATGAAAATGTGATCATACCACCTTTGTTTACTATAAACCATATTAAGTTTTGTTAAGAAGAACTTACGAAGGTTCTATGTGGTAAAAAACTAAATACCTTATTTACATGGAATAGGTTTATTATTAAAATAATTTATAATTTTAATAAGAATATTTATTAATTATTGAGAATTAAGAATATTAATGTAAAACCACTGCGACTGAGACCCCTTATAATTAAGGGTAATCCTACCTGACCTATTAATGATATTGTTACGCGCTCAAGTCGACGATACACTAACGCCATCTAGTGTCAGGAACGAGAGCGAGGGGAGCATTGAGAAAATGACATCACAAATCACTCAACCGACAGCGCCTAGTCGAAACTCGAACGCTCGGTACCTTGCGCGTGTTTACTTGAACATTCTGGATATTTCTTTGCTAATTTAAATAAGTAGGCGCTGCAAGATGCGATCGGGGCAGAGTTGAACTCGTCGACACAAGCGAAGCTTCGGAGCGGAATTAAGTGAATTAGTGTGTTTAATTATTAGTGTTTTTAGTTTTAATTTGTGTAAAGTAAATTAAAGTGGTAATTTAGGTAATTTTATCGGCAATTTTTATTGTCACGAACCCTAAGCTCGTAACAATATGGATACCTTCATTATAAAACCATACTTGCCACATGGGGGTCATTGTAGAAGCGTGCTCGTCGCGACCCCTGCCAGCCCTTTTCAGGGCTGCAATTCTACACAGCTGCGCACCCATGCAAACGGGAGTTAGGGCGTCCCCCCAAGGCGACGCACACCAGCTCGTCCCCGTTGGTGTGGAATGCAGCGCGCAAAGCGGCGATGGGGACCGCCACCCGTCACGCACAGCCCGACACGGCGGAAGGTGGAGGACGGAGTGCAGAGTTAGCACGTGGAATGTTAGAGGGGGCATGAGAGATAATACGAATGAGTTGATCGAAATAATGAAAGAAAGAGAATTAGATGTCGTGTGTACGTCGGAGACCAAACGGAAAGGCAGTGGTACTGAAGAGCTCCCTGGCGGGACGTTAGCTATATGGTCCGGAGTCCCGGAAAGCGAGAACGCCTGCCAGGGAGTGGGGATGCTGTTGTCGTCCCGGTTGGTCGATCTTATGACTGAATACAAGGTTGTGAACTCAAGACTTCTTTCTGGGTTCGATTTAAACTGGGACTGACGAAGTTATTCCTTTTGGCTGTTTATGCGTCGGTAGCTTCGTCGTCCAGGGCTGAGCTGGAGGAGTTTTGGGAGAATGTAAGAGAAGTTCTAGATTTGGTTAAGGGAAACGAAAGAGCTGTTGTATGTGGTGATTTGAATGGATGGGTAGGTATCGCTCGACCAGGATACGAGTCGGTGCTTAGAAAGTTTGGCGATAAAAGGGTTAATGATGTTAAAAAAAGTGCAGTGGAAGAAGTATGTGGAACGACAAAAAGAGGTAGCAGTAAAAGAAGAGATGCATGGTGGAATGATGAAGTGAGAGAAGCTGTAAAAAAGAAGAAAAAAGCATGGTTAGACTACTTGGCCTCTAGTAACGATAAGCATATGAGACAGAAGATGAAAGAAAGATATAAGCTGCAGAAAGTTCATGCGAAAACATTGATTGAGGAAGTACGTGAAAGGTGTAGAATAGAAGCGGACGAGAGGTTGTCGCACAAATTTAAGGAAAACTCCAAACTCTTCTGGAAAGAGGTTGGAAGGTCCCGGAGTGGTGCGACAGCCTTAAGAATGAGCAAAGTGCTTTCGAGAACCAATGACGTCCTCTCAGAAAAATCGGACGTCATGCAGCGATGGAGTGAATTTTATAGAGAAATGTATGCGTGTCATGATCTTAGTGAAGGTCACGATGAAAGAGATTGAACGTGAAATTCAAAGTTTGAAATGTGGTAAGGCTGCGGGACTAGACAGAGTTACTGCTGAAATGGTCAAGTACGGTGGGCCTCGCGTCTGTGACAGCTTTCGTCTGCTGTGCAATTTGTGCTGGCGGACGGGAGATGTCCCGGATGATTGGCGATCCGCGGTCATTTATATAAAGGTAAAGGTTCACATTTTGACTGTGGGTGCTATCGGGCGATCAGCTTGACCAGTTTAGCAAGTAAAGTTTACTCGAAGGTTTTGACACGTAGGATGCAAGATAAATCGGAAAGATTCTTATGGGAGGCACAATGCGGATTTAGACCTGTAAGAGGATGCACGGATCAAATGTTTTCTCTCCGCGTGATCATGGAAAAGCTTTTGAGTGTTAACCAGAGGATTTTCTGTGCTTTTGTGGATCTTGAGAAAGCATTTGATAAGGTTATAAGGAAGAAAATGTGGGAACTGTTGCCCGGATATGGTGTGGATGGTCGATTGCTAAGGGCTGTGCAGTCACTTTGCTATGACTGTAAAGCCTGTGTGCGGGTAGGGCATTACCTGTCACCCATGTTTAGCGTCCAAGCGGGCGTAAAACAGAGTTGTGTCATGTCTTCCTGGCTGTTCATACTGTATCTCGACAGCTGTTTACAAGCTGAAAAATAGCTGTTTGTTGTGAAATTGGGTGACATTAAAGTAAATTGTCTGCTGTATGCTGATGATGCAGTGCTTATTGCACCATCAGAAGCAGAACTGCAGGCATTAGTCACGTGTATGAAAGAGCAATGTGAAATTAAAGGTCTCCGTTTGAATGCTAATAAAACTAAGGTTCTGGTATTTGAAAATGACGAAGAGGGAACGAAATGTGAAATATGGGTAAATTGGGTACGTCTAGAACAGGTAAATGAAATTGTATACTTGGGGAGTGCTTTCAGCCGGGATGGAAGATGTGATTTAGATGTGGATAGGCGCGTCGCTGCCGGAAACAAAGTCAATGGTGCCCTGAATGCATTAGTCAAAAGGCAAGGCGTGGTGAAGTGTGCACGCCTTACAATACATAACGCAGTGTTGGTACCGACTTTATTATATGGCAGCGAAACGTGGGTATGCCAGAAGAAGCATAAAAGCAAGTTGAATGCAGTAGAGATGCGATCTCTTCGTAAAATGTGTGGCGTTACTATAGCCAATCGAAAGCGAAACGAAGAGATTCGCAATATGGCAGGATTGAAAGATAACCTTATCACAAAAATTAATAGGGGCGTACTCCAATGGTTTGGGCACGTTGAGCGAATGAGTGAAGACCGAATGGTGAAGAAAATATATAGAGCGAAAGTAAATATTAAAAGGTGTCGAGGTAGACCGAGACTAACTTTCGAAGACCATGTGAGCAAATTGCTCGAAGAGGGGAAGGTCAAGAGTACTCGGATACCTAGACGTGCATGCATGAAGAAGTTAATGAACCTGAAAGAAGCGAAAGAGGTATGTAAGGATCGTGACACTTGGCGATCTGTTCTCTCTGGCTACCCCGTTAGGGATTGTGCGTGAAGATAAGTAAGTAAGTAAGTAAGTATACTTGCTTCAAATAAAATGCTTTGATATGGGAATTTCAGACAGAGGCTGAGTCTGTGGCATCTCAAAATATATGTTTTATCTTGTCCACTAACACATATCTCTAATTCTTGTTTTTGTAACTCAAATGTTCTTTTGTAGTCATCAATATGTTCTTCAACGTGTGTATTTGAATCACACTTGTTACACACACTGTTCTAGGCTGTTTAAATATGTTAAAATTTTGTATTAAATATATTGTTATAAGTGCAATCCTTGATGAGATTGATTTGGTAGGTTTCTTTTTATCCCAACCTTTTTGAGTATGCATTGAATACATCTTTTACCAGAAAGTAATGGATATAAATACTGTTTAAAAATATATTGAGTACAAAAATACTGACAATTTTCAGATGGAAATCTCCTCAATCCTTGATCTTAGAGCGCTGTCAGGTCATTTAATTTAATTTTTGATTGAATGGCTGTAACTTTCTGTAACCAATTTGAAACATATTGGAAAATTCAGTCTTACAAAGTTTTTATGTTGGTAACTTCATTAGGTAGAACATAGGTAGAAGTTGTGCTTCTTTTCCTTTTTTGGTTTGTTAGTGCTCTTTTGACATTTTCTGATCTAATGAATTTTAAAAATACATATTTATTTTTCAGTATTATTTTTTAAACTATAGTATTGAGAAAAGAGAGATGCACAGAATACCACAAAACTTTTCATAGCACTTGTATTTGAATGTTGCTTCGCATTATATGCTAGTCTTTGGATTTTTCTTTACCATATTTTTACCACCTTTGTCCACTTAGCCCTTCAATTATCATGTTTATGAGTAATCTAATATCAAAAGCTTAGTCAAAATAATTTTAGATCAACAAGTATTAAGGCTATTTCCAGCCTGCATAACTTGCATAACAACACAAGCAAAATTTCTTCCCCTTATTATTGATAGCAAAAAAGGGTTATTGATACATTTCACTGAGCAGGTTAGGTAGAAAAGTTTAAATTATACTCATTAGTCTTAAGGGCTTAGATTTTATTTTTATTGCACCTAGTTACACCCTGGAACATCATCAATAATAAATAAATATATTTAATTATTTATTAGCACAAATAAGTACACCCCTAGTTAAGTATATTTTAAATTGTTTTAGGTATGTGACCTAGACCTGTTAATTTTGAACATCAATGCTTAGTGGCCAGGAGCTGGACACGATACTCACATATTGGCAAATTCACCTGAACACTCCAACATGAAGCGAAATTTTGACAATGGGGATCGCCGTACGTGGTTACTTGGTAAGTTAAAGACCAAGGTCACTAGAACAGAATGTGTGTAAGACTGCCAAATGTAATTTCGATGTTTAAACTTTTAGGTGATGATGTTTAAGCATTTGGGTCTAATTAGACCGCCTCGAATTATAGTTGTCTGTTTTGCCGTGTTACGTGACAAGAGGCATGTCCTTTGGACCCATGGTTGATGACCCCAATAAAAAATCAATACCTTGGGACACCGGAGCGTAGATACAATGATGCTCATGGTTCAGCCAGGAACGTCATGGAAAGATGCTTTGGTGTGCTAAAGTCTGTTTTTGGGTGTCCGTCTCATCAACGCTAGTTAATTTATGAGCCATATACTGCTGGCCTAGCTGGCTAGTAAATGCATGTGCAGTGCTACAAAACATGCGTGTTAAATATAGATTTATGGAACCATATATCACCAGATAACACAGAAATCATTCTTGATAGCTATAACGATGATTAATTGGAAGATACAGGTAATATTGTAGTTTTGATAATATTACATTAAACTATGTTGTTTTTGGAATATTAGAATAATCTTAAAATTTTATGTTTTTATTACAAGACGAGTAACTGGCACTGGGCGAGCTGCTGCAGAGCGCACGCAAAGAAGACAAATACTGCTTATACTTAATTATCATTAGTATTATGTTATATTAGAATAATCTTAAAATTTTATGTTTTTATTACAAGACGAGTAACTGGCACTGGGCGAGCTGCTGCAGAGTTCACGCAAAGAAGACAAATACTGCTTATACTTAATTATCTATACTATTGTTACGAGCTTGAGGTTCGTGACAATAAAAATTGCCGATTGAATTACCTAAATTAACACTTTAATTTTATTTACACCAATTAAAACTTAAAACATTAACAATTAATCACACTAATTCACTTTACTCCGCTCCAAAGCTTCGCTTGTCTCGCCAAATTCAATACTTCCCCGATCGCACCTTGCAGCGCCTATAAATACACATTAGCACCGAAATATCCAGAACATTCAAGTAAATACGCGCACCAATCGACAAAGCGCCGAAAGTTCGAGAGTCAGCTTCCAAAAGCTTAGTTCTTCGTTTCGACAACAGATGGCGCTGTCGGTTGAAAGATTAGTGATGTCATTTTCTGGAAAGCTTTCCCCTCGCTCCGTTACCCAACACTAGATGGCGCTAGTGCCAGATTTCAACTTAGCCGCGCAACAGTATTATGTTAAATTAGTAACAATGTAATTATAGTAACAATGTGTATAGTAAATGTTTCATATTAATTGTATAAAGTAATATATTGTTAAAGAATTATTTAAAAAAAAGTCCCGTTGGGTTTCTTGCCGATTCTTCCCAGGACAGATGTTTTCTCCGAACCAGTGGTAAAAAACTACTAAAAAATCTATATTGAATACAAATTATTCTATTCTATTAAGTGAATTGAAATAAAACATTAAACATATTAATTAATTTATTATTATTATTTACAAGTAAGTCTCCTATTTTATTAACAGCCTGAACTAACAAATGAAATGCCTCGGCCTGTACTTTCGTTGCCTCCGCCTGCATTGTGGCAGCCTCGGCCTGAATTTTGGCAGCCTCTGCCAGCAACTGTAATTAAAACTACAGATAGATCGAGAAATGCTTGCTAATTCTCTCTAACATGATAGTGAATCTTTAGGATAATTTTTGCTATAGCATATAATATATATTGACACACATTTTTTTAAATAACATAAGGGTGTCACACGAGCACAGAGTTCACCTGATGTTTTGACTTGACGCATGTTTATGTCTACATCTCCCCTCCCCATTAAGAATCAAAATGCAGATGCGTTGTCACCCCTGAGGACTAAAATGGAGTGCCTCGTTACTAGTCAAGGGTTGTTAAGGTTAAGGTCTCCAGTTCACTACACTTATCGTGGTTATATGCGTGGTTCTTCCCCGGACGAGCCGACCCCTTCTTGCTATGACTATGTTGATTTTTTCTTCAGTTTAGTTCAGAATGTATATGTAATATTATAACATACCCTCATTGAATCTGAATTAGATCTTGCAACTGCCTAGAAATCGTCACGACCTTTATTTGCTGGCTCGACAGCAGATTAGTGAGGATTCAGATCTAAAAATACCCATAATTTATTGTATTGTAATTAAAATAATTTTTGGTTTTATTCTGCTCAAGCTTATCATCTTGTGAACTAATGTTTATATTATTAGCCCTTAATTGAAATTTAAGCTTACTTCTTATATTTTTGGCCCTCTCCTGTCATAAAGTGGGTGGTGACGTAACGACAGCTGCTGCTCTGCTGCCTCTCACTGCTGAAATAATGAAATAATACACTTAAAATGATCACTATCTTACTAATAGTATAAATGTGAATTATTGGAAAGATTTTTGTTTGTTTATTAACCACACTAAAACAGCAGAAGACCTATATAAAATTTGGCACATATACCATTTTATATTGAAATAGTGGATAAAACAGCGGAGCATAGAAATATATAATGTGTGTAAAGCAAAATTATATCAGTAACAAAGATCTAACTTACTTATTTGTGGTGCTGCTGACTGCATAGTTACAAGTACTTCTTGCACCTGTTGTTCATTGGGTGCTGGTGAAGCAACAGCTGTGTCTCTGCTGCCACTTGCTACTGAAATAATCAAAAACGTTAAAATATTAGTGAAATATAATCATGTAGAGAGGTATGAATGTAGGTGTAAAAAAATAAAAAACTTACTAATTTATGGTGATGGCGACTCGACTGCGGGTCGACGGAGCCCTCCTACTTCTGAGTGGTTTACAAAAAAATAACTTCTAACCTAATCTGTCCAAGTCGGGGTGCTCCACGTCCCAGGCTCGCTTCGCTCGCTATTTCACTCGATATAACACCAAAATATTAACTTTTATAACTACTTTAATTTATAAACATAATTTCGCATCATTTGTAAGAAAGGATCTTTGCGATATTTAGCAGTATTCCGCCGCCACAAATAATCACTATTCACCAAAATTCTGAAACTCGGAAGCAACTATTAAAGCGACAGAACTAACTACTAAAGCGACAGTAGCCTAATGGCAGGGTGCGGACCGCTAACTTAAAAGGTCGTGGGTTCGAATCCACCATTCCACTACTGCCGTGAACCACTCCTAACACAAGCATTTTCAGCTTACCAGGAGTGGTTAAAGGGAATATTAGTAATATTAATTAATAGGATTACTAATATTCTTTTCTAAAAAAAAAAAAAAAAAAACTGGAAGCAACGGAATGACGAAAAGCTGTCAACAAAATGACCGGCATACCGATTAATTTTACATATTTTAAATCGATTCAAATCGAAATCGGATGAATCGATTCACAAAAAATCTAAATCTTAAAGATCGATTTCGCAAAAATTGATCTTTTTTTATTTGCGTCAAAAGTTTATATTTACAATATCAAAAGATACAATAAAGTACAGATAAAATTGAATGATTGAATTAAAAACTGTCATTCTTAACGAGTTGGGGTACATTCAACTAACGGTAAATAAGATTTGTAATCTTAATAAAACAGAAAAAGATTCGATCTTGATTCTCAAGGGTGAAATATCGATTCACTAGATCGATTCAGTACTATTATATAGTATATATCGATATGACATTGACAGATGAAACGTCAAAAACGTAATTAATTGGTCATTTACCAATATTTTTAAAAAATAATTAAAAATACTTCGACGCTGCTCCGGCAGAAAAAATGAGTGGGGGTTCAGATAAACCCCATTGACTCCCCCACAGTGACAGAATCTTCAAATTCAGGCGACCGAATTGTAAACCCAATCCGCGCTGCTTAATGTGCTGACGGATTTATGTATAAGCCATTAGTAGTAAATTAGGATTTTTTTTGATAGAAACTTAACTGTTAATCACTGATCTGGCGTCTTGACGGATCCGTTGGTAAGCTGGTTGAGCTCGTTGGCAACTTCCTTCCAGCCTTTTTCAAAGTTTTATTTGCCCTGCAGGCCACTAAATTTTCTTGTATATAAATGTGGACTAGCTTCCAGCTGGACAGTAGTATCTCAGGCTGCCCACTCGTAACACGTGATGTACGCTTACGTCTGAAACGAACATAGAAATAAATATTCAAATTGTAAAAATTACAGTATCTAAACAAACCATTCAATAAACATCTATAGATTCGAAATAGGTGTACGCATAGAATTATTTGGATAGGTTGTACCAGTTATACTTTTCGGGTTGTACTTACTTAACGCAGCTCGAAACCGGGCCTGCGCCTGCGTCACTGTCCCCCACCATAGAAAATATCATAAACATTATTTTAGTAACATATGTAATAAGTCACGATTTTTATAAAATAGTACCTGTAATGTATACGTTGTCAAATCGAGACAGACAGTATTGAATGTAATAGTGTTGCAAGGAGGCAAACATTTATGTCCTTTGATATTTAACAAACTAGTTCAATTCTTAGAAACGGTAAAAGCTACTTGTAAGTTACATAAAAATATTTTTATAAGAAAAGGTTTCATCTATTTCTGTATAACTTTCAAAGAAAAGCAATTATTTTTATAAAATTAGGTCTGCAAATTTTCCCTAACGACATCGTAAAGTAAAGATAATTAACGATCTTGCACGGAATCTCGACTGTAGAAATTTGCTTTTATCGTAAGCATCGTTACGGCAAGCGATTTTTGTCTTTATTATTTAGCGATCGCTAGTTTGCAATGGAATCGCTATCTATGTCGAGACTGCATGGAACGTAGAAAGAAGTAAGGAGTACCAATTCCCATAGTAGAATTGTTGAAAAGGTGGCCATATGTAAGCAGTAAATAACAGTTCAAAAACTCTCCACAACAGCGCTGGAGTAGCTACTGGGATGAAATGAACTTAGCAGATGTCGACGGTTTAAGTGTGCTGCTAAACTGCTCAGTAGCTCTAAAATCTAAAATAATTTTATTTAGTAAATATAACCTCGAAAATGTCGTCTATCCCACTAATATTTTTCGGTGCGTTCTTTAAAATTTACCCCGTAGTTATAATGGCGCCACCCTTATTTAACGGTTTTCAATGGACACTTTTTATTACACAGTCTGTACTTCTTATTTCTACACTCTATACTGCAGCCACCATGGATGCCATAGGTATTCGTATGTGAAGACTAAAGAGATTTCACATCTTCGAATAAATGGCGATTTTCAATTTATCTTTAATTTCGGTAATAAAAAGAACCAGGCCGACGTTAGAGTTAAGTTTTAAATTTTTTTTAATTAGAGTAAATTTAAAAAAAGTCTTTAAAAACTAAATTCGATCAACAACGTTATCAATGAATTTGTTATCAAGTCTTTTAAGTACAGATTTACTACGATGGAAAATCTGTATGTGAGTAAATGTATTGCCATTAAAATACTTTGCAACTTTACTTTTGCGTGGCAAGGGAAATCTTGCTGGTCCGAAAATCCACACAGAATTTGGAGAAGGAATATGCTCAGCATTGGGACTAATTTCATTACAGGAGAGGTGGCAAACGAGCTTACGGTTTACCCGATGTTAAGTGACTACTGCTTGCCATGAACAACTGCAACACCAGGAGAATTGCAGTTGCGTTGCCGGCCTTTAAGAAAGGTGCATGTAGGATCAGTTTTATTTTACTTTTAGCTGTGATCTAGGTTGTCAAAATGTAAAACAATCAATTACAATTCTCTTGCACCGTTCCGATCTAAACGGTATGGTTAGCCATTATAAATACAGACAGTAAGGTATTCTGTCGTACTTTTCAGAGGTGGCAACGCACCTGTATCCTTGGAGTAAAAGAGCACTAAGCTATTATTATAGCGCATTATATATTTATAAATACATATGAAGCGTATAACACTCGCTCTCCATGAGTTTTGAGACCTCTCCAAACCCTCTGAGAGCCAGTCTAATTACAGACCTTGAGACATTCCATCTTAGTCCTTAGAGGTGACAACACATCTGCAGCCTTCTTTGTTTGTAGTGAACTGCAGATGTCCAAATACACCTGCAGTGCTGTAGCTACTAATCATCAGGAGGACTGTAACTTTGTTTGTCACTTCAGTTAAAAAAAACATGTTTCTGTAACAAATAATTCACTGACATCTAATATTAAAATTTTCTTTACTTTGCCTTAAAATTTCAACAATGAAAACGACTACGTGAGGGAGGCGGAATAACGGATAGAAGTTATTTACAAAACACGTTTCCTTACTACTGTCGGCAACATTTATTTAGAATGATAATATATTTCATCGAGCGAGTCACGCCTTTTGTATAAGTTTTCGTTTAGGTGTTTTTGTTATGAGTGACAAACGATATACTGACACGTGGGTTCAGAATTTTATTGACAGCGTAAAATAAAAATGCTTTTCGAAGACTCCATGACACAAATATGGCTATAAAATTAATATAATAGAATATAGTCAAAGTAGTAACTGACAGTATTTCATGGTCTGTGCCGTCGGCTTGACCATAATGAAATAACACTTACTGTATCTATCCATATATTACCCATACATTCAAATAACTCTTCTTCTCTAGTAGTGCCGTCCCCTCCGCGGGCGCTCTCCCTTTCTATATTAGTCAATGTTGTTGCTATATGTAATAAAAATTCTACCTTAATGGTAAGTTTGCTTCCATATTTATAATAAATACTATGTGTTTCTAGTGTTCTCCTCTCGTAACTTTGTAAGTAGTAGATTTAAGTGTATTTACGTAATTATTTCAGAAATCTCCACACGACAATCACGTCTGTGGGATTGTTATATCTGTATTTGGGTGCCTACTTACATAATTTAATGTTACGAGAGGTATGACTTATGTTTTCTGCCTTATACTGGGTAACAATGTTAAAACTTGGTCTCCTTCAAACCAGTTTTACGGCTCAAGGCAACAGCCGTACGGCCCGATTTGAGAAGCCTAACGGCTCCTTTCAAGGGGACTCACGGCTCAATTTGAGCGGCCCGACGGCCCGATTTTAGCCGGCTCACGTCTCGATTTGAGCGGCCCAACGGCCTGATTTTAGCGGCCTTACGGCTCGATTTAAGTGGCCTTACGGCTCGATTTAAGCAGCCAGACGGCTCATTTTAAGCACAGATGTGGCTTGTTTCGAGCAGACAATTGAATAACTTCTTTTATTTTTTTGTCGCAGATGACAGTCGCAAAAGAGTCAGTGACATTAGAGTCTCTCTTGTAATGGGAACCTGATAGTTCGGAAGACGAAGAAGGAGATTTTAGAGAGAGTAAAAAGGTTGGCAGAATTGTATCTACCTGATGGATGGCGACAGTGGAAAGTAGTTACTCATTCTAGAGCGGAGCTATTGGGTGAAGTTTTTTAATCCCAGATCTTAAACAAAATTAGATTCAGTCTGCCTACGGTGGAGCTTGCTAGAGCTTTTTGTCCAGATTGTACCTCGCTTCCGGAAAAGTATATAAAGACATCAAAATGAAAATGCTTGAATGGCCTTTTTGTGTGAGGCTTATTATTGGTCCACCGTCCATCGGTGCTAGAATAAGAGGCTCTGCTGTACAAAATGAATTAATCGTAGCCTCACTTACTGAACTCAAGCCTCTCTTGCTAAGTCGAAAATACGCTTCAAAAGAGCTTGCTGACAGCGACGATGCTGATGTGTTATCGATAGTTCGTTCTTCATCATCTAAGTCAAAGAAGCTGTCAAGAATGGACAAGTTGGAATAAGAGTTTGGTGATATGAAGGAAATGTTTTCCAACTTTATGAAACGATTTGAACCCATCTCCGATAATGAGTCCGAGCCAGAAGAATCCTACGCTTCTTTTGAAGATGAACTTCAAAACAGTCAGTCTTTGCATAAGTCGGAGACTGTTAAATGGGAGGCTAGATCTACCATTAGAAGAGGAAGAAGATGACGAACCTGACTTTATTCCGCAAACTAAAAACAAGAACCAACAATGCCTACGCCAAAACCTCATATTGAGTCACAAGGTATTCAGTGCCTAAGATTAATAACCCGGTACGCTGAAGTGCAAAAGAAATTGCAAGCATTTCCGGTGTTCCATGCTTTAAAGCTGAATCCTGCCCTAATGAAGATTAATAATTCCAGCGCTTCTCTGGACTTTCACCCCTAGGATACCTTTCCAAGCTGTTTCCAGTTTTAAAACCAGACGACAGTTTTCGCCCTATTATAAACCTTCGAGGGTTAAACAGGTTTCTACGGCCAAAGAAATTACGTCTTCTAAATCATTTTCGAGTGCCAGAATTTCTCCAAGAAGGGGACTACATCTCGAAAATAGATATTTCCCAGGCGTAATTTCACTTACCAATAAAACTGCAACAAAGAAAGTTCTTGGCAATATTTCATCGTCACAGGATGCTTCAGTTCACTTGCCTACCTTTCGGCCTAGCGACAGCTCCCATTACATTTGCAGGAGTGTCAAACTAGCTGGCAGGTCAGCTCAGAGAGAGAGAGGAATAAGACTAATAGTACCTCGAGACTTTCTCTTGGCCAATCAACACCCGAACGAAGTAGAGAAAGATTTTCGCAGGATCTCGGATAGATATTAAATATGAAAAAATCTCTGAATCCACCAACCCATTGCCTAGAATACTTGGGATTAATGTTGGATACTCAGAACAACAAAATATTTTTGCCCGACAGAAAGATCGTGTTTTTAAAGAAGGATCTAGAGCAAATAACAAGGTCGGGAACCTGGAGTTGGGTCAGCGGGAAAGACTTGTCGGAAAGTTAGCTTTTGCATCTTTCACAGTTCCTGTAGAAAGACTACATTCGAGACACCTGCAACGTGCAGCAAGAAACTTACCCCAACATCAAAAGAACCACAAATATCTTATCCCGACGAAAGCACTTCAGGAATGCTTTTGGTGGTTGGGAAACCTTCAGAAATATCGACAAATCTTCGCCAGCCCCGAAACGATATTTGTGACAACAGATGCTTCGGACACGGGTTGGGGTGCCCAGGTCAACAAAAGAATCCTCAGCGGACTTTGGAAGATCAATCGAACTCTTTGACATATAAATCGCAAGCAGCTATACGCAATTTATCAAGAAGTAATTTTGACGCTAGCTCAACTGAGGGGGAAACGCGTAGTAATTCAATCGGACAATAAAACAGCGGTTTCCTACATACGGAATCAAGGTGGAAACAAATCTGTTCTACTGACAGAACTAGTGTCAAAGATTCTGGAACTCGCCTACGAGAACGAAATCGAAATTTTTGCCTACTACATAAAACGAGATGGCAGACAGCCTTTCTCGTCAGAAGCACCTGGCGGATTGGCATCTCTCGAACAAAGTGACGGACCTACTATTCAAGAAATGGGGAACTCCTCAGGTCGACCTCTTTGCCACTGCCTTCTCGAAATTTGTACCGATTTATGTGTCTCGAGACACAACAGACACAGGTGCTCTTTTTATAGATGCCTTCGGCAGAATCTGGGAATTCGATCTAGCTTGTATTTTTCCACTGCCAGGACTGATGCCTCGTGTGCTGGCACACTTGAAAAAAGCAAGGGGCACTTACATCCTAGTTGCGCCAAGATGGGAACGTGTTTTTTGGAAGGCGGATCTGAGACGAAGAGCACTGGACCGTCCGATTTGCATTCGAAACTTACAGCATCATCTATCGGACGCGACACAGAACATTCGTCTCCCGGACGCGCGAAATCTACGCTTGGAGGCCTGGTTGATACGGAGTGGTCAGAAATCACCAAATTCATGAGCCCAAGAAGACTTTCAATTACTCAAAGGATCTTGAAGAAAGTCTTCTTTAAAAACGTATGCCGCATCATGGAAAGCTTGGGTAACGAGATATAATAAAATGAACCTGAATTCGAAGAAACCTGATCCAGCTGATGTAGCCCAATATCTTAGTTTTTTTTACATAAAGTAAAACACTTCGCTCCTGGAACAATAAAATTACACAAATCTGTTAAAGCCACTATGGCTGATCCCTTAAGAAGGGAAGAAATTCAAGTCACCCTTTGGTGAAATATAATATTCGACCAATAGAGAATTCTCATCCGTCATCGTCGAAGAAATGTATCTGGGATGTAAAACAGCTGATTGCTTGGATGAAAACCTCAGTTATTAATGAAGATAGTTTATTTGAAGTATCGCGCCATGTGGCACTGATTCTTTTGCTGGCGTCGGGTAGAAGAATACACGATCTTACTCTTCTAAGGATTGATGATGATCATCTAAAGCTGAGTCAGGATTCCGTTACCTTTTGGCCTGTATATGGTTCAAAAACAGATAAGATTAATCATCAACAATCAGGTTGGCATTTGTCTAAAGGTTCGATTAAGTCTCTAGATCCCATATATTGGACGAAAAGACTGATTGATTTGTCAGCCTCTAGAAGACAAGCAAGAAACAAATTGACATCTTTGTTTGTATCTAAACGCGGAATTCTAAAGTCTAAGGCAACTAGAGCCACAATTGCAGAATGGGTAAAATCTGCTTTTTAGCATCTTGATATTGATTATTTGCCTGGAAGTATAAGATCTGCCGTAGCCTCCTCAAGACAGGAGAACAATGTTTCTTTAGATATAATCATTAAAAATGGAAATTGGAAATCTGATAAAAATGTCTTTAAGTTCTACTTTAAAGAGATAATTAAAACATCATCCAGTTAATGACTTAGTTTGTTCTAATTTTAAAGCTATCTAGATTGTTTTAATGTTTTTTTTTTTGTAAAAAAACAGTTGATTTACATACACGTTTATTTTATTTTAAAACTATTGTTGCGCGAATAAGTCGACGTCATGTATCCGGCACTAGCGCCATCTAGTGTCAGGGACGAGAGCGAGGGGAGCTTTCCAGAAAATGACATCACTAATCTTTCAACCGACAGCGCCATCTAGTCTCGGAACGAATAACTAAGCTTCTAGAAGTCGACACTCGAACTCTCGGCCCCCTGGCGCATGTTTACTTGAATATTCTGGATGTTTCGGTGCTAATTTGTATTTATAGGCGCTGCAAGATGCGATCGGGGAAGTATTGAATTCGGCGAGACAAGCGAAGTTTCGGAGCGAAATAAAGTGAATCAGTTTGATTAATTATTAGTGTTCTAAGTTTTAATTAGTGTAAAGTGAATTAAAGAGTTAATTTGGGTAATTCGATCGGCAGTTTTTATTGTCATGAACCTCAAGTGCGTAACACTATATGTTATTCACAGTACGCTAATACTGCGTCGTCAGAAACTAAAAACCTCTCATTATGGTCAAGCCGACGGCACAGACCATGAAATAAGGAACGTTTCCCCCCAAAGGGAAGAAAACGATATACTTTATATCTTGCCTAGGCTTGACCAGGATAAGCTCTTGACGACTAGTGAGAGGCTGAGAGGTACTGAGAACGCGAGCGCCGTCGCTTCACTGTGTTATCTCATTATGGTCAAGCCAAGGCAAGACATGAAATATATCGTTTTCTTTCCTTTTGGGGGGAAAACGTTCCTTATTATTAACACACGTGTTGTCATTCAAATATATGTATTTTCCACATAAACTTAAGTAATAATAATAATAATAACTAAAGTAATAAGTACTATTCTTATTCATTTCAGACATGTAACTTGCTACATAAATATTTTTATTTTTATTTTTTAGACAAGAAGCTTACCTTGTAATGTTTTATTTTACTACCAAATTTCGATAAACACAATCTCAAAGGAGTCGACGAGTGAAATTCAAATTGTTGGTCTATCTTGTATAACTCAATGCTATAAATACCTAAGTACTAAACGATACGTATGTTCACGTTGTTTCTTTGTCTTGTGCGGAATATCCTAGACTACCCTATTGATTACAAGTCCTCTTCTAAACATACCGCTACCGTTACAGTCTATTAAATTCCACTGCTGAATAGAGGCCTCCCCCATAGCTTGCCTCATAAGGGGGATATTTGCCATAGTTGCCATGCTGTTGGCAAGTGGAAAACGCAGATTTTTTAAATTATTATTAGGAAGACACTGCTGCCCATCTCCTGATTTGTTTCCGACGGTCACCTCTTACGACACCCACGTGATTATATGGTGTAGTAGATATTCTTACACCGCCACTACTCGTTACTTTTAAAATGAGTGGTAGATTATTCAAGCGATATGGCCGACACATTAGCTTTCTGATTCGTTGGGCTTCCTTAGTCACTTTGCTTTAACTGCCGATTATTTTACTCAGAAGAATTCTGAATATAACATTTTTCGTAGGGCTCTCTGAGAATCACGTCTTAGCCCTATAACTTATCACTGGTTACACGCACTAGTTGTAAAGTTTTTCTGAGTTTTTAGATTCTGAAATATACTAGATTTCGAGAGGTGTTACAAATCCTCGAAGCCTGGGAAATTCACACTTTTTTTTAATGCAATACACAAAAGAGAAAACGTGTTTTGAATTCGCTTTAAAATTACCATTTTTTGTCTAACAATTCGGCACTCTCAACGGTGAAATATTGATTTACAGCTTTTTTATTTAGAGCACGTAGCAGGAGAGGGTATTGGGTTCTTTAATTTAAACTATCTGCACGACTAAATACGGAAATATTTTAAATGTTAAGCTTGATTTATTAAATGTACCCCTGGTTAAATTAAATGTACTTTTTTCAATAAAGAATGAAATGTGTTTTAAACAGTGGTATTTCTGGTCTTTTTAATCAAATACATAAGGCTATATTATTAAATGAGCAACTGTTTACGAACATAAATTGCATGTGGACCTTAACCCGGAACAATAATTTTAGATTTATATTTTTTTATTGATTAAAGGTGATAAGCGAGCACATAGTTCACTTGATGGTAAGTGGTTACTTTGGCCCATAGACATCTACATCTATCCTCGATTACGAGTCAAAATGCAGATGAGTTGTCACCTATGAGGATTAATATGAAATGACTTGTTTCTAGTAATAAGGGTTTCTGGTTCTCTACACTCACCGTACGAAACACAGCAGCATTATGCTGCTATTTTACGCTGATATTCTGTGAGAGTGTGGTCCTTCCTCGGTCGAGCCGACCCATTCGTGCTAAAACTATACTACTAATAGAGCTGCAGCGTGGCTTTACCACGTAACTTTTTATTAACAAATATTTGAATCGGTGCGGGAATCAAACCTGGATCTACAACACCGTTGATATCGGTTAAGTTACCGGCTGAGCTTTTGACACATTATTAGAAAAAGAAGTTTGTACCCTTTTTGTGAAAATTTTAGACACGCCGAAAAAAACTGCATACTGCAAACTGCTAATGTGCATGACTAGCGTAGGGACAATTTGTTCCGTCGTACAAATATTTAAGATCACATCCTCAGAAGCGAGCTATCAAAGATGTTTTATAGGTACCTGTAAAACATCTTTGCGAGCTATATTATTATTTTTCCAAATCGATATTTGTTTATTTTACATATTGTAATTAGTTTCACATCCATATACCTATGCATGCTCGTCGGTTAAGGGTAGGTGGATGTGGATGTGGAAGAGGCGAGAAAGGTATGTCAGGATCGTGCTAAATGGAAGTCTGTAGTCTCTGCCTACCCCTCTGGGTGACAGGCGTGAGTTATGTTATGTATGTATGGAATTAGTTTAACTATTTATAACAAGTTAAAAAATATATTTAATTAAAAATTATCAATATGTACAAATGATCAATATCAGTATATACCACAATTCATCAAGTGTTCCAAGTTATCCTATAATAAATATAATCTAAACATTATAGAAAAATATACCACATTCCCGTGTGGTGGTACCGTAAGAGAATCCCTAACTCTATAATCCCGTTGGTTTCTTATAAGGTTATTATTGAAAATGTCCGAAAAACTCATGGCTGCCTATAACTAAACAACTGTTTGTGTTAGAAATGGTTCACGACTGAATTATTAAAATAAAATAACATATTGGCTGATTTTATTAACAGTGAGGAAAAAATTGAGTGTAAGTGTAAACTAATAAAGCAGCAGGCAAACTAATAAGAAGCAAAAATATTTATAAGGAGCAAATCTATTATTCGATTTTTTAATTACTTTTTAAGTTTGAAAAACAGAATAAAATTAGCGAATTCAGATAATGTGCAGCCTACATTGCACGTGGAGTTCAACGCCCTGACAGTGAATCTGTGACAGATCGAATTTTATAGTGCCAATGAACAAAAAACAATTCCACGATAAGGCTCTTATATCGTTTATAAATAAAAAAAATTACGGGTTGCACTCCGGGAGTACCGGCAGAAGTGACAACTTGAATATTAACGGTGTGCATTTTTGATATTTTTGTAATGTTGAACGGTTGGTAAATGAAAGGAAACGTGTTTCTCTACTCAAGACTTTAATTATACTGTCACTTAAACCTAAGAGTAAGTACATTTATTAACATATGCTAGTAGGGTGGAGGCACATACACTACACCTCCCCCGATACTTAAAAAAAAGGAAAGTTCTCTATTTACTTTTTTTTACATTTCAGTTTTCATGAATCTTATAACATAATAATAATTTTAATATTGAATTATTTTTAATATTTATTTTTAATCTTTTAATATTGAAGATTAAAATAAAATACAATGTTACATAGGCTTTAAATGTATATAATTTCTAATTGGAATAAAATAACGTAGTTAAACAAAATATAAAACTAACTTCATTTAAAAAAATTATAATCTCATGATCATGATCAGATTATACCATGGTTATACATAATCATATTATTAAGTCAATCCGTGATACGCATGCGATTTTATTTCGTTAACCTTTTTTATTTCGTACGACATTAAGCCTGTCGTATTTTTTGATATTAATCAATGTCACAACTGCACGTTAACATGAACATACCACCTATCATACCATATACTTATTAATACTTTTTTTTACATTTATTTTCACTCGAGATTTATTACATTAACTATATGTTCTAGTTAGAAGTTATGATTTAAAAGTTCAAACAATATAAAACTGAAAATAAACTATTACATTTCATATTAAGCAGTACCTGCTCTACCTTTATATATATTTATTCACATTTGTATTCATAATTGTATATACTTTATATTTAATTTACATTTATATTTGTTTAACTATTGCTTTCATGATCCACACAAATAGGTTAGACATTAATATTCTACTATATTTTCAGAAATTAATGACTTCTAAAAGTTAAAGCATGTGATTTGAAGGTTTAATGAATATAACACCGATAATATTACATTTCATTTAAATATGAAAAGAGCAAAAAACATAATGTAATGCAACGCAAATATCATCGCTATCAGCAATAACGGGAATCAACATTGAGTTATACAACTAGAGGAGCAAACCACATTACCGCGCGTCGAAAAATGTGTAACCACTATCCAAACGCGACGACGTAGCTTTGAAACTAATAACAATTTTAAATAAACATATATCTATCTCACTTACACAAGTTACGTAAACAATATCGTCGCTAAAATTAGATAAAGATAGACACACAAACATGCAATGGCGGGTTGGTGTGGCTTACTATATAAAATTTTACCTAAAATACGCAATAAAAATGAGTTTTTTTTAAGCTTCAGTTAATTGTTTTTATATTAAGAAAGTATATTTTATTTTAAAATCTTTATTGCGTCCCCTTAGAAAAAAAGAATACAAAGCTTATCAGATGAGTTAGAAGTACATAATGATGAAATAAAACATATTTTTATAAATATTTTTTACTGTACTAATAAATCAAGTAATATAAAATAGGTAGTGAAATATAATTAATATAAAATTTATATGAAATTTTAATTAATATAAAATTATTAATATAAGATATAAGGTAGTAAAATATATTTAATAGATAATTCATGAATAAAATAAAATAAGAATAATTATTTTGTATAAAGGTTGAAACATAGTTTTTATTTTTAAGCAATCAATTTTACTTGTTTATTTTAAAACAAAATTAACTTATTCCATAAATTATACAGTCTCCCATTAATGTGGAAAAATCACAAAGGCGGAAAAGTGGCAACATTGAACCTAAATTGCAATATTCGATATTTTATTTAATTTTTTAGTGTTTTAAACGTTAATATGAATATATAAATTAAAACTTACGTATGGAAAGTGATTCCGCTTGATTTATTATGTTTTTGTGACCTTGAAACGCATTCTTTCACTACGCATTTACCCATTTTTTGTTGTGAATCGTTCGGCTTAACTCGGACGGCGTCACCTTGAACACTGAACCGACGTTCGCTGAGTATAAGGCTGTGGCCTTATGTGAAGTGACAACGCTTTGGCGCGGAAATTACTTATCTAGTGTAACATATAAATCAATGGGAATCAAAATACAACTTGCAATCCCAGTTGCGTAAGCGGTTTGTGACACCTACGTTTTAAATTTCTAAGTAGGTAGGTACGTATAAGGCTACGTTTGCAATTATATCGGACTATGATCACAAGGTGTGGTGATTCATACCTAACATTAAGTAACTTCCATAATATGTTATAATATGAATGCAAGTAAAATATACTTTAAAACTTTGAACAGATATTTAAAAATAGTTGCATTGTTAATAATAAAATATTACTTTTACTTCTAAGAAATACGTTTATCTTAATTGGGACAGAAATTTATATAAAAAGAGAATACACTGTTAGGTACACAGCTAAAGTTTTTTTTTACAAAATATTTATTTACATTGGAAAAGCCAATTTTATTTCAAGCAGGTGACACAATTTTAGGTTTTCGTTGCCTTTTTTTATAGAAAAAAAAAACGATTACATTATACAATTTACAATAATAGTGTATCGATAACCTTTGGACTTGATTATAATAAGCTTTATATAAATGTAGTTCAAAATTGTACACATTTTACATAAGAAAACATGAGACAGAAAAATTTATTTAAAGTAGAATCATTGTAAATACGAATCAATGTGCCTAAATATGAAAAAATCTCGTAAATTTATATAAATTTACGCGAAAGTGTACTTATCATATTGGGTTGATATATTTTTATTTGTTTACGTGTAGTTGTGCGAATCGAACCCTATAGCTGTTATATGTGCAACTTGCTAGTAGCATTTTGGGTAGCGTTAATAGTCCTAATATAGAAATGCAAAATAACCATCTATCCAACCCTATGGATTTGGTCGGGGATCCCCTTATTACCTTGTACTTTTGTAGATTGTTAGGCCTTTTTATTATCATTTCTTTTCATAAATCTTGTACGTACTTTCTCTTTTTTTATATTTTGACTTTTAGCTAGCTTTATTTCTCTCTATTCACGCATATATGTATTTATTTCTTAAATATCGGGAACCGGAGTTTCAATTCACTTCAATTATATTTCATTTCATGATATTTATCATGCGGGTACTTTATACACATACATATGGCCCCCCATTTATTTGGGTATTATATTACATTTTCGTAACATTCATTTTATTTTGTTGGTACATAACTTTTTATCGTAATTATATCAAGGTAAAAGTGTACCTTGGGTTGTGCGCACAACCTTGAGGTCTACGTTTAAGTCATTAAAAGGTCTCCAACAATTGTCACAGAGGAAAACTAAGTTCGCACCATGATCCAACGAAGGATGTGACCTCAATTACCATTATTAAGGGTAACAAATTTAAGACTTCTCTGGTCCCTAACAGTACAAATACATATGAGTAAACTTAGTTACATTACTTGTGCTGAAGGCGTTGTTCCCTAGTACCCGTTACTCCGATTTCGTCGTCCAATCACGGAAACGTACCCTGCTTGAGGACTATACGCTATACCAGTGTTGAACGTTCCCATATCTCTGCATTACTTATTGGTCAATGTCATATTTTTATTTATTTTTATTATTGCCATAAATATTTATTCCTTCTTTATTTCTTCATTACCTTGTTCTTTATTTATATACTTTCGTGCCCCACTTCTATATACTAACTTGCATCATTCTCACACATTTCAAGTCGCACAGTTTAAGTATCATCAATATTTGGGTGATCAGTCCAATATTGACAAAACTTAGTAACTAAATCATTCGTATTTACACGTTCGAACATTCTTCCGTTCCTCATACCAATTACATGCTTTCTAATTTTTGTACAAATGAGATAACATTCTTATCAATAAATTTTCTTTGTCGGTGTTTAACTTTTTTTTTGAACCATTATTATTAAAACCTCCCTTAACTACTTTATTCCTGTTTACACTGTTATTTATTTATTATTTTCATCTCTGTAACAATACTATTATCATTTACTCATCTATACTTATTATTTTTATCGCTATTACAATGTTGTTATGATTTATCCTACACCTGTTAATGTGTTGCATGTTGCTGTGTTCAGTTTAAATTTATCATCTATGTTACCATGTTTTTTTATAGGATACGCTCATTGCATAACATTTTATAATATCATATTTTTAGAAACATCAGTATCATTCGTAAAAAATGGTTAGCAGACCTTTTATATTCACTGTGTAAAGATTGACTCTTGTTATATTTACCTACCTATCTAGTTTCTTGTCTTTCAAAAGAAATAAAAGTGTTATTTTAGCCAGAAAATATGAAAAATATAATTGATAATAAACGTTAAAATAATCATATCGTATGATCGTGCCTAATGTCAACTTAACGTGTACAATTTGTTACTACATAAGTAGTAGTACTCATATAAATGAGTGCGAGTAAAAAAAATGTACCTTAAACTAATATTTTTAATTTCTTATTTATTCAGAAGTCCACATGGTTACATCGTTAAAAGCTATATCGCTTTTATACAGATCGAAAAATATTACTGAAAGTATGTTATTTATTATGTCGTGTATACAGAATAATTGAAAATCACATTATAAGAGTTATCACCTTTACACAATGATACAATAATTTATTCAAACATTTAAAAGGAAGTTTTTTTATATTTTACATAAGTTATTATATAAATTTAAGATTTAATGCCTTTAAAAAAATTAAAACTTATAATGATAGTGAAATGTTTCTAACCTTTTAAAATTTGGATTCGAGAAAAATAAATCAACGAAATGTATCAAGTGTTATTTTAAATCAAGTGCGTAAAATTGGAATCTATTATTTTATTATTTCATTAATTGTTTGGCAGGACACAGTAAAAAAATAATACAAAACTATAACTTCATAAATGAGAATATAAAGTCTGGTCTGGCGCCTTAATAGAAGTGCCACATAAGTGCTTAAAATTCAACTTAATTTTTAATACTGTATTATAATTGTTTTTGTTTTTTTTGTAGGTAATAATATATTTGATAATAAAGTATATTGTGAATAATCTGATAACTAATTTCAACTTAATTATATGTAAAATACAGAATATTTAATATCTAACTTTAAAAACATATTTTTTTTTCTTGTAGTTTAGCTTTTACTCATGTAATCCAGCAGCTCAATACATGTATTTTTTGTAACTTTTGGTTATCAGGTATTAATTTAGAATTCTTTGCCATATTATATTTCAATGACATCATTTCTAATTGGTTGCACTAGTTTGAAGACTGTTTCTCAAATTATTTTAATTATTCCACATTACAGGTATTTAGATTAATTGTTTATCCTAATTTCTTCTTTCGTGTTTTTTATTTTTATTGTTTACTTTAAGACTGACAGTTGTTACCTGTAACCATAGATTACTGTTTCAATACTAGACTAGAGTACTGTAACCACAGAGGCTGACAGAAGCATTCTTAGACGTATACAGAGAATTCTAAGATTCATTTTTACTTTTTATATTTTACTAACTTGGCAAAGGCGTCTATAACGATACTGCCTAGTCCGACGTTTATAATTTTTTACAATTTATTGGTGTTTGACTACAAGTTTTTTTTTTTGTTTTGTTTTGGGAATTTTAATATTAAACTTATTGTTTTATTTATTTAAGTTGTTGTTGTGTTATATGCTTTCTCTTTCATGCTGCTGGTGGTTGAAATTGTGTGGGTACCGTTCGATCTTGCATTTATATTTTTTATATTTTATTTTTTTATTGTATATTAGTATTTATTTGTATATTTAATTAGTTTTTATGTTATCCTCAAACATTTGTAACGATAGTGATTTGTTTCTGTCCTTGTCTTCGGATGATGAGATACTTAGTGATGTTAGTTATCACAGTACAACTGCTTCTCCTTCACTCAACATCACCTTAAATTCTTGTTTCTCAGACTGTGTGAATAATTTCAATGCTATTCATATTAATGCCCAAAGCATTCCGGCTCATTATCCCGACATGCTTGCGTCATTTGAATCCCGAAATATTCATGCCATTTTAGTTTCAGAATCTTGGCTAAAACCCTGTTTGCCTTCTACTTCTTACTCTTTGCCTGGGTTTCATCTAATTAGAAATGACCGCAGTAATAGAGGTGGTGGGGGCGTGGCGATCTATCTAAGATCCTACTTTCCATTTAAAATTGTTAGTTCGTCATGTCAACCGCCTCCTGGTGATTCTGCTGAGCATTTGCTAGTTGAGGTCTCCCTGTCTCAGAATAAAATCCTACTTGGAGTTTTCTACAGTCCCTCTCTTTCTATAAACTATTTTACTTCTTTTGAATCTCTTTTTAGAATCACTAGTCCCTACATATAGTCATACTATTTTGATGGGTGACTTCAACACCTGTTTACTTAAAGGTGACAATCGGGCAATAAAACTTGAGTCTATAATTGAAGCGTGTAATATGCAAATCCTACCTCTTGCTGCTACTCACAAATTTCCAAACTGTACTCCTTCCCTTCTGGACTTAATTATCGTGTCATCTTCAAACCTAGTTTTCAAGCATGGACAGTGTCCTGCTGATGCATTCTCTTATCACGATTTACTTTTCCTTTCGTATAAACTACGCCCTCCTAAAATCAAACCTAAATTAGTTCTGCGACGTAATTTTGGAGGAATGGATATTGACCAACTTTGCGAAGATGCTCATAATATTGACTGGTCAGTGATTGAGAGAGCACCATGCATTGACGATAAAGTGGAACTTTTCAATTCCCTTCTCACTCAGCTATATGACGTACACGCGCCAATGCATTATGTTAAACTCAAGCACTTACCTGCTCCATGGCTCTCTGATGATCTGAAAAGGCTAATTTTGAAGAAGAATGCGGCATTGTCAAAGCTTAAGAGGAACAAAACAGAGGAAAACCTTAGAAAATACACTAAAATCCGGAATCGCTGCAACACATTGTGTAGAGATGCACAACGACGCCATATTCATTCATCAGTCGAGAACGGCGACTCATCTAGGGTGTGGAAGTTTCTTAAAACAGTTGGAGTTGGTAGAAACTCTCTTAATACTTCACCTCCCAGTGTTGATGTTGAACTATTAAATCAACATTTTTCTAATCCTTCTAACTCTTTTGATAGTGAACATAAACTGCAAACACTTCGTTCTCTTTCTGTAAGTCCGACTCCTAATTATTCTCCGTTCGTTTTTAGTCAATTTACTGTATGTGATGTTAAGAGAATCATATTATCCATCTCCTCAAATGCTGTCGGTAGCGACAGCATTAGCCGTAATATGATCGTTCCTCTCCTTGATGTTATCACTCCCATTATCACTCATTTGCTTAACGCATGTGCATCTTCCTCTAAATTCCCTCAAGCCTGGAAGAGTGCTTATGTTATACCCCTTCCGAAGAAATCTAATCCCGTCAACCTCACTGATTTCCGTCCCATTTCGATTTTACCTTTCCTTTCTAAAGTCCTTGAAAAACTTATTTGCCAACAGCTGACACTTTTCCTTAATAAGCACAATTTGTTGAATTCTTTACAATCCGGTTTCCGTCCCGGTCATAGTACGGCTACTGCCTTAATTAAAGTTACCGATGACATACGGTGGGGTATGGATAATAAACAACTCACAGTCATGACCTTGCTAGATTTCAGCAATGCGTTCAATACTGTTGATTTCGATATACTGTTGAGTCAGTTGTATTCCCTTAACATATCTCCATCAGTAATTGACTGGTTTCAAAGTTACCTCTGTGGCCGTCGGCAGTGTATTCATCTTGATGAAACTCACTCATCTTGGTGTGATATTACTGCAGGCGTGCCGCAGGGTGGCGTGTTGTCACCTTTACTCTTTTCCATTTTCATGAATTCAATTACTCATAAAATTTCTTCTCTCTACCACATATATGCGGATGATGTCCAGATTTACTCCCAGTCAACTCTTGAGAATTTGCCAAATGCAATCGCTACATTAAACAATGACTTAAATATGATTCATGAGTGGAGTCAATCATATGGCCTAAATGTCAATCCTAAAAAGTCACAGGCTATCATTTTTGGTAGTCAGAGCTTTATCTCAAGAATTGACTGGTTTTCCATACCACCTGTTGTATTCGATGGGGTTGTGATCCCTTACTTTGACAATGTCAAAAATCTTGGTGTTTACCTTGATAGTTCCTTAAATTGGAAACGCCAACTGAATGAGGTAAGTAAGAAAACCTTTGTCGCTCTTAGTTCACTGCGTCGCCTTCGATCATTTCTTCCCATTCCTACAAAAATTATGCTCGCACAGTCTCTTCTCCTTCCGATTCTCGACTATGCCGACGCAAGCTATGTAGACATAACTAAAGACCAGCTAACTAAGCTTGAGAGACTTCAAAATACTAGTATTCGGTTCATATTTGGATTGCGCAAATTTGACCACATTTCCCAATTTCGCTCACGTCTCAAGTGGTTACCTATCCAATTTCGCCGGAACATGCATATTCTTTCTATTCTGTACTGTGTCTTATTTCACCCTTCTACTCCTCCTTATCTTAAAGAGAAATTTAGTTTTGTTGGGCTTCCAGGGGAACCTTTACGCTCTTCAAGAAAACTCATTTTAAGGGTACCAACTCACAATACATCTTTCTTTAATAAATCTTTTACTGTACAGTCTATTAAGCTCTGGAATGCCCTACCTTTGTATTTACGCGAAGCTCAGACTATTGTAGTCTTTAAGCGACTTCTTAAAGAGCATTACTTGTCTCAATCGTTCGAAAATCATTAGGATAAATTATGTGATTATATAGTTTTGTATTTATTTGTTTATGTTATTGTTAGTGGTATATATTTGAGGATATATGTATGTATATATGTGTATGTGTGTATATGTATGTATGTATATGTATATATATATGTATATATGTGTGTGTATGTTTATGTATATACCTATGTATATGTGTATCATATTTTTTAATGTATTAGTTATTTACTTATATGTTATTTTATTGCATGTATTGATATTATATTAGGTATATTTATATTGCACCACCTACCTAGTACTCACTGTTTTATTCCTTTACACCGTAGTAGCGATAAGGCCGCCAAATTGTACATGTAATCTGCTCTCTGTTATGTTATTTGTAAATTTGTTTGTGGTGTGCAATAAAGTATATTCATTCATTCATTCAACATAATAGCAAAAAAAACCAATCTTAAATTGTTAAATAAAGTTTGAAATAGAATTAAAATCACATAGGTGCGAAGTTACCTCATAATTTGTTCTTTTCGGCTCAATTTTTCTATCTTCTTATCGGTTAAGGCTTGCAGGAAGTTTCTTCTATTTTTCTTAAATTTGTGGTCTCACCATCTAATTCGTTTAATCTTCATGTAATATTTGAAGCTATCATAATATTTGTTTCTGAAGTTGATCGTTCCCGTTTTTTTTCCGTAACATTTTTCTTCTTTTTCTAATAGGTTTTATTAGCATATCTCCTTAAAGAAATAATAACCTTGTCGCCTCTTCTTATGTCTCCGTTTCGGCTTACTTGTCACATCCGGTAGTGTCAATTCAATAGTTGAAAATTGTTCCTTTAGTTTTATATTTATTTTTCCATGTTTCTTTAACTATTTGAGCAGGGCGCGGCGGTGCGCGTGCCTTGTCGCCGCGCACCGCCTGGCAGGGTCGCCATGTAATGTTGAACGGTTGGTAAATGAAAGGAAACGTGTTTCTCTACTCAAGACTTTAATTATACTGTCACTTAAACCTAAGAGTAAGTGCATTTATTAACATATGCTAGTAGGGTGGAGGCACATACACTACATTTTGGAATGGTTAGAAATTAATTTTGCACAAATTTCTTTAATTATCAGTATAAAAGCAATAAAGCGCTATCGTATACAAACATGACAATTTATATTACATTCGCGCAAGCGCCCTGCGCCGCCTAAACGACACAGCAGGCGCAGGTATACATTTGCTAGCGTCAGGATTATTGTTATAAAATACGAATATAAATAATAAATTCAAGTTCGGTAGTAAATAACCTTTTACTACGGTGCTTCGTTTTAAAATGCCAAATTCTCCGGCGCGGCGCCTTTGATAAGATGAGGTGCAAGGCGGTGCGATACAAAGACCTTATCTAAGCAAACAGATTATAGGTGCAGCGTGGAGTTCACCATGAATAATTTTTTTATTATTTTCAGTTGCTACCAGTATCATTCTTTCATATTTTTATAAAATTGTTATGTTATCATAATCAGCTCGTATAGACATGAATCTTCTGGGAGGATTTACCTTAGTCATCACGCTTCAGCAGGTGGATTCACGATTGTAATACAAGTACAAGACGTCTCGCATATTTGATAATGCTGCCCGTCGTCGGCCTGGGTGTTTTATGTCTGGCGTAAACGAATTGACATACTGCCTTCTACCAGATGCTACAAAATTTCACGGATATTTCCACTAGTTGCCTGTTACCAGGGACGTTTTAATTTTCTCCTTTTATTTCCCTTCTATAAAAAAGATTGCCTTACGCCGCCACCACGCGCCACTATTAATAAGATTTAATGTATTTGTTTGATACCAATGGTACGTAGGTAATATCCAAGATGTGTGAGGGAAAGCTTAAATCCTTTAATCTTCTGAGAAATGTGTTAAATTGCTCCCTTGTAAGTGACAAATTAATACTCATTAATGACCCTTTTACGCGCCAACGTATATTTACTAAGTGTTCCTTAGCTTTATCTGAGCTTGTTATAAAATGCCGCTAAAGGTTTTCCATTTTATAAGAAATTTTCCACATATAAAGAATAGATTGAGTGTATTAGTGTGCGAGCAAGTGTTTATTTATTTCAGATATTTATCATCCATAAAACAGACACAAATATCAGAACAAAAAGATAAACTTATTCAGCAGGAAAAAAAATAGGAAAGGTAATAAACATGTAAATTTATTTGCACTGTGTAGTGGTGGTGTCCATATTATTTCCTGGGTGTCCTAAATGGCGACAGAGGGAAACAAATCACGAGATAAGCAGCAGCGTCTTTTTAATAACAAATAAAAAAACTGCGGTTGTCAACACGTTTGCCAAGAGTGGCAATTATGGCAAATACTTCCCAATGTGGCAATCCATGGGAGAGGCCTTTGTTCAACCGTGGACTTAAATAGGCTGTAACCGTAACGGTAATTACACATTCATCATTCATTACTGCCTTTCAAATTCCACTCCATGAAGGTTAGAGAACAGGAGAACGATCGCCGTAGAAAATAGTGTCCCAGAAATATGGACACCATAAGTGAGGCGCTGCGATCGCTAAATTCGGTCAATAAAAGTCATTTCCAGTCTATTTTTCCGATCAAATGCTAAACCACTTGCACATCCACGCACATTAAAATATTTCTTCATTTTTTAATGTTTCTTTTTGTCAAAATTACAAAATTACGGAGCATACAAATTTTCTCACCAATGCCGCGGAGAAAATTTGTACATTATTCAACTAACTTCATCTACTTGTACTCATAAACAGCTAACTTCGCAGTCACTACTCACCGACGTCAGCGCCGCTATAATTTCTACAATTTTCAAGGACAGCGGCTTTCGTTCTCTCCTGTTCTCTAACCTTCATGGTCCGCTCCTGAATATAGTCCTCCCAAAGAATTGTCTCATAAGAAGGAAATTTGCCACAACTGTTATGCAGGGTTGGCAACCGCATGTTTTATTATTATCGACTAGTTATCTAAAGGATACTGCTGTTCATCTCCTGTTTCTTTTATTTTAAAACATTTTTTATTTCCTATACGTTATTAGGAAGATGCTACTACCAATCTCTTGGTTTTTTTCCCTCTGTAGCTTATTACTATACCCATGGGGCGATATAGGTTAGTAAATATTCTTACACCGCCACTGCATAAGTTTATACATCAACTCGTCTTTAAAATAAGCCAGAGAATAATGACAGTAAGAGCGTCACTTCAGGTCTCAAGAAATTCTATATGCGACATAAAGCTATTTCGAAAAGAGCTTAGAACGTCGTAGATAAAATAACTGAACTTTACGAAATAAATTCAATCTTGCCTGAAGATATAATTAAAAATTCGAGAAAAAATTTAGAAATATAAATAGGAGAAGAGACTCCTAAAAGTAAAATATAATAAAGCAGCATGTTTTTTTTTGCTTATTTAATATTTTATAAAGTTTAAAGCCTAGTTAATTGTTCTCAATTAGCAGCCTCGTATCCATGAGTATAATGCGGCTCACTATAGTTTGGCCGTTCAGAGAATGCGTTCCTGACACCTATCAGTTAGTCACGACTAGTGATGGGCACAACATAACACTGAGTTCGTTACCGTTCCTCCAAAATGAACCGCCGCGTTATTTTTAAGACTATTTTCGTTTTAAACTGGCAGAATCATTTAAAATTTATATGTGGAAACCAAAAAAAGGTAATATTAATATAATAAAATTGTTTTATTTATTCTTTGTTACAAAGTTACAATCTGTATTTCTACGCAATAAAGTACATTGAATTAAATGTGCGTACAGGATATTAATCAGACTCCGATTCGCTTGAGGAGGTGGTCTCTTCATCATCATCTTCGCCTACATGTATAATTAAATATTTTTATTATTACAGGTTTTTAATCTTCTCAACAACCTTTGCCCAGTCATCTTTAGTGACTTTCCAGCAGGCTTCTTTTAATAGGGTCATCGTCTTTTTCGTGCTGAATGGCGAGGAAGTATTGTGGCGGGCGGCGTAACCTTTTATTTGAGCCCAGATTAGCACAATCGCGTTATATTGGCAATGATACAGTAGAATCCTTAGAACGCAGTGACCGTACTTCAGAGCCAGTTCATCGATTTCGTATCGCACATTTGCCGCTTTATTTTCTTTAACTAATTTAATTGGCTCTGGTTTTAGCATCTGCATATTTACGTCAATGCCTTTTGCTTGTAACCAAGCCACCATTTCTTTTTATTTATTAGCTTGGGTAGGTAGTTTCTGTATTTGAACCGAGTGATAGGAGGCATTATCCATGAATATTACAAAAGGCTCTGGTAGGCTGGGCAAAAGCACGTTCTGGAACCACTCTTTAAATGTAGTGGCATTCATTTCCTCGTGGTAGTCATTTGTGGTTTTTGATTGAAATGCCGGTAACGCGTTCTCCACAAAGCCGTATTTTGCAGAACCTGCGTGGCATATTATGAGACGGGCCCCCTTACCCATAGGTACTTTCGACGTCGACGCTTGTGTATCATCCGTTCAAGAACGGGAAACCGTGTGATTGGCATTTAGCCATGTCTCGTCAATGAACACGACATTATCCCAGTTAAAAAAAAACTTATCCGTTTTAAAATTATGTCGTATCGTTCTAATAAAGTTTTCTTTCGTCTGTTTTTTTTTTTATACGAAAAACCAATATCTTTTAAGATTTTGGTTAAAGCAGTTTTACCCCCGTTAAACAGTTCAGCTTCTCTTAACGATGCCAAAACCTTCTTCCTGTTGAGATATTCATTTCTGGAATAGTTACCATATATATGATTTCTGATTGCATCGGCGTCAAAGGTGTCAATATCTGTTACGGGTTTAGTTCTACGTTTCTTCTTCGGAGTACGTAAAATATTATCTTCCGTGCCAGTAGAGCCGAACTTTTCTTTATTAATATTTGTTATCGTTCGTTTGCTAACTCCAAGCGCCTGAGAGACGCGTTCTTGTACTTGTTCGACAGGTAACAGGGGTCCGCCATTTAGCCGCTCCCGCTCAAAGTAATCTTGCAACTTGATGATTAACTCACTGCCTTATATACAGGAATTGCCACAAGAAAATGATCTAACACACTAATTAAATTTATAAATGAATAATTCAATTTGTAGTAATAATTTTAATTTGACATATAATGATAATAATGACAAATTTCATTTTATTGACAAAAATAATGTAATTAAGAAGTTTTGGATGGAAGATAGGTATTACCTATCCAAATATAATTTAAGACTGATAGCAAATATGCTATCTTATTACTTACTTTTTAACTCAGCCAAGTTTTTGGCTACCAAGACTGCTTCTATTGAGCACCATAATGATTTGATACTTCATTTGGAACCAGTTCCAACTAATTTAAATTAGTGAATGCGACAATAGAGGAAATCTCTAGCAATAATAATAATAATAACATTAATTAATTAAGAATGCAGCCCACAAATAAGTAATAAGAATTGTCTACATCTGGTGCATCAAAATATACAAGGTATGATCAGTAAAGAATTGGAAGTTGAATTATTTTTAAATAGTTACAACATCCATATCCTTTGTATTACATCTGTGAACTTTTTTCAGCGTATTTTGTTTCTGTTTATGAAAAACCTGACAACTGTGAACCCACATTTAATATCCCGGACAGGTCTAATCTAGCAATATCTAATATAGCCATTAGTAGAGATGACATTATTAGAAAGATTAAAACACTAGAGGCTTACAAAGGTCCGGGTCCCGATGGAATTCCATCATTATTTGTTAAGACGTGTTGTGATGAACTTAGTTTGCCGTTATTTATAATTTTCAATAAGTCTATTAAGAGCGGCATATTCCATTCTGTTTGGAAAAATGCCTATGTAATTCCAATTCATAAGTCTGGTGGTAAAACAAAATGTGAAAACTTTAGGCCAATTAGTATCTTATCCTGTATGGCTAAAATTTTTGAATCGTTGGCTTTTGACCACATTTACAACCATGTGAAATAAAGCATATCAAACTTACAACATGGTTTTGTAACTGGTAGATCAACCGTTAGTCATTTACTTGTCTACAAAAATTACATCTGTCAAGCGTTTGATACCCAACGCCATGTAGATTCGATTTATACTAACTTTTCAAAGGAGTTTGACAAAGTCAACCATAGAATACTCGCGGCTAAATTAGCAGCATACGGGATACATGGCAATTTGTTGCGTTAGATAATTTCGTATCTTTCTAGACGTAGTCAGATCGTTGCAATAAAAGGTTTTCTCTCCAAACCAGTACATGTAACATCCAGAGTTCCTCAAGGGTCACATCTTGGCCCTCTTTTGTTTTTTATATTTATTAACGACTTGGTAGACCATATCACAAGTGAATGTTTATTATATGCAGACGATATGAAAGTTTTCCGTATAATTTATGATGTTAATGACTGCCTCTTGTTGCAACGGGACCTTAACAATATTCATACCTGGTGTTCTCATAATAAAATGCATTTGAATGTAACTAAATGTTTTTGTAACTTTCACAACTAAGAAAACTCGTCTAAAGTATACATACCATATCAATGATCAACCTTTGTCTGAAAGTAATGTTGCTAAAGATTTGGGCGTTATCTTTGACTAAGCAACATTTTAATCACTTAACGCAACGTGATTATCAGTTAGTTGGTTTTGTTACACGAGTTATGAAGGAATTCAAGAGAACCCTTAGTCTAATATATCTTTTTAACACTCTTGTGAGACCGATCCTTGAATAAGCCTCAGTAGTCTGGTCACCCTATTACGAAGTACATATAGCTAATATTGAACGAATCCAGAGATGTTTTCTGCGGAGCTTATGTCGTAAACATGGTTTGATCCGCCAGTTGCCATCGTATAATGAAAGAGTGAATTACTTTGGAGTTACGAAATTAGATAAACGTAGACAATATTTTGAGCTTATTTACCATCACAAAATCATTCACTCCTCTATCGATTGCCCAGAATTGCTTAACTTAATTAATTTTAACAGTCGATCCCGTCTGCGTAACCCGCATATCTTTCGCCTTGATATTTACAGAAACAACATGTCTTTCTTTAATCCGGTCATTCGAATGTGTCGAAATTTTGACGAGCTGAGACTTCGTAACGCTGATCTGGACATATTTAATTCTAATATTTCACAATTTAGAAGATCTGTAATTGCTACGTTAAATATGTAAAATCACGATTATCATAAAATAAGTTCTTTTTTTTTAACTGTCACTAGTATTATGTATTATTAATTTATTTTTCGGTCGTACTTGTCATATTTTGTTTTACTGTGCACACTTTATTGGATTATAGACCAGTTATAATATTTTTGTTACTGTAAATGTGTTTTGTATTGTCTTAAATCTGTTTGTGTGCCTTATTATAAAATAATAAAATAAAATAATAATAATAATAAATCACCAGATGGTCAGTTCGTTCAATAGAGAAAAAAGTTTATGTGGTGGCTCCTAAATTTTAGCAGACAAATAATTACTATATATAATACATAAAGATATTGTGAACCTCTATGTTGAGCGAACTGTAGAAATGGCTTGTGTTGAGCTCGAGCATCTCAGTTTAGTAAGTGTTTATAGACCCCCATGCGGCACTTAAGAATATTTTACAGAATATTGTGGAAGAAGATTTGCTCAAACTTAGTAAACAGAACAAGACTGTTGTAGTATGTTTTTTTTTATAGGAGAGGGTGACAAACGAGTACATAGTCCACCTGATGGTAAGTGGTTGCTGTGACCTCTAGACATCTACATATATCTTCGATTTCGTATAAACTGCAGATGCGTTGTCATCCGTGAGGACTAAGATGGAGTGCTTCGTTTCCAGTAAGAAGGGTTTCCGGTTCTCTACACTCACCATACGAAACACATCAAAACAGCATCAAACTAATATTTTACGCTGGTATTCTGTGAGAGCGTGGTCCTTCCCCAGAAGAGCTGACCCATTCGTGCTGTGCTACAACTATACTTCTAATATAACTGCAGTATGGCTCTACCATGTGGAGAATTTAACATCAATCTCCTTGAAACTTCTTCCATTAGCATTAAGTTTATCTCATTATTTAAATCGTATCATCTTGTCAATTTATTCTTAGAACCAACTTGTATTGCTGAGTCTAGTGCAACCTGTGTAGATAACTTTTTTGCAGATGTTAAGCACTTGCATAAATAAATCATTCAAAATTTATGTTCAGATCAGCGTGGACAGCGGTTCTCATTGTCTTACATACACAAAAAACATAAAAATGAAAAAATTGTGTTTGTTCCAAATTCTATGGAGTAAAAGATTGAAAATTCCATAGATTATTGCCAAAAGATATCATTAAATATTTTAAAACTATTAATGTTAAGCAACGGGAAAGGATTTAAATTAAAGTTATTATTTTAATTGAATGTACAATATCACCTTTTTTAGCCACTATTTTAATACAAGCGTTGAATCTGTGTGTTTTCTGATTTAATAAAACATAGCAAAGTTATTATACATTTATTCAAATCTGGTACCACAATAAAGCCCGCCAATTTTAGACCAATTTCTGTACTACCAACTTTAAGTTTTTTTTTAAATTATTTTACATGTGATGTTAAGTTTTTTTAATATAAAGAAATTCCTCCATTCAAGTCAAATTGGTTTTACAAGAGGTCGCTCGACAACCGATGCCAGAGTTGATCTTTTAAAATATTTTTTTGTGCATGGAAAAATTGAGAGGATGCTTTGGATATATTTTGTGACCTTTCCAAGGCCTTCGACTGTGTTCACCATGAGACATTAATCAGGAAGCTACAGTACTATGGCGTCTAGAACACAAACTAGTTATTGCATATTTGTATAATAGAGTGCAGAAAGTTATTATCAATAGTAAAAGCTCTTCCGGATGGCTTGTACAGATGTGTGTCCCACAGGGATCAATACTTGATTCATTGCTATTTTTAGTGTATATTAATGACTTACCTTTTCTTGTCCCTACAATACTATTTATCTATATATCAGGGGATAATCATGGTAATTATTTACTGATGATAATTGTGTGATAAAAGAAGAGAGTGGCTTTCAAGATGTTGTTATGACCTGGATTAAGAAAGGAATGCTTAGGTGGTTTGGTCATGTCGAAAGAATGAATGAGGAAAGGGTTACAAAGAAAATTTATGTTGCGGAAGTGAATAGTAGAGTCGCAAAGGGACATCCTAGGCGAAAGTTTATCGACCAAATTGGCGATATATTGAAAACGGGCCAAATTAGAAGTTATGAGTACTTCTAATTTGGCCCGTTTTCAATATATTGCCAACCAACGAGCATGTATGCGTAGGTATATGGATGTGGAGGAGGCGCGAGAGAGGTTTGTCAGGATCGTGCCAAATGGAAGTCTGTAGTCTCTGCCTACCCCTCTGGGCGACAGGCGTGAGTGTTTGTGTATTATGTTCTTCCATGATTTTTAAACTTAATCGTCATTCATTTTAATTTGACCAAGTAAATAATGCTATATCAAAATTAGTGCAAAACTAAATGTATTAAATTTACAACAACGAATTTAAAAACTCCGAATACTGACAATGTGTTTTTAAATGGGGAAGAACTGAGTCCTGTGGAATCCTCCGTTTTTCTTGGCAACATTCGGAGCTAAGCTTCAGTGGGGCCCCCATATATCTTATTATTCATGCTGTAATAAAGATTAGAGATCTCACTAGTGACGAGACAGCTAGATTAGTTTATTTCAGTTATTTTCATAGCATAATGTTATATGGGATTTGGCTATGGGGAAATGCGGCTGATTAAGAAACTATTTTTGTTTTGCAGAAGAGAGCCATAAGAGCTATTTACAACCTACAATCGAGAGTCTCTTAGAGAAAAATTTGAAGAAATAAATATATGAACTTTGGCCTCTTAGTATATATATATGAAAAATTAATGTATGTTCACAAAAACAAGGGTAGTTTTAGTAAAAAAAAAGTGATAAATACTCTGTAAATACTAAGAATAAACACGAGCTAGTGGTACCAGTTTCTCGACTCCACAGTCATTTACTCATTATTGGAACAATGTATGCGCTATTACAAAGAGAAAAAAGTCCCAGAAAATATACGAGGTCTCTCTTTTACCAAGTTTAAGTATTTAATTAAACAAAAACCCAATAAAAAGGTTTATTATAATATAAATGGTTGATAATAAATCCTGGGAATCAGGTGGTCGCTTCCAAGCTGTTTGTAAAATAAATTTGTAAATATTTTGTAACCATTCACATCGTAAAAATTATTTTTAAAGAAAGTCCCGCTAGGTTTTTTTCATGGTTTTTCCCTGGACAGAGTTTTTTCGAACCAGTGGTAAAGTAAAAATGAATTTCAATAAGAATTAAATGTTACCTATATTGAATAAAAAATATTCTATTCTATATACTGTGTTATATTGTATATTGTGTAGATCGGAACAAAAGTTAAATTTTAATCTATGGTAACCGTGGTTAACTATAACATCTGGACGTTGAACATCTCAGTCCCGCCCGTGACCATGAGTGCTGTGCTGCGTGACCGTTCGAAACGTCGGGTATTTAAAAAGTTAAATATACGCGATAAATTCCGTAAAAAGTAGTATTATTTCAATGTGTAATGTTCGCGTAAATATAAGAAATCATTATTCTGTTCTATTTTTATAGGAAATAATAAAAGTAAAAAAGTAAAGTTACAGCCTATATACGTCCCACTGCTGGACACAGGCCTCTTCTCATTTCTGAGAGGGTTTTACGGCAAGGAATAGTCCGCCGCGCTGCCCCAATGCGTGTTGGCGAACTTCACATGTCTTCGAAATATTTATTTTCTTATTTCTCAGACATGCAGGTTTCCTAACGATGTTTTCCTTCACCGCCGAGTACGTGGTAAATCAGCACTTAAAATTGCAATGAACAATTGGTGACGGCGGGGATCGAACCCGGTTTGCTCGCGTATTGTGAAATTTACAACGAGCGCTAACCATCTGAGCTACCACGGCTCTGACATGATATGATAAGACATAATGCAACAGTTAAAAACAAATTATACCGTTTACCGTTTCAAAGTAGAAAAATCATGCTGCAGCCATTTTATTGTTGCAGTAGAAATGGCCGAACCATTTCTACTGCATTTCCCAAGCGGGGAAGAAACAGCAGATAATGCTGCTGTGTTTCGTTTGTTGAGATTTGGAGAATGATCGTAGGGCTGCATTTCTGTCTAGAAGTCCGTCTGAGTAGGCACCACCCTCTTACCTTATTCTGCTGCCAAATGTCAGGGATCCAGTCGGGTATCGAGGCCCGAATAATTAAAGGCTGTAACTCCCCCTTCGCTCTGGACCGCGAAAGCGCTTAGACATGCCACCCGTATTATTTTTTTTCAGAAAATGAATTAATTTTTTAAATTAAATTCAATTAACAAAGAGTTATTTTTCGGCAAAGTACTAGGACTGCATAGCTTTCTGGAGATACGCAGTGGTACAGAGCCTGCGTACGGGTACGACAGAGACACCAACAGTGGGCATAACGATCAAAAATAAAAAGTCTAACTTCGTTAAAAAAATAAAAAAAAAAAAACCAAACCTATAAAAACTTTACTTACGTCACTCCAACTACGTATACGTCACAAGAGTCGCGTGCTGTAATTCATAGGTAGAAGCGATTTAAAAAAAAGAATGTCACTAAAGAGAACTCCACCGTCTACTCCACAATAGGAAAGGTCCTTGCTTCAGATCCTTGAATCTGATGCAAATCAAGCCATGCTCCACATACTGATACAGAAAATGAAAGTTTCAGTGTGAACCATCGAAATAGAAATTGACCCCGGAAATAAGGAAATCTATTGCAATAATAACTAAGCAGCAAGATACAGTTAATCATTAAAGATATTAAACAGCAAGATATGGACATCAAAAAATCCGTGGATTTCATATAAATAGAAAAAATAGATTCAAAACATAGATTGGCCAAAATGGAATTAGATTAGAAATCCCATTGAACCTATATTCAGGATCTTGAATAAAAGGTAGAGTCAGGACCTAAGCACTTGGTCCCAACAATACTGGAAAAATAATATAAATATAATTCATTGATGTTTGTCCTTGTGCAATTTATGTTCGTAAACTGCATCCACGATACAGTAGAAAATCCTAGTGTGGGGGGAGGGGGGTAACATTTTAAAATTAATAAAAAAAACAAAAATAATAATAATAACAATAAATAGCAGCCGGAAAATTGGAACAAGTGGATGCCGCCGTGAATACCCCAGTTGTGGTTAATTCAAAAGATGATATAACAGTATCCCAGGAACTGGAACTAGAGAAAATGTGGAGCACGTTGGAAGTGGTGATTGTGAAAACGCGCAGTATGCCTCTCGAAAATCGACCACGATGTCAGAACACAGAATCGAGTTATTGTGAGGTCACTAAGCTCAATGGTGGGTACCTATATGGAAGCCAGCCGGGACTTTTGCGAGACGGATTCAACACTTTATGGCGCCGTACTGGCAGTCTGCCGTATTATAGGCGCCAAATTGTCCACAGCTGGACGCGCTACTATACAAAGAAGCGCTATCCCAGCCTTGAGAATAAGAATTGAAGAATGTATCGCAAGGGCTAGCCCTTGCGATACATTCTTCAATTCTTATTCTCCTCATCGGCCCTCATCGGCAGACTGATATGCTTCAGGTCAGGTAATAACCGTCCAAGAATTGTGCTTCGGGATGGCGTTTGCTGGGACAAATGTCAGTTTCTCCCAGCCGGATATAACGTAGAAACTGACGGAGCGCATAGATGATCTGAAGTAGAGTGTCAATCACTTGGGAAAAGCGTAGTAATATAGCGCATTGTAAGATACAGAAAATACCAAAAAAAAAAGAGAATTACGCAACCGTGGGTTGATAACGAACTATTTAAAAAGATAGAACATAGAGACTTAGTAGCTATAGACAAGAAGTACTACGTAAGTAGGTACCTTTTAACATTAAACTTTAAAAATGCCTCAAATGATATATCGCCAGAAATACCACAATGTAAATAATTTTGTTAATTCTTGTACGTTTAATAAAGTAGCTTCTGTCTAGAGTGGTATTTAATTAATGCGAAAACTTTTAAGATGTCTAAATTTGACTTGAGATTTATTCAATATTTTAATTTCTAAAGCGGTCTTGAATTCAATGATCCTTGAGATAAACGAATTAATTTTACTTTAATAATAGATTGCGATTTACGCAATTGCTATTATATCTAAAAAATATGCGAATAATAAAAATAATTAAATTCGATGTCTTTGTACGTCTATAAATTTATAATAAATATAAATTCTATCGGTACGAATTTCCGTTGACATCCGTCTCATTGAGAGTATGAAGGGGAGGGGGAGGTGTCTTATGAATTTTTTAATACTGAGGAAAGTTTCCTCATTATGTGGATTAATATTAAGTGTAAAAAACCAGGGCACCCCTTGGGGGGAAGGCGGTTCCCCTTCTACGGAAGAGGGGAACCCCTTTCATCGTAAAAATAGGCGAACTGATTCAGAGGGATTTCTGTATCTATTTTGAGACTGCAACGTCTCCGGCGCTGCGGAAAGAGAACCCTCTACGCCTTTGCGATGAGTCGGAGCGGCTGAAGCTGGACCAACAAGCAGAAACTGCGAAGGCGAGGATGCAATTTGTTACACCAGGTGAAAGCTGCTCCCCCTATGCACCTCCCGCTCTGTAAAAACACTCTCGGGGTAGGGCAGACTCGTAGGTGGAGTCGGGGTCAGTCGATTCGGTTCTTTGACATAAGTTGAACCTAACTTATTTTATTTGTTATCTTCCCTAATGGGTACTGTTACAATAAATAAAATATGATGAAAGTTTTATACACATATTATGTGTATGTGTGTGTATGTGTGTATGTGTGTGTGTGTGTGTGTCGCGTGCGTGCGTGCGTGCGTGCGTGTGTGCGTGCGTGCGTGCGCGCGTGCGTGCGTTCGAGCATGCGTGCGTGCGTGTGTGCGTGTGTGTGTGTGTGTGTGTGTGTGTGTGTGTGTGTGTGCGCGCGCGCGTGTGGGTGTGTGTGTGCGTGTATGTGTGTGTGTATGTGTGCGTGCGTGTGGGGGGTGTGTGTGTGTGTGTGTGTTTGCGTGCGTGCGTGTGTGCGTGCGTGCTGCGTGCGTGCGTGCGTGCAGGCGGGCTGCGTGCGCGCGCGTGTGTGTGTGTGTGTGTGTGTACGTGCGTGCGTGCGTGTGTGCGTGCGTGTGCGTGTGTGTGCGTGTGTGTGCATGTGTGTGGCGCGTGTGTGTGCGTGTGAGTGCATGTGTGTGCTGTGTGTGTGCGTGTGTGTGCTGTGTATGTGCGTGTGTGTGTGCGTGTGTGTGTGCGTGTGTGGGTCGTGTGTGTGCGTGTGTACGTGCTGTGTGTTTGTGTGTGCGCGTGTGTCCCGTCTATTGCCACAAATGTATTTATAAAATCGCTGTGATTCACCTTCTTATGTATGTATCCATATTGAGGTAGGCAATCATTGGCTCTTCCAAAATCGGTATGGATTTTAGTGCCTACTTCCATAGGCTTTTGTAATAGTGGTACCAATATTTTCGCGGATATATCATTATCGGAACATACTTCTAATCTCAAATTATCTTTCCCATTTTCTATCATGCCCAGTGGCCTTCAATGTATCTCCCTCTATTGTACTTTTTTTCAAAGTTTTGATTCATCTATTTCTACGATTTTGCCTGGACCACCAATATTGCCGTTTACTTCTTTGTGCTCTGATTCGTAAATAACTACTCATATGTTGTCATAGCTCTGCTATGATATGTGCACATTTCTTCTATAGAAATGCCTTTACTCTTCATCAAATGCATTGCACTGAGCTGTGGTATCTAGCCGGGTAATGGTCTTATACATATTCCAGTGGCATCTATAACAAGTAAAAATGTTCCTATTAGAAATCTAATTACTGCTTTACTCCTCAGCTTTGTCTGGGAATTTTACATATGTGGCTGGCTATATAAGAAAACACAGTGGACCAACCTTATTTCCTCGGCATAGTAGTGGACTCTTCCACCAGACGATCCAGAAGCTCGAGGTTCCGCATCACCCACGCTACTCTCAGACGTCGGAGACGCAGGTGGCAGTACCGACACAGTACTGGGAACGGTGGCACGGAAACTACCGGCTACTGGTTCCGATGGCATGTCATGGGCACAAGTGGTACACTAGAGTCCAACACTGGCACACACGTGTTTTCACCGACAGGAGTACTTACGTAAATGTTCTCAACTGTTAGGTACACTGATAGGTAGATAATCTTATAGATTATTAGACTTATCATTATTTTAAAAAACTTAGTCACACTTATATTTATTGAATGTTGTAAATTTGTTAGAAAACACCGAAATGTATATGATCTTGTAAACAATGTCAAAAGAAATAATCGAACTCAAAATAAATTAAATACCTACTCTATTCGCAAAATAAAAATTATTTGCAACAGGTCATTATCAGCAAATTAAAATATACAATAATGTTCCAAATAACCTCAAAAATATAGACAAGACTAAGACTTTTATAAAAAAAAATCAAAGTTATTCCTAAATGATAAATGTTATTATAATTTAAGTGAATTCTTTAAAGATACGAATAAACGACGTTAGACTAGAAGATGTTTGACTAGTAATGTTAAGAAATGTTATGTTGGTTGGTATTTAGTAGTAGTTAATATGTATTATTTGATAAAAAAAATTGTTTAAGTTTCTGCTCGCAATATACAATTTATTTGCAGAATTGATTATTATCAATTTTACAAAAGAATCATAATATCTAAGATTAATTACAAAATGACAAATTTATGCGAACAATTATACATATAATTTAATTTTATTAATCACCGAAACACGTATTTCGTTTAAAGCTATAAAATTGTTTCTGTTTAATTAACATGAAAATTTTTTGACTGATTTTGATACCAGTGATTCGTATTTTAATACCAAAAAAATATCAAAAATACCAAAATATACAATTACAAAATTACTAAAAATATTACTGAACGAGATGATTTACAATAGTCATTCAAAAATCTTTCTAAGGATTAAAATCTAAAGCTAATTAAAAAATCAAAGTAATAAGTTCAGTTATTCGAAAGATATCTTGTTCACATCCATACCGACCAACTGACGTCCAAGTGAAATTGTTTTCAATTAACTTTTTTGATAATAATCGAAATAAATAATCTTATTACTACGTCAGAAGTACCTATTAGTTGCAATCTCATCTTGTAATTGGTGTAATTTTTATTATGTAAATGCGATATAAAGCTGTTGTAAGTATCGCGAATTTTGATCTGGCGACAATAGAGCACTATATCTCCGCTATGTGAACGATGCGTGAAAAAGTATTTACTAAAATATCTGAGTGAGAACACGATTTTTATCGTACATGTAAATCAAGGAAAAAGAAAACTTTTTGTTTCTCGAATATTGCACAAAGCTGTAATTTGAAACTATGTTATTTGTATCAATTATTACAAAACGTAAGACGTCCACAAAAGCAGATGCTCTACCCGAAAATCTTATAGGTAGGTAGACTATATCAATTTCATCACATATAAATTTTATGATTATTGTTTAAATGTTCTGCAAGCTTTTACTAATAAAAAATAAAATATATATCTAAGACGTTTTATCTGATGCCATTGTCTCGTCATCCATGCTAGTTTCCCCTCTATAATATTCCTTCGTTTGTACGTAAGACATAAAAAGAAGCGAAATGATAGCGTTATTTCTTTTGCGATTTGTTGTTAGTGCTATTTTTATATTAGAAAATCAAATAAAACTCGTTAAATAAGTATTTAATATCTAAATAAAGTTTTATATAATTATATTTTATGAAAAATTACAATTAATTTATATTTGTACAATTTGCTAATTTCCGGTGTCCACCAGTTTCCAGTCATTAAAAGGGGAGAGGGATTTTCAAATGTACTTAATACACCAAGACCACAAAACAACAATAAATATACGGTAGAGCTATGCTGTAGATATAATATAGCTGTAGCACGAATTGGTCGGCTCACGCTCTCACAGAATACCAGCGTATTCTGAGTAGCGGAAGTAAGTGTCCTGAGGAAGTGTCTATCACCCAATGCGTTTTGTCAGACTTTAATTTTTTAATTTAATAGACATGCACAGGTTTTCTCACGATGTTTTCTTCGTCGTCAAACACGTTCTAAATCAGCACTTAAAATTGCATTTAACAATTTCATTGTTTTGGCGGAACAGGTTGCTCATTTACTGTCAAATTTACAGCGAGCATAGCGCCTGAGCTACCTCGCCTGACTTAACATACATTTTGACTTAACGCATAAATAAGAGTATACGTATACAGTCAAAGTGTACATACTCGTTTATACCACTGCTGCAAATTTATTAGATTTTCTAAACTTGTTAAACGTTTTGCACGTTGTGAATAGCTGAATTTACATAATAAACATAATATAAACACTCACGCCTGTCACCCAGAGGGGTAGGCAGAGACTACAGACCTCTCTCGCCTCCTTCACATCCATACACCTACGCATGCATGCTCGTCGGTTAAGGGTACTCCTAATTTGGCCCGTTTTCAATAAATCGCCAATTTGGTCGATACATTTTCGCCTAGGACGTCCCTTTCCGACTCTGCCATTCACTTCTGCAACATAAATTTTCTTTGTCACTCTTTCCTCATCCATTCTTTCCACATGACCAAACCACCGAAGCATTCCTTTCTTAATCCTGGTCACAACATCATCTTGCAAACCACACTCTTCTCTTATCACACAATTTTTCACCCTGTCATTCAGATTCAGCCCTAACATACTCCTTAACGACCGCATTTCTACTGCATTTATTCTACTCTCGTGCTTCTTCTGCCACACCCAACTTTCACTACCATACGTTAAAGTAGTGACCAACACAGCATTGCGAATTGCCATACGTGCCTTTTTCGACACATTTTCACTCTTCACAATAGAGTGCAGGGCTCCATTTACTCTGTTTCCTGCGTTCACTCGTCGTTCTATATCCTTATCATATCTCCCATCCCTGCTAAATACGCAACCCAAATATACAAACTCATCTACTTGCTCGATCAACTCCCCTTCTATTCTTATTTCACATATCGTTTTACTTTCATCTCTTTCAAAAACCATAATTTTTGTTTTACTTGCGTTCACTTTCATACCCCTTTCTTTTAATGATCTGTTCATTAATGTAACCATCATTTGCAACTCAGCCGCCGACGACGCAAGAATAACTTGATCATCGGCGTACAAAAGGCATTTGATGGTTAACTCACCCATTCTTAATCCGCATTCTTCAACTTTCAAATTTTGCAAACAACTGTCCATAAATAGGTTGAACAACCACGGGGAAGCCACACAGCCCTGTCTGACACCTTTATGGATGCCAAACCAGTCCGAGTAGACCCCGTTGATCCTAACACAAGCACTAGAGTCCCTACACAAAGATTCCAATGCCTGTATCAAGCCAGCGCTCAAACCAAATGAGTTCAGTGTTTGCCATAGCACATTCCTATCCACTCTGTCATAGGCCTTCTCCAAGTCCATGAACGCGCAAAAAACCTTTTTGGTTTTTGGCCAAAAACTTCTCCGCGATCATGCGCATGGAGAAAACTTGATCTGTACATCCCATTCCCCTTTCTAAATCCCGCTTGCACATCCCAAATTTTTCCATCGGTTTCTTTCATGACCCTTTCAATTAGTACCTTGACATACAATTTTCCCACGATGCTAAGAAGGCTAATACCGCGGTAGTTTTTACAGTCCTGCTGCGACCCTTTTCCCTTATATACTGGGACTATCACGGCTTTGCACCAGTCTCCCGGTACCCGCTTCAGTTCCCAGCATAAATTAAACAAGGTGTGCAGCAGGCCTGCCACCACTTCCTCTCCAGCGCTTAGCATTTCGAGTGAAACTCTATCATATCCGGCAGCCTTACCTGCTTTCATGCTTTTCATTGCTTTCATTATTTCATCTATACTTATCTCGCTACCTCCTTCCTCTTCTTTCGGAGTTCCTATTTCATTCAGTTCATACGTTGTCTCCTCACTCATAAACATGCTTTCAAAATATTCCTTCCATCTCTTTAAACTCAAAACTTCATCATTCAGAATATAGCCATTCTCATCTCTTATAGCATTCATTATAGGCTGTTTTGAACATCCCCTGGCAGTTCTTACGAGTTTCCAGAACATTTTAATATTTGCCTGGAAGTTATCCGATATTCTTCTATCATTCTTATCCGTTCTTTCTTGCTTTTTCCTTTCAACTACTTCTTTTACTCTTTTATTTAGATGTCTAAAGACTGCCTTTTTTCTTTCAAAATCATCATTCGTACCGCTAGAATTACCAACCTTAGTTGCTTGTAAATCTAGCCATGCTCTCTTCTTTGCTTCAACTTCCGTACGTATCTCATCATCCCACCATAACATATTATTTTTCCTTTCATTCTTTCTTTTACTGACACCACATACTTCGGTAGCTGTATCTAATAAACCTTTCTTAAAATTTTGCCATACATTCTCCAAGTCTAACTCATTCATACATAATTCATCCAAACCACTTACGTTTTCTTTCAGTCTACATTTAAACTTGTTTTTCTCACCTTCATCTTGTAATCTTTCTGTTCTAATACGCTGTAACGCAGTGGTAGACACAGATGACCGATGGCGCCACCGCCTGAATAGACCATTAATTCGGCATAAAACCAAAAAATGACCCGTTCCTACGTTTGACCCCCGGTAAACCCTTGTATCCACCACTGCGCCCCTCAATCTTTCATCCACAATTATGAAATCTATCATGCTTCTATCATCACCTCTTTCCCAAGTGTACATGTGAATCCTCTTGTGGCGAAAGAAAGTGTTCGTCACAAAAAGATTCTTTTCCATACATACAGTGAGGAGGCTTTCACCATTCTCATTTATACTTTCATCACCAAACGTTCCCAATATCCTTTCATAACCAAGCCTCCTCACCCCAACCCTTCCATTAAAATCTCCTAGCATAACAACATTTTTATTTCCCTTACATTTCATTAATACCATCCTTACTATTTCCCAAAACTGCTCTCGGATATGAGTGGGCTTAGACATGTCTGGGGCGTAGACCCCTAGCACAAACAACTTCTTTAAGCCCACTTTCAATCGTATCCATAGCAGTCTTGGGCTTACACATTCATACTCTTTCACACATTGCACCATTCTTTCTGATAGGATGATACCTACTCCCTGGCATGCCCGCTCGAGCTCGTCTACACCAGACCAGTATGCGGTATATATGCCATGTATAGTGACATCCTTCCCCTTCCGTTTCGTCTCATTTACACATAACAAATCTATTCCTCTATCATACATCACCTCGCATACTTCATCCATTTTATCATTCATTGCTCTACATACATTCAACGTAGCCAGACGGGCCTCTGCAATCCACTTTTCGCCCCTCCGGGAGACAGAACGTGACGGGTGGCGAGCCTCGTTGCCGGTTTTCCTCCCGGAGATTCTTCGCACCCCTGCCCCATTAAAGGGGCGCCGCGAACTCGGGGCCATTTCTTTAATTTGATTCCTCATGGTGCGAATGGGGTGGTATATTTAACGCCGCTACCACGGCGAGGAGCCGAGTCTGTGCTGTGCTATCGGCTTGTCGCTCATTTAGCACCACCCGGGGGACACGTGTAGGGTGGGCCTAGGATTAGGTGGTCAAAGCCTACGGACGCGAGCGACTTATCCCCCTGAGCTGAATTTGCTTGAGCTGAATTTGTAAATTATTATTCATTTGCTGGCATAAGATAAAATTCAGAATGTTATTGTAAGCATTTCAAATTCTCAAAGAGACCGATTCCTGTTTTATTTATTCAGAATTCGTGTGTGTAGAGCGAGCATGAATATAGTTTTTGATATTCAAAGGAATATTATAAGCATTTCATTCTATGTTTATGGATACACAGAAAATTGTCTTCTAAATACTTTATACATACATAATTAAACGCATTTCTGTGATACCATTGTGTAAGATCATTTAAATATTCGAAAACAGTTCAGTGATATTATAATTCGTAAGTAATATTTCCGTTGCTAGTGAAAAAAACGTTCGATATTACAAATTTATTACTTCAAGTTATGATAATGCGCTGCGAGAAGAGAACCCGGGTAATAATCTTTTTTAAGTATGCTTATTTTATTACTTGCTTACTTACAGTCTATTGTGATTGCAGGAGGCATTTTTTGATTGGCTGAATTGACTATTTGAACATAAACTAATAATAATACTTCAGAATTTTAGAAACATTTTGATCGCGGCAATTTGAACAAACGGCAATGCGAATTAATTATTAGGTTAATTAGACCTCAGTGTTGAAACTAAACTGATTGTTAATCAGTTTGAAGACTGAGCTCCGTGCCGAGGCATTCGGCATGCATAAAAATCTTATGTCCTTTTATTACAGTGAGCTGAGTGGTGGCTGCTCGAAATGTGTACTGAATACTATTTACTTATTCCTTAGGCTTAGGCCCAGTAAACGCTAGAAAAACATGGGAACACTAGGAATGATTTCATGCTTTAAAAATGATCCAACCTAAATTGAACTGTTGTTGGTGTTTCTTAACAATTCCTCTGCGATCGAGTTTGGCTCAAATACCGTTACTATTATAATACGGATTAACTTCAACTATTGGTCGCCAATTAGTTGAAATTCAACTGTAATTTATAACATTTTTGTCTGTACACTAATATACAAAATATAAAATAACCACACACTATTGAAAGGTTATTCAGTCTATTTATTGTTCAATGCAAATTCTTTAGTGACAATCTTTACTATGTGCATATGTTGGACCTTGTCTTCGACCGCGTACGACCCTGTTCGACCACATCCTATTGTTTGACATAGGTCTTGGAGTAATAATATATATTTTGCATACCAGTATGAATATAATTGTACTTTGAGTTCTTGGCAGTATGAATTTCAACAAGGGACATAATTTGACCCAAAGACTTAGAATATATTCGAAGTCTATGATTTAACTTGACAGTAACGCGTTTGACTACACAACACTTGTTTCTCTATGCCTTAGACTTAGAAAATTAACTACATCCCAAGTTTAAGCACTCTACGTAGTGTTTGAAATTGGCGTTATACTGAAAATAAATTGTAGTTTTCCGTACTCTTATTTTACTTTGCCAAATCTCACACTCCTGGGTGCGCGCAATATGTTCAGAAGGAGTAAAAGTTTTCTCTTCACGTATTAACATATAGATTTTCATTTTACCTTATTACATAAACTGTCCCATCGTGACTTGTGATATGATGTACGTATAACAACTAAAACCAAAAAATTTCGGGAAACGAGGTTTATAATTGACTGTGCGTCCTGAGATTACTTTGTGGAATGGTTTATCACTGGTGATTTTAACGGACCGATATGACGTTATGGCCTTCAATAAACGAGATTCCTCCTTTTTAATAGATCGGCAACGCATCTGAAATTCCCTGTTATTGCATTTCATGAGCGGCAGTCGACTCTTATCATCAGGTGAGCTGCGTGCTCGTTTGCCCCCTTTTATATAAAAAAGTAATAGGTACTACCATGTTTTATTTGAATTCACTGCTCAGGGGTAAATAAAACGCTAAGAACAATCTCAGGCGTCTGCTTCTCATGTGCGCCGAACGGCATTCCGTTTTTACATTTACGATAGAAAGTTTTCTAGATTTACTTACACCTTCAATAATGTAAAATACTTTTCTACATTTTGACTTTTTGTCACATTCTCTTATCTTTATGTCTTTTTATTTTCTTATCGTGTAAAAACACAAATTTCAATTTCTCTTATTCACTCTCTGGCGTACGTTATTACGTTTAATCACGTGGAGGATCAGTGCAGAAATAAAGCTTTTCTAAATTGCTTTAAATTTCAATTAATAGATTTTTTTAAATTAACAAAAAAAATTGTGAGTTGAAATCGAAATCTACCATATTAATGAGAGTACATTAAATTAAATGTCTATAGATGTTTTTTATATGTAGGTGTTTTATTCGTATTCAAAAACAGTACATCAAAGTAAAAATAACGAGTATTTCGTGATGATGAATATTTATTACTTGTTGTTAAGTATCTAATACTAATATATTATTTATATTAGCACTGATTATAAATAGCACTGAAATTTGCTATGATACAATAAAATAAAATAAAAAGACGTGTGGCACTCGGGGACTGCCGCGGTAAAGCTATTGCATAGCATTTTGTATCAACTTATGTAATTATAATTATTAATATAAGGACTACGTAAATATTCAGTACAGCAAGATTGGAAGAAAAATAACGTCTAAATATTTTTTCGTATTTAGTAAACGATTAACTAGTTGGTAAATTAATCATGATATATATCTTTTTTTTTCGCCGGAGACTAAAATGATATTGCTTTTTTGCGTAACAGCAGATTCTGTGGATTTATTTCATTATTTTGAACAATATACGAAATTTAAGTGACTAAATTAAATCTAATCTGAACCAGAATCATAAAAACTGTATTATTCGTGTTAAACGAATCTAATAAATATCTGTTATTTTTGTCTCCTGCGAAAAAAACAGACTAAAGGAATCTATCGAATACCTACATAAACAGAATATCACCTATAAATAAAATATTACAAAGCGGAATAACTAATAAGAGTGGCAACGTCACACTATACAAAGGAATTACGTAGGTGGCACAAGTCGCGGGCTCGAACTCATTGGTGGGCGCAGCCAAAAAGCATGTTGTCTCACCTGGCATCGTGCCACTCGTACTAAATTATTAGGCGCTGCGTTATCGCTTTATACTATACCTCTATGGCTCTATAGATACCTAATATAGATTGCTTATTTTATTATGTTTAGTTTTCCCCGGGTGGTCATGCAGCGATCACTCAAGAGTTCACGACGCCGAAGTATGAACTGGAACAGTCATCGCAGTTTATATCCGTACTAGCTGTTTCCTAGCGGCTTCAAACGCGTGAACTCGAAAATTATCCCACAGGAACGAAATACCTGAATAAACGGTATCAAATGTGTTATTCCAGACTAGGTATAACCTATCTCTGAGCTAAATATCATCCAGATCCCTTCAGCTATTCTGGCGTGATTGAGTAACATAACATCTATCCATCCAAACCTTCGCATTTATAATATTAAGATAATAACTGTAATTAGTTCTGCCTACCTATAAATTGTTTTCAAAAATACTTACCTGTCTTCTTACTTTTTTTTATATACAGACAATATCACTATATGTAAACACATGTTTTTATCAAGACAAGTGACCCGTCAAGACTGTTTCCTTAGTACCGACGTACTTAGGCAGGAAGGTAGGCAGTTTACATTTTAGTGTCCACGACGCAGCGACAGTTTGTCAAATTTTGTTGTGTAGTAGGTTATGGGTATTTAGGTAATAACAGTAGGTAGGTCCCTATCCACCGAACCGTCAACGCCGCGCAAGTGATTCTCGTCCCACCTGTCCGCGCAGTAACTTTTTTTACGACCGCGCGAGACTGTCGCAACAAAAACGATTACTACTGAAAAACTAATATAGGTACCTAACTAACATTCAAATAAAAGTATTCTCAAAAAGCTCAACGAATTCAGAATTTAATTTTGTTAAAAGAAAATTGGTCAAATAAAAAATAAAGGATGAAAATAAAGCATATGGAGATATAAAAATAAATAGTATTGAAAAGGAACCAAATGGTGTGTAAACGTTCGATTAAGAAACAGAAGGGAGGAATCGAGGCTTTTCTCGATCCGGCCTCCTATAACGCCTACGTTGGGTTCGGGAACAACGTATGTGATCTCCGCAACGGAGTAACACACAAGGGCGATAACCTCTTCCTTTTCAGCAAATAGGTTCAGACGGGGATTACGGGTCTTCCGAAGTCGTCCCGGTCCCCACGCCTTAATTCTTCGATGTGAACTGTATAATTTTGAGGGATGAATTTCTTGGGAATAAAACAGCAATTATCTTCAAACCGTTCCGTGAGAGAGTAATTACTTTTCCCTATCTTTTCCCTACACTTTTTCTTTCTTCTTATTGACTGCTGGTCTTGCACTTTTCCCGAAGGATTCCCGAACTTCCCGAACTAATTACAATTTTTTTTTGCGCCCGAAGCAATTAAAGGGCTACCCTATACGTAGGGTGGCGGAAAATACATTACGCATACCACGATAGCCGGTCTATCGTGGTTATGAGGGGCTCACTGTCCTACCGGGGACCCTAAGTGATACCCTCTAAAAACCGCCTTTAGGGACAGGCAGCCGGCTGATTAAGCTGTATTGTGCCTTATCATAAGCGACCCTCTTTTGGGAAAAGAGGGCGCAGGCGGCTAAGTGCCGCTGAGGGAGTGCCTACGAAGGCAAATTAATGTTAGTTATTACAATAATTTAATTTAATTAGAGTTGGCCTGAGCCACCAGGAGACAGTTCAGGTCGTTTGACAGTTTATTAGGCGGGTCCGAGAGAGAGTTTCTCGGCCTGCGTACACGATAGCGAGAGGGGGGGTGGGGCTGCATAAGAAGCTGCCTCACGAATTAATTGGTTTGGGTGCGACTCTGAGGCTTTGAAGAAGTTCTCAGAGAGTTTTTTAAGAAATTGTTGAATTGTTGGGAGCTCTAAGTCCCGATGAAGGTCGGCATTACGGACGTACCAAGGTGCGTTCGCAGCTCGACGACAGAATAGGTTCTGAACTATTTGGAGTTCATTTATTATATTAGGGTTTGCGTGGGCAAAGACGGGGCCCGCGTAGGACATAACTGGTCGTATACAGACCTTGTAAAGGGTACGCTTGTTTCGAAGGGACATTTTACTGTGTCGGCCCAACATACTGTTGAGCCTACTCAGATAAAACCGTGCGTGACGGGTTACTCTTTTGACGTGGGGCCTGAAAGTGAGCCCTGTGTCTAGAGTGACACCTAAATATTTGGCGGAAGTATGCCAGGGGACAGGGGTCCCTAGCATACGTATTGGTGGAGTGTTTTTGAGACGGCGTCGTTTATAATCGAAGTGAACGGCGGAGCTCTTCTCCGGGTCCACATCGATGCGCCATTTTTTGAACCAAGCTCCTAGGTCATCAACTGACTTTTGGATCTTGTTCCGTATGAAGAGTAGTGAGACACCTTTGCAGTAGATGGCAGTGTCGTCTGCGAAGAGGGAGAGTTGAACACCTTTCGACGGGATGGAAATGTCGTTGGTGAACAGGATGTACAGCAGAGGAGCAAGTACTGAGCCCTGAGGGACACCAGCCTTGATAGTTCGCTGTGAAGATAGCGTGCCTTCGTGTCTAAAACGAAAGGTACGATGTTTTAAATAGGAGGCCACGAGACGAACTAGACGATCGGGGAGACCTATTTTGTAGAGCTTGTAGATGAGGCCTGTGTGCCAGACTCTATCGAAAGCTTTAGCTATATCGAAAAAGACCGCGATGGTCTTATGACGACGAGGATAGAAACCGCTGAGGATATATTCCACAATGCGGTGAACTTGTTGGGGACATGAGTGTTTGGCTCGGAAACCGAATTGATGGGGAATGATAAGATGGTCGCCGTCTGTGGGAAACAGATAGCGCCTCATACGCGTTTGAATGACTCTTTCGAAGAGCTTGCCCATTGCCTTGAGGAGGCTAATGTGGCGATGGCTGGAGGGGGAGGTTGAGAGGCTTGCCTGGCTTGGGAATTCCAATCACAGTAGCCTCTTTCCACGTAATGGGGAAATAACTGAGGTTGAAGCAGGCGTTGAAGATAATAGATAAAAAGGTTAACACCTTCTCAGGAAATTGTTTTAGGGCTTGGTTGGAGATGCCATCCGCGTCCGGAGCTTTTTTGGGCTTAAGTCCTTTGATGAGGGATGAAATCTCATCATTGGACACAGAGATAGGTTCGGAGGCCGTAGGGGGTGAGTTCCGGCGGCGGACCTCATCCTCCACTGCCTGGACGTGAGAGGGGTCGACGGGTTGAGAACTAGGAGAGCATTGAGCAGCAATGCTATCTGCAAAGCACTCAGCCTTTTCCTCGTCCTCGAAGGCAACCGTGCCGTCGGGACGGGAGAGAGGGGGAGTGTGGGTGATAGCGTCTATACGGAGGGCTCTAGCCATCTGATAGTACGCTGTGTGAGATGGAGAGATATTCTCCATGAGCTTACTCTTTTCGAGGTCTCGAATTCAGAGAGGCGGAAGCGGAGTTCTCGTTGAAGACGATTGGCCACGCGCCTATATTCGGGTGTGGGATATTTTGCTGCTCTCCGGGAAGCAGCTTTTTTGGCTTTTAATAGGTTGCTAATATGTAGGGGAAGCCCACTATTGTTAGCAACCGGGACGACCCTTTCGTTCTCCTTAAGGGAGGATTTAATAAGGTTGGAGAGTGAATCGACCGCGGTCTCGATTTTTTCGGGACTATCTAAGTCCGACGGTAGGGAGATGGTAGAGTCCTGTGAGTCCAAAGTTTTAGCTAGGGACTCCTTGAATCCCTTCCCTGTGAAGGTTTTCGTGTGTGTTGGGGGAAGTGGCTGATGGCCAAGAATGAGGGAGACCGGTCGGTGATCTGATCCTAGATCGTCTAGTGTCTCAATTGCTCTGAGGTTGAGTGAAACTCCTTGGAGTAACGCAAAATCTAACACATCGGGGGCGTGATCGGTGTTATCGGGAAAGTGAGTAACACCGAGAGGACTATGGACGGTAATATCAAGAGACTGCGTGATATCGAGCAGTATCTTGCCACTAGGGACGTAGTGCGGCATGTCCATTCAGTATGCTTGGAGTTAAAATCTCCAAACATAATGACTGAATTGCCTAGAGATAAAATGGCCTCAAAATCTTTTTTGAGGGGATAGGTTCCTGAAGGGATGTAACAGGAGGCTATGAGGATGGACTGATGTCCAGTCATAGCTAGCCTGCATACCGTGGCTTCCATGTTGGTAAGCTGCGGAGTAGAAATGGGCGAGCAATGAAGTGTCTTCTTGTAATAGATGGCCGTTCCGCCGCCTCGGCGGTCGGGTCTGTCGTTACGAAGAAGAGAGAAGTTTTTAATAGAAAGGCCTCTAGAGTCCTTAGCTTTGAGATTAGTTTCCTGTAGGAGGAGGAAATCGACTTCACGATTCCGAAGAAAGAGCTTAAGCTCTGGGAGGTTATTTCGCAAGCCGCGAATATTAAATGATACAAGCGATAAACCCTTAGGTTTGATACGACCGTGAGATTTAGGTAGGACGATATGCTCAGTCATTGAAGTTAAATTAATTAAGTTAACTTAACTTACAACGCTAATAGAAGATTGTTGTGTTCTGCAAGAACGAAAAGACGTTCTTGGGGGGACTTCGCCGCGCGCAGTTTACGTGCTACTACGGTGATTTCCCTAACATCGATATTCCTAATAGCAGAATATAGTGTGTTGTAGTCGTCGGGTGTGGGCTCCGCTTCATGGGAGTAGGAGCTTATCCGCGGTGGGTCTGCCTTTTTGGGCCCCCAGGGAAAGACTGGAGGCTGCATTGGCTTGGAGAAGCCCGGAGGGGGCCGAATTATGGCCTGAGGGGGGCCTAGGGGGGACCCTGAGAGGGTCGAGAGAAGCCCTGGATGGGCTGAGAAAGGCCCCTGACGGGGCCGTTGTTGTAGGGCCGGGAATGAGCGGTCATTTACCGGCGGTGGAGCTTGCCGACTGGGGCGAGGTTGAGGTGCGCGCGGGCAATCTCTGTAGTTAGCCGGATGTCCTGTCTGTTTGCACATCACACAAGCCGCCGGGGATTCGGCGTCTTTGGGCCGGGGACACTCTTTCGTGTTATGGGGTTCGAGGCACTTTACGCATCTGGGTGGCGCGGAGCAGTTGGCCGCCGCGTGACCATAAAGTTGGCAGCGGTGGCACTGCGCCGGGAAACCACGCCTATGTGGGGGCTCGACTTTCACCCTCGACAGGCCGCACACTGTGCGTACCTGCCGGAAGATGGCTGTAGCCTCCGGCACGTTGGAAAGGATGATTAGGGCCAAGTTGAATCTTTTTCCCGTCCTACTGTGCATTTTGTGCACGGCTTCGACGGGAAAACCTTGGGACTTAAGGTCCTCGAGGATTTCCTCGTTAGAGAACTCAAAAGGGACGCCTCGAATGACGGCCCTGACTTTACGCTCTTCCGGGAGAGCGTAAGTGTGGTAGGAGACTCGTTCGGCTGTGAAAAGCCTGGTGAGTTTTCGGAAATCCTCGATCGAGCTGGGGATGATTTTGATAGCCTCCCCGAGGTTGACGGCATTGTCGTACTTAATTCCTGCATCGTAGCAGGTTTTCGACAGTTTGGTGAATTTGGCCTTGTCTCTTAGGAAGACAGGGGGGCGGGACTTGCTTCTTAGCAAGGACTGGAGCACATCGAGAGGATGGTTTAGTTGGGGTTGGGATGTCAAGGGACATGAGTGGGCTGGCGGCAGCGGCGGGGGCTGCGGAAGTTGAAGGAGCGGCAGGGGCCGCTGAGACAGGCGGGGTGCGTTTTAACGCGGCGCGCTTACCGTTGCGCTTGGAGTTGACGGCAGTGAATGTGGACTCCCCGGTTCCGTCGGAGTCAGAGGACTCCGATGAACCGGAGCCTGAAGTAGTGGCGGGCCTCTTCCGGGAGGTCGGCGCCGAGGACTCGGAGCATGCGTACTCCATTTCTAAGGGGGCAGATTCAAGGGGGGGGCAAAGGAGTTCCTCGTTTCGAGGAATGATGCGATTACTGGAGGCGGATGTTGTGCCTGAGGGGCAGGGAGGGGAGCCTGGGCGGCGATGCTGGCGATGGCGGCGAGGACCGTCTCATTGCCATTTAAACCGTAATAGTTTAGGAGGGCGGCGAAGGACTCAGCGAAGCTGGGTGTGGCCATTTTTGGGCAGTAAGCTATGCTCGGTAAAGATGAGGACGGGTCCCTGTTCTCGGTAGAACAGGCACTAGATCGCGAGACGTACTACGACACACTATACACGTAATAATAATGCAAGAATAACAAGAAAAACAAGAAAATAAAGGAGACAGTACACAAAAAAAATGAAAAATGAAAATGAAAAGTGAAAATGGAAAATGAAAACGAAAAGTGAAAATGAAAATGAAAAGCGGAAGTCAGTCTGACCTCCCTGCCTGAAGAGAGGGGGGGCAAGAACTGTAGCGTGAAAGTGACTCACCGGCAGCCTCGACACTGTTCCGCGTGAGCAGGACAGCGGAGGCGCGTGAGAGCGAGACAGCACTACCGTACTGTACGGGAGCGCGGACCACCAGGAGGCGACCGTCCGAGAACGATGCCGCCGGCGGACTGAGCACTGCGTCAGCGCTGTACAGCGCGAGCGGGACAGCGGGGGCGCGAGAGCGGGAGAGCACTACCGTACAGGAACGAAAGCGCGGACTACCTGGATGCTACCGCTCGGAAGCGATGCCACAGGCGGAATGTGACGAATTGCAATAGCCAGTTTGTCGTCTGATTGCACCGAGATGCAATACAGGTATCGGGCCTCGGGGTGTACCCCATTGCCCGGGTTTCCTCATGCCCCATTACTATGGGGCAGTCATTTTCTTCACCCACTATGTTGCAGGTGGTTTTTTCCTAACCGGAGTGTCCGTAAGTGGATAGTATTTTTTCCATAGTCATTTACCCGACTATGGAAAAAATGGGAGGTTGTCTTGGTAGTTTTTTCCGTAGGTATCCTACTACGGAAAATAAGAGGTTATCCGGTTGAAAGTCAAAGTTGGCCTTTCAGCGGCATTGTGGGTTGTTACTCGACTCTCTAATCGGTATAGAGAGGAGTTCTCTTGGAAGATGTCGCCCGTCCGATGGCCGAGTGTGCAACGGCGCGAAGCCGTTGAGGTGTTCGTGTGGCCCGTTGTCGGCACGGTCGAACATACCGCGCGCCATCCGGGCCACGAAATCGGTGATACTCTCGACTTTTAAGTCGGCCGCTATTACGTCGTTCCGGACGTAACGACCTACTCCGACAATCGTCCTTAATGTCAGATTCTGCTGAGCCTGCAGTCGCCGCCTCTGGGTTATGCTCAGGAGCGCGTACCAGGCCGGAGCAGCGTAGGTGGTAATAGTCCGGATATACATCTTGTATATCCGGACCTTAGTCTTCAATGGTAGTTTGGATGCCAGGACCGGACGGAGCATCGCCCGCGCACATCTGGCTTTGCGGACGACGAAGTCGACGTGCGCAGTCATGCGCAGCGCCCGGTCGATCCGGCACCCAAGGTAAGTCACGGCCTTCTCATACGCTATCTCCTGGCCGTTGAGAGTCAATGGTGGTGGTAAATTCCTGAGGCGACGAGTGAGTAGAGCAGTTGTCTTACCAACGTTGACAACCATCCTCCACTCATTTAGCCAAGATGGCAGCAGGTCCAGCAGACGCTGCATTTTGGCAGTGGCTATATGGGCTCTTCTGGACGATGTGAAATAGGCGCTATCGTCCGCAAATAGCGCCAGCTCAACATCGTCCTCCCATTCTTGCAGCCTACCTGCCAATGTAGGAATATCGTTGGTATAAGCCGCGTACAGGACTGGAGACAAACAGCTGCCCTGTGGAACGCCGGCTCTGATGGATTTTGTTGCGGACTCGGCGTTCTCTATGCAGACGTAAAACTTCCTGTCTTCTAGGAAGGACGCCATTAACCGCAACATAGCAGGGGGGACACTGGTATGCTCGTGTAATTTATATAATAATCCGGAGTGCCACACCCGGTCGAACGCCTTCTCGATGTCAAGAAAGACGCCCAACGATATGCGGCCGCGATTGTACTCCGCCGCAAGTAGGTGCAGCACACTAGTCAGCTGTGTGACTGTAGAGTGACCCCTCCTGAATCCGTGCTGCTCCGCCCGAAGTTGGATGCTCGGACGGAGACGTCTTAGCAGCAATCTTTCAAACAGTTTAGCTATGTGTGGTAATAGCGTAATCGGCCTGTAGCTGGAAGCTTTACGCCTGTCTGTCCCGGGTTTCGGCAAGACGATAATTTTGCCTTTTTTCCATTCCTCCGGTAAGTGGGATGTCCGCAATATCCCACTGTAGAGTCGACCAATCTCTACTAGGACTCTGTTGGGCAGCTGTCGGAGTGCAGCGTTGGTAATCCTATCGTGCCCAGGCGCCTTCCTCGGTTGCAGGCGGGTTACTGTCCTCCGCATTTCAGTGGGGGAGATGAACCACTCTCCTGCAAGAGGTGGCGCGGGCGACGACAGGAACTCCTGTACGCGACTCTCCTTCCGGGCATGAAGCTCCATGAACTCCGCACTCGCTGGGTTCGGCATAAATTGCCCCTCGAAGTGCTCTCCCAGGATATCCGCTCTGCCCTTGGCATCATAGCAACGTTCGCCCACACTCTTGGTCAGTGGGCAAACGGGAGGTCTAGTTTTGGTCAGCTGTCGGTTCATTTTATAGAGCGACGCATCATGCTCATCCGCCTTCCATATGCGCCGCTCCCAGGCCTTCCCTCTGTAGGCCTGAACTGCCACCGACAGCTCCTTCGATACGGTGTTTAGTTGCGTTTTTAATCTAGGACAGCGAGTATGCGCCCAAAGCTTTCTCAGCGCTCTTTTGCGCTTGATCTGCACGCTTATCTCACGCGGCAGATCGTCACGCCTTGCTGTTATCGGGACGATCGTAGAGGCCGCGTTGATGGCCTCTTGGATGTTTTTAGTAATTCTAGTAGCAGCGGCCTCTACGTCGTCCGCTGTGCTTATAGGCATGTGTGCTGGAGGTCTCGCTTGCAGGTGTTGTGCATAGCGCCTCCAGTCGACACGTGTCTTGGTTGCTCTGGGCGGCGTAGTCACAGCCTTTGTGCCAAGGGTTATCAGAATCGGGAGGTGCTGAGAGCTCAGGTCGTATAGCACCTCTACCACTACTGGGTAGTTGATGTTCCTGGAGAGCACGATGTCCAATACATCCGGATAGCTCCGTGGGTTGGACGGGATGTGCGTTGGCTCCTCGGGACCTAAAACGTCATAGTTGTTGTTTTCTGCATCTTCATAAAGTTCACGACCCAGCGGGGTGATCACTCTGGACCCCCACGCCGGGTGTTTGGCGTTAAGGTTCCCGGCGACGATAGTGGGCGTGTCGCCTTCCATTATTATCCGGATGTCTGAGGGGCTAAATGGAGTCCCTGGCGGGCGGTATGCTGCGTAGATCCTAAGTTCCTCGCCCGCCGCCTCCATTTTTATGCCGATAGAACGCATTGACTGGTATGGTGGTAATTCCAGTTCCTGATGGACGATGTCCCTCCTCACCAGAACTGCCGTCCCTCTATAGGCAGCCCCTTGAGCAGTGACCTCGTCCCTTCTGTACAGGTAGTAGTTGGGCAGCTTTATGTGCGTCCTTGGATTGAGCTTCGTCTCTCCCAGCAAGATGACGTGCAGATCCTGTTGCTGGGCAACTGTGCGGAGTTCATGCAACTTCTGCTGTATACCGTCCGGTTTCCAGTATAGGAGGCGCAGGTTACTCTCCTCCGTAATGCCGGGCTAGGAGGTTTGCCAGCGCCTTCATGATGGCTGTGATTGGGTCTGTCCCGGTCCTGATGTCTGTCAGTACTTGCATGCCGACCTCGATGGCAATACTAACCAGACGCTGGATTGCGTCTGCTGTTTCGTGGCCGGCAGTAGGTGTTCTCCTATAAGAAGGCGTTGGCAATTGTCTCGGGCGTTGGGTGTCCTGGGTTTGCTCACTATGTGTTTGGGTAGGGCGCGCTCTTCCAGTAGAGCGGGCTCTGCGCTCAGCCCTTTCCGGCACTCTACCCATACTCCTGGTTCTCTCCCTGGTAACCTGCGCCTGTGAGGCTACTGGTGCAGTTGGTGTCGGGGTAGAGGTGACAGCCTGAGTAGGCTGCGACTTCTTCCGGCTCCTCTCCCGCCTCCTCTTCTTAGAGGGTTGCCGTTCTGTGGCAGGATTGGCGGGGGGCTGTAGAGTCGCCCCGGTGGTTGCCCTTATCTCTGCGGGTTCCACCGTTTCTTTCGGTGTAACGGGTGGGGGGGGGGCGGGTTGCCTGCCCTTCCCAGTGATGGTGGCCCACCCATCTTGCTGAATCGTTACAGCTTTCGGGCGACTCTGGGGGGGGGGCTTTTTAGGGGCTTCCGGGAGTAGCCCCGGCAAGGTTATCCCCTGCCTCCTAGCAGTCCTCCTCAGGACTGGACAGCGGCGGTCATTTGCCGTGTGGTTTTTACCACAGTTGGCACATGTAGGTTGTTCCTCTCTACCCCGAGGGCAAAGGCTTGCAATGTGCTCCCCGGCACAGCGCACGCATCTCACTGGCCTGAAGCAGTTTGCGGATGCATGTCCGAAGGCCTGGCAGCGGTGGCATTGAGCCGGTCCTGCTTTCCTTTGCCAGGCCTCGATGACTACTCCTCTCATAAAGAGGAGTTCGTCGATTTTATATAATTCTTGGAGCTGCTCCAGGCTCAGGTGGTCGAACTGGGCAAAGTAGATGCAGCCAGGTCTGCTTCTACGCGGTGGGATTGCTTTAACATATTTGACGGGGAAGCCTTTTGCCCTAATAGCCTCCTCTATGTCCTTGGTGTCCGTGCCCATTGGTAGCCCCCGGATGCCCACTTTAGTGGGCTTGTCCTCCTCCGGGGTATAACAATACCACGACAATGTTGGTACTTCCTTAGTCAGCTCGATCATGTAACGTTGGACTGTCCTGAACTCATTCGCGCTTTGCGGAGTGAACCTCACGCCTTTCCCGAATGGACGGGCGTTTAAGAGGTGGCCCAACATTCTGTTGAGCTCCCTTAAAATGCCTCGTCCAATCCGGTAGGCATTCAGCCACTATGGGCGGGTAGCGGGTCTTATCTTGGTCGGCAGGCTTCTCGGTTGGCACTGCCGCCGGAGGTGGTCGCGGTACTGCTGGTGCAGCTACCATATGGGCATAACTGGTAGATGGCCGTTGGCCATCGTCCTGTGGAAGCCCGGACGGATTGGTCGTTGCCGCCGGCGAGGACCGGCCGGCGGATGCAGCGAGGGTGGCATATGTAGTGGACCCCCAACTGTAGGATTCTTCACCCCCCTACTCATACTGGGCCGAGTCTCGGCTTCGTCGATCCGGAGATATGGAGCGGGGGGGGGGGGAGTTGCGGTGGAGATGGTGATTTGGGTGGAGATCTTAACACCTTCTTCGGCGTCACCCGATGGTGGAAATCGTCATCCTCCTCCGATGTGGACGGTGCTTCATCGGAGGACAGTTGGGAGCCTATCATTTGCCTCTTTTCAAATAAGGAGGCTTCAGTCTCCGGTGGCGTGTGGCGTCTAGCCGTTTTCACTGCCCGCTGCTGTTGGGGCGATGGTTCTTGCCTGACCGTATGCTCAGATACGGCCGGCGTGAGCGCGACGCCCGGTGCGGGCTCTTTCCGTGGCGAGACGGGTTTACGTTGGGGGATCTGTGAAAAGGAGGACACGACCCTCGTGCGTTCCGGGTTCGACAGATCCCTCACAACCAGTGGTCGATCCAACACACCTTTTCTTTTGTCTGGTGGTTTTCTTATTGAAGGAGGTGGCTCCCCCTTATCACTACCTGACATGTTACTACCCTAACAACGTCAGTCGAACTCTAAAAGGCCCTATCTAAACTATGGTGATAAAAGTTTATGGCTATCAACACTCTGGACACTGCCTACCCCTTTTGTACACCAAAAGGGTTGGGGGAAGTGCAACAGTGGCACTTTATGACGCGACTAGGCACAAGATACTCGGAGCGCATAAAGTGCCCAAGAATCACCCAGGGGCCGGTGACCTCGACGCCTCACGGAATCACGGGACTCAACGTTCGGCGGAGTATGTCGTACCGGCGGTCATTTACAGCCACTGCTAACTGCAAACAACGCACACCTAGGAGATCCTTGATACGAATTGCAATAAAACTCATTTACCGAGCTACCCCAGAGCTATACGCGAAAGTGAGCCGCTCCATTCGCGCGCTTACGCAACTCAATTACATGAATTTGTTCTATTACTCTCTCACGTTTTACTTAATTACTTTATTTGCATAAGTCATACATCAACATAATTTACCTGTATAGATAGCACAAAACAATATCTACACTACGATATACATTACATTTTCATATCACAAAAAAAACCTATTATTTATTTAACAAAATATGCCTATTTTACTCACAAGTTCAAAGTCGAAATTTCTTAAATATTTAACATAGAATGTTAAAACAATGTTTTCCACTTGAAATTATACATAAGTTAACCAATACAATAGTTTAATTTACATTTTCTCTATTCATTTCACTATTAAAACACTTTTAAATTTCTTATACAAAACTATCATTATTTCACTTATACACAGGAATTTTCACATAAAAATAACACAGAATTCACCTTTTTAGCACGTACAATCAACCTGAAATGTTTTACAAGTCATTTTTACATAAATAGCTGAAATTACAAATATTTAAATTTTTACATATTTGGCCTCCTAAGGGCGTGGCTTAGCGTGCGTCCGTGAACTCACACTCTTTGAACAACTAACTTTGCACGGCTCTCGACTATCAGAAAAAATGAAAAGTCTAATATACACCAATATCGACAGTATTAGGTGAATAAATGCTTCTACACAATTTTCAAACTGTAGGAAACTATTTCTAATCAGATTCTTATCAGTTAACATGTTTCTTATCAGATAACAATATAAGTGAATGTTCTCATAAATCAATCATAGCAAATAGGCATTTATTTTCATACAAAACATATCAAACTCATATAAGGAAATACTTATGCAATTAATTTCCGTTAATTCTATTTATGCACAGAGTGATCATCTCGACCGGGGAACAAATCCGATCTCTAACTTCACTTTAATATTCCTTCGAATTTATTAAGAGATATTACTTAAGAAAACAATAAACTAGTCCGGCCTGGGAGTCGAACCCAAGACCTTCATATCATTCATTCGATATTCTTTAAGATTTAACTAAGCATTTTCTTATTAGAACATTGCCATTTGACAATTTGCCTTTTAGAAGCTATTCGTCATCGGTTGACTTAATAAACTGAAATATTCTTATAGGCGCGTCGCCAACAAGTATTTATTTTTTATTTCGAGTTTTACAAGAAAAGTATAATATTTACTGGAGACAATTATTTTATTATTATAATAGTACGTGATATTCCCTTTAAAATGACACCAATATGAATAATATCTTATATCTATATCTACAAATAAATAAAATTGAAGTGTCTGTTTGTAATGTTAAAACAACAGCTTTTTATTAAATGCATATGAAAGTACTAGTAACAAAAACACAACTTTTAAAATTTTTATCTGTCTGTCGGTCTGTCTGTCTGTCTGTTTGTTCCAGCTAATCTCCGAAACAGCTGGATCTATTTTGGCAGATAGCTGATGATATAAGGAATAACTTGAACTACTTTTGTTTTAGAAAAAGAATTAGGGTTCCACGCAAAAAAATTAAAACCCATGAAATCCATATTCCACGCGGGCGAGATCGCGGGGAACAACTAGTACTCAATATAGATAAATGTATACTTATTTTTATTTATTTATTATTTTAATAAATAAATAAAAATAAGTATTAATAATTTCTAGACACATCTCAACAGATATTTCGTTAATAAATTGCTATCAATACTGAAGCATTCTTTTATATTTAGCATCCATTTAACACAAAAAACTGATAAGAATACTTTTTAAACAACATATAATCAATAAACGATAATCGCTTATAGTGAATTTCTAGGTAAATTATTATATGTAAACGTTTTTGAATCGTCGCAATAATACATATTTCCAAAAGAAAATATCTTCACAATTAATTTGATGTAATATAACATTAGAAATAACGTATAAAAACGGAGAAATTATTAAATTTTTGATCGAGTTCCTAACCAGTACACAAACAAAAATGGCGAATAGTCATTTTCACATTTTTTTAGAAATAACGTATAAAAACAGAAAAATTATCAAATTTTTGATCGAGTTCCTAACCAGTACACAAACAAAAATGGCGAAATATCATTTCTCCATTTTTTTTCTATATAGTTATTTGTTACAGAGTACACAGATAAAATTCACTCTCATAGATGACAAATTTCAAACACCACAATCTCAAATTTTTTACTCTGCTATCTTCAGCGCTGTACACGAACGGAACGATGTCGTTAAGAGCCGTGGTTGCTCACATGGTTAGCGCTCGTTATAAGTATCTCAGTACGGGAGCAACCCGGGTTCGATCCCCACAGGCACCAATGAAATTGTTGCGTGCTGATTTAGCTATCAGTTGGAAAGTCTGTTTTTCTGGGCCGTTTTGTTTTGTTACACTGACATCTCGCAAGTCACCTAGGGACCTAGGAGGTTGTCGGTTGCTTATTTTTTATTTTTCTTTAAAATTTTCGTCGGTGAAATAATATATTTATAAAAGTAAAAAAAGTAAAGTTACAGCCTATATACGTCCCACTGCTGGGCACAGGCCTCCTCTAATTTCTGAGAGGGTTTTAACCCTTAACTTGGCAAACATTATGATGTCATTATTTTTATATTTTTGTCATATATTTGGGTTGATAGGTGCTAAATGGACCACTAAAAAATAAAAAAAAATCTGCTGTATTTAGTTTTGTTTTTATACCGTGTATCTAATAATGCACTCTGCCAAGTAGCCAGATATTCATCTTTATAAATCCATGTGCACGATAGGATACATTGCTGAGTAGGTAGTAAAAAAAATATTTTTTTTATTTAGAATAATTTATGTATTTACTGTTTTCAGCATATAACATCTATATCAAAATATTTTAAATCACAATATTCAACTTATAGTAGGAACATAACTTCAACTTCTTTATTATAATTGACTTTTTGACCACCACAGTCACACAGTTATCACATACATATAGCTAACCACAAAATAAAAATAATAAAGCACAATAATATAACAACATTATTATGTAACGCAGTCTTATAATCTATGAGATCAATCAATAAATTTAAATATAAAAAACACATGAAAATAAAAAATGCAAGTGACTAAAACTGATAAGTTGGTCATAAGTACTACCAAATTACTATTTTAGATAATTACATTATTTATGGTGGTAATTATAAAAAAATTACGATCTTCAACTAAACAAAGCCTCACTTGGCATTTATTACATATAAATTTAGTTTGACCCTTAACACAAAGCTTACATCGCCCTTTGGATGTAAATGACGGCATGTGACCCACTTGATTGTAACGCATGTCCATCTGAGTTTCAGAAGTCACGAATTTTTTTATCTCTGTTTTCGTACCATGAACAACTCGGTCCATAGTAGTGAGGCTGTAAGCTATCGCGCATCTGAATTCCTTGAGCTTCATAGGTTTTGGACATTTAGTTTCACGTCGATACATGAGCCAAGCGTTGTTGATACACATGTCAAGCATTTGTGACAATAGTGGTATGTACCATCTATGCACTCCCATTTCCGTGCGATAAAGCGCGATCAGCATGTCCGCAAGGTCCACACCTCCCATATGGGCATTGTTTTGCCAAACTATGTTTCGACAGGGCACTGGCTCTTTGAGATTCTTATCTTTATTGTACCCTAATACATGGACGACGGGATGAGCATCAACATACGAACTAGCCATAGTAAAACATTTATTATCAAACCATTTGACCACAGCTACTTTTCTTTCATTGAAAGTAATTTGCGAATAAGCTCCGCGGCCTCGTTTTTTTCAAAATTTTATCAGAAGGAAGTTTTTCTTCTCCTCCACGCAAACGATTTGGTCTCACTGTTCCCAAAGAAAATATCCCGTACTCATTTCTCAGGTGATAAACTAATTCTATAGACAAACTCTATAGAAAAATTATCGAAATAAATCACTTTACAAGCAGGCTATTTGATTGTCTTGCTCAAAGCTATGACAACTTTAGCTCCCAATCCCATACTGTTTTCTTCTTCATTGAATTGATGAAATCGAAAAGTATCTTCTCCCCCATAAAGTAATAAATCATACACCATTCCAGATATTCCTGCTCTAACGAATATTTTAAAACCCCATCTTCGAGGCTTATTTTTGATGTACTGTTTGCGGGTACCAGCTCTTGTACCCTTATACTGCACCATCATTTCGTCCACACTGAACCGGTCTTCCTCTTCAATATTAATGCAATTTTGGCGAATTTTTTCTACCAATGGTCTATTTTATAATAACGATCCCCATCGTCACCTAACGCGTCCACAAAATGCAAATATCGTCGGATCAGTTGAAATCTTTTCAGTGTCATTATATCTGCTACTTTACTGTATCTGAGAGTTTTAGACCAATAATCCGTATAAGCTGGCAAACGTACGACACCCATTAAGATATTAATAGCAATAAAATCTTTTACTTCATCCAAAGTCAAATTCATGGGCGTGCCCTTTATTTGCATATGATATAAATTACTTACTCGAACTAACAATTCAAATATATCCACTGAAAAAAAATAGTTTAAAATATTTCATAGGTGATATTTTTTCAGAAGGTTTGTTGAATATTTTGTCACTAATTTCAGCAGTGTATTTAAATTTTGCGGTTTTCCACTTAACTTCGAGATTTTTTTCTTAATTACCGTCTTTTTGACTAGATAAATTCTTTTACTGGATCGAGTAGCATTTGATGGTGATGGTACGGATAATATATGTGTAGAGCTATTGGCTATTGAAGAGATCGGTGAAGGTGTCGCTGGGACTATTACATTGGTTGGAGAAGCAGCAATACTGGACGCAGACAAATTACTCAACAAACTCACGTGCCTCGTAACATCCGTCGTATTTTCGGCCGGCACTAATACCTCCCTGTAATCGTCTTCGCTTTCTGACAATACGTGCAGATTTTCGAGTGATAATGGCAACAAAGGTGCAATCGAGCTCTCATCTTTGTCAGAAGCATGTCCAGTTATTTCACCATCCGATGAGTCACTGCTCTCAATATCCGATCTTGCTCCTGGTTTTGGGACCAACGCCAATATTCTTTGAGCCCTCGTTCCAGCCTAAAAATTAAACAAACCAATATATACTGATAAATAAATACGATTTCAATAACGTTTCGTACTTGGTAAAGTATTTAAAAATGCACACAGTTAAAAGTACACTCTAGTGTTGTAAGTTTGGTAATGTGTCCAAAAAAAATTAGTTGAGAGCAAAAAAAACTCATTTTTTTGAAAATTTACCATATATCGATATACAAATATTCGTATATTGCCAGACTGAGGGAAACCAATCAGGACTCCTTTCCATATTACAAATTATCCAGAATCCCCGTAATATACATAGTTTGTAATTCATTCTCCTGCTTATATATATATATATATATATATATATATATATATATATATATATATATATATATATTAGAGATGGGCCGAATGTGATTTGAACCGAATCCGAACTTCGGTTCATTTTCGCACGCTTTCTCGACAGCGACGCGTCGTGACTTGTTTACGCATTTACTTCAAATACCCCGCCCGCACACCGCAGGAAACATATACCTACGAAAAAAAAAAAACGTAACAAACTTCTGCCAGATAAGGCAGATCTTTGGTGTTTTTGCACCATAACCTGACTCTGGTAAATTTTAAATATGACTAGATAGACAAAAAAAGTTGGTTTCATATGATTGTTGAAAACAAATACCCTTTAATTGTAATAAAAAATACTTGAGGTTAATGAATGTTGAATCAAAAACATTATTTTTTTATTTAATTTACGGACTCCTATCCAGATGTTTACTAGGAGAATACAAAGTTTATTTCATTTTTGTAATATGGCTAATTATTAATTAGGCAGGGATTTCTAAGATTAATAACTAATTAACTAAGATTAAGGTTAAGAACTAAGATTAAGATTAATGATAAGATAGGAACTGATTTAATATAAGGTTTACATTTACAATGTTCCGAAATAAATAAATAAATAATTGACCATGAATGAGTAAAAATAATATCTTTTATTTTACAGTATCTAATGTTGTTATAAAGGTGCTTCTAAAATATATGCCACGGTTGTTTGTATGGAGACTTAGCCAATCAGCTGACCGATTTCCATACAAAGTGCCAGTAGGTATTATTTTTCTTGTACCGAATTTCGGCACAACTCTAATATATATATATATATATATATATATATATATAAAAAAAAAAAAAAAAAATATATATATATATATATATATATATATATATATATATATATATATATATTGAGAATTTAAACTATACGCGTGTGTGTGTTTGTGTGTATATAAAGAGGGCTACTTTTAATATCGCTCATTTTGATATCAAAAATTTAGGTTATCTTTATAGCAGTATTATATTTTCAATTCAAAATTAGTACTGCATTTGTGATAATAATAAAATGTATGTATATAGAGTACTCACTCATTTTCTTTCACTATTATTTCGTGACTTTCTTCATTAATAATAAATGCACTTTGTTCATTCATATTCAAAACACTTTATACACAAACACCGTGTCGAAGACTGCCGAAAAAAGAAACGACGTTAGACAATTCACGGCCTTCAAGCCACACCTCCGTGCCCGTCGGAGTGGGGAGCGTGAGGTTTTTTCGTTACGGCGGAATAAATTTCTGGATTCGGTCCCCACGCTCAAGGCCCGCGATAGAAGCTATGCAATAGCTTAAAAATTACTTTGTTACTCAAACCATTTATAATAGAAAAACGAACATATCCTTTATTTTCAACTGAAAAGGTATGACAGTTATTTTGTTTTACACAAAGGTAGTTTAAATCACAAAATACTGTGGAAATTCGTATAATTCAAATGCTTTTAAATTTTAAGAAAGTTAGCATATTATACTATCCATAGAAGGTCCATTTTCATGTGATTGTGAAATCTTGTCACTTATTTTTATAATTAGATTCCTTATAATGCATCTGTTACTTTTTTTGTCAGAGCCCTTAAAAATTTACTTATGGACATAAGCCTCTCCGGCTGTAAGAAAGATGGCAAGTGAATTGAGGATTATAGTAGAAGAAGTCTCTAATCTTTGACGCTGATGCTGAGATGCTGAGATGGTTATATCGAAAATCATTAGATTTTTTGGCATATACTATCCATTTCTTACGAAACCAAAGCGAGTGAGGTGTTTGATTATATTATGCCTTATCATGAATACAATACTAATATTTTTTTGAAAATCGTCGAGACCTAAAATTTGCGTACAATTCTACTTGAAATGCACTTTATTAAATGCAAAAAAAAAACTGTTATAGATAGTGCAGAGCCCTCTTGATTTCTCTTAAGGATCTTGAATGTTTTCTCGAATTTTAAAATTACAGTATAAATCAGTTTTATTTCCGGACTGCTGGGATATCCCTTTCACATTCGGTGAAGTTTGTTCTTGAATTAAGTTAGTTCGTATACCTTTCTCTAAAATACACATATTGACATGTTGCTCAAAATACATTTTTAAATTTCAAGATGATTATTACATACAAACACAATACTTTTATGGTAAGGATTTTGTATTTATTTTTATATAAAGCTTTTCTTTATAGAATGAGAGTGACCAGCCATAGTTCATCTGAGAGACCACATGGCCCATAGAAATCTACAGCTACCCTCGATTAAGAATCGAAATGTAAAAGGTAGAATGCCTCGTTTCCAGTATATTTACCATAAAGCATCGCATCATTAAACCTCAATTCTACGCTGGTATTCTTTGAGATAAACTGATGTGACAAATGAACTTAAACTCCACCCGATGCTAAGTGGCTACTGCAGTCTATGGACACCTGTAGCCAACTTTAAATAAAGAAGGCTAAATATGTGTTGTCACCTCTTAAGCTGGCTATGGGATATAATATATATTATAAAGGACTACGCTCTCACAGAATACCGACGTAAAATAGCAGCTTAATACTGCTGTGTTTCGTGTAATGGATGCAATGCTCTTTCTGGAAATTAATCATTCCTTCTCAATAATCAGGGATGAGTATGTGCCTTTTGATTCTTCATCGACGACAGATGTAGTTGTCTATGGGCCAAAGCATCCACCTACTATCCGGTATAATGTATGCTCGTTTACCGCCCTCCTTACATAAAATTATCTATAAAAAAATAGCTTTTGCATGCCTTAATCACAAAGTGCATAGGTATGTTCTTCTAACGCCTAAAAATCAAGAATCCGGCGTTTTGTCGCATGAAATCGTATCTAACAATCATATCGAATATATAAACGATATAAAAAGCACAATTTCAGAAAGATAAATGATTGTTGAACTAATTGATTTTTATTAAATCGATTAATTGCTAGTTTTACATTAAAAAGGTGGTTTTGAAGACTTATGGTGTAGATTTATGAATTCCGCATGGAGGGGTAAACACACTAACTTTTGAAAATACTTTATTTTTTTAATGTCTTCATCTATCATGTGGGAAGTCAAGGAGTGTAAATAGTAGTTAATTTTGTTTTGTTTAGTTATAATAATTATTATTTTTCGGCTGAAAAATTCTAAAAGTTATAGTATATTTTACTAAATACACTTTGACTCTTTCAGGGCCAAAGACTACGATATTATATAGGTAAACATTGTTTATTGTTTATTTTTAGAGGCTCAAAATCTAATATTTTCTTATTTTTGGCTTTGAATATGATATAATTAGTTTTGGAGATGTTTATTGTTAAAAGATTGTACTGGAACAATTTATGTATTAAGTTAGGGTCATTTTACGCGTCAGATATAATAGTATTTATTAAGTGGCTGAAATAGAATAGGCTTACGTTAACAATGTACAATGCACAACGTTGTGTCTCCTTTTAGGCCAATATATTTTAGGTTATTTATGTAAATTAAGAATAATAACGGCTCTAATATGGAACTTTGTGGCCCGCCGTATGTTACAGTTTTAAAATAACTGAAAATTGTCTATTCTGACTATTTATTGCGATTAATTTAGTAAGATTTTATCATATTATAGGCTACACCTCTGATACCAATGTGTTTTAACTTTTTAAGGAGTACTTAAATCATAACTAACGGTATCGAAAGCCTTTTTTAGATCTATAAATATGCCAAATGCAATATGTTTTTGATCAAAATTAAGTTTTATTTTTGTAGTAAGGTCTATGGTTGCTGATAGAGTGTTTGATTTTTGCGTAAATCCATACTGTTTGTCATACAAGAAATTGTTTGATTCTAAAAATGTTTGAAGACGGTTGTATAAGACCTATGAGAACAAAGGAAGAACTGAAATAGGTCGATAATTACTAGGGTTGGATCTATTTCCAGATTTAAAGATTGGAGTGACTTTGGCTATTTTTAGACTACATGGGAAGATATCTGATGGCAGGCGTTGAAGCTTGTCAACAGTGAAGATATTATTGTGATGAAGAGAAGAAGGTATTTCGCTTGCCAAAGATTCTCCGATGGTTGTAAAGTACACTGGTTCAAATGTTCACATATTTCTAAAGGATCTGTCAGCATGGCGGTTTTTGCCTTTTTTTTTTGCGGATGGAAAATCATCTAATGACGCCTTTCGCTCTGGGTGGAGCGTAAGGGAGTGTCAGACTTTTACTGACTAAAAACCATCCGTGTTCCTTCAGTGCCCTTACGTTCCGGAACCGCGGTATCTCTTTCGAACAGCCCGCAGCCCCGGCAGGCGTCGGCCCTTGCGGGCCCCTTCACGCTGCTGACAGCTCTTTGAGGCGCGCGTGGAACAAAACGCGCCGTCGACACGGCCTGTCGTCGTTAGACAGACGGACGGCGAGCTACCCATTGCTCGCCGTCCACAGGCCCGTGCCTACGGTGGCCGGGGGCCACGACGTAGCCCCCGACGCCCGGGGCGTCTCCCGCGGCGGCCGGGGAGGAAAGCTGCTGCTCTCTCCTTCTCCCGCTCCGCCACCTACTTCGCTAGCATCACTGCTTCGCAGAAGGTGGTGACGGCATCCCATTCCGTCTCGCTCCGTACCATGGCTTAGACCAGGGCCGACGCGAGAGGTCGCCGCCGCCTATCGCCACTACGAGGACACGGCGGTGCTCCGCCCAAGCAGGGCACACCTCCACGGTGTGTTTCACCGTGCCCTCCGGTCCGTCCTCGCAGTGGGAGCACCCGGGCGTTTCCTCCCGCCCGACTCGGTGCAGGAACCTCCAGAACACACCGTGTCCGGTGAGGACCTGCGTCAAGCGGAAGGTGAGGATGCCGTGGCGTCTCTCAAGCCACTCCTCAAAGAGGGGTCTTATCGCCGCTATAGTGGCGTGCCCAATGACGGTTTTTGCCTGGAGTTTAGCTGGAGACGTAGTTTCCTATATTTTGTTGTACGAAAGTTTATTTATTAAGATCCATGTTTTTGCTGATTTGTTTTTGCAATTCGTAAATAATTTGTAGTAGTACTGATTTTCTGTTTTTTGTATATTGAGAGCAAATCTCCCGCCCAGCAAGGTGTTCAGCCCAGGGGGCAGCCAACGCTGCGTTTGTTGATATAGAGCTGTTCTATATATATCGCAGTACTTCGGAGCTTTTAATAGTCTTATTAAGGCTTCGGTGTGTTTTGCTTGTGGCGCGACGACAATGCCGCCACATTCTAACTGATTATTTGGACTTAATAATATAATTTTGCTCATTTCCTTTTTTCATGTCGGTTTGAATCGGATGCTTTTTCTTTACAAAAGTATGTAACAAATGTTTAAAATACTAATACGTACTTATTTTGTTTTTTGCAGTTCATATAAAATTGCACAAAAATATCTTTTTTTATTTAATCTGTTTTATTAATGTTAGTCCGACTGAAATTTATAAATCAATGGAGTGAAAATAAGTACCACTACAATTACAGCCTATTAAAAATCCACTACTGAACATGGGCCTCCCCCATTTTATTGCCCTTATATTTGTCATAGTTGCCACAGTTTTTTGTTTTTAGTTGTAATAAGGAAGATGATGTTGCCTATCTCTTTGTTTGTTTCCCTTAGTTGACTATTAAGACACCTACGAGATGATAGACCTATAATAAACACATTTAACTAAAATAAATACATCTGAAAGTTGTAATTTTAATAACATTCGATCCAATTACAATGCGCTATAACATTATTTACTATAACAAGGTTAGGATGTGCCGAAAACCTAAATGGTTAATGTATTTTGTGTCGATGATATCAACCATAAAACTTTATTGTTATTGCCAACGCTCCCACGTTGCTCACAAACGAGATTGGGAGTGAATCCGAAAAGGATGAACTTATTTGTAATTTAACCCTTTTCACGCCCGGAAGGAACACTCTTGTTCCTTAGTATAAAAATTATCTAGAGAATACTTATATCAGGTGAGACAGCAAAAATAAATAATTAACTTTCTGTTCGGGGCTGGTTTTGTTGCGGGTCTCTTTGAGTTTCAGACGCGGCATCCTTTACACTATCGCATTAAAAATCACAAATGTTAATCGAGATAGACGAAAATAAATTACAGCTTATTCACTTACAACTCCTGGGTACAGGCTCCTCTGATTTCTGATAGCGTAGGAAGTTTTGGGACAAGGAAATGCCTATCGCACTACCCTACCCCAATGGGTGTAATCAGTCTTCGAAATATATTCTCTTAGACATATAGGTTTCCGCACTCTTTTCCTTTACCGCCGAGCTCATGGTAATTCAGCACTTAACATTGAAATTAAGAATTTCATTGGTGCCGGCGGGAATCGAATCCTGGTTATTCTGAGTTACGCCAGCTTACAGCATATCTGCAGGGAAAGACTGGAGGAAGAAGAAACTGAAAAGTTCTCGAGGACTTTACATAAAGAAGAATCCACAATAAACAAAAATACACAAAAGACACTACTAAAATATTTACACACACACACACGCACATAATAATTACAGTAAATGTTGTAAAAAATTACGTAAATTAAATTTCAATTTCATTAATTATTGAACCTCTATTCATATATCGTGTAAAAATGTTATATTCTAACCACAGGGATCATATACAGTTGTCTATTTTGACTTTGGGTTAAGCAGGCCCAGATCCCATCAACTTTATTGACTCTTCAATTTATAACGTCAAATAGTTGTAGAGAAAAAAATGAAGCCAGCCCATCACCAACCAACTGATGAATATGGGCGTCTCCCAATGTATGACACAAAGCACAGTCATGAGCTACCTGAAACCATCGACTTCTTGCATCTCTTAAAAGTTCGTCACTTAATCTAGTGGGGGCGGCCTATTCTTCGTTTACCGGTCAGAAGCTGCCACTCGTAAACTATTTTTTCCCATCGGTTGTCAATTCTTTAACTATATAGCCAATCATTTCTTATATTTAAACGAACACTACACATTTAAATAAAAGTTATCTTATCGCGTGTATTAACTTTTTTATATTTACCGGCGTTTCGAGCACTTTACAGACGTAGGTAACGGCGGAACTGAGGTGTTTGACGTCCCGATGTCCAGTTCTCCAAAATTGACCAAGATCCAAAATTTAATTTTTTTCCGATCTACACAGTATGAACTTACAGTATTTTGAAGTCTTGCAGTTGTATGCTTGAGTTGGGATTTAATATTATAATTATAAGATCCCAAGCAGATGGCAGCACCCAGCCACCTTTTCTATTGAAATTAGGATGTTCCAATAGCCTCGCGATACACCCTTGAAAGGAATCGGTGTTACTTAGATAGGATGACAAAAGAGCACACAGTCCATCGGATGGTAAGTGATTGCTGTGGCCCATAGACATCGAAATCTATCCTCGATTACGAATCAAAATGCAGATGAGTTGTCATCCGTGAGGTTTTAGGTGGAATGCCTCGTTTTCAGTAAAAAGGGTCTCCGGTTCTCTACACCCACCATACGCAACAATAGCATTAAGGTACTATTTGACGCTTGTATTCTGTGAGAGCGTGGTCCTTGCCCGGTCGAGTCGACAAGCAGATGCGTTGTCACCTGTGAGGACTAAGATGAAATACCTCGTTTCCAGTTAAAAGTTAAAGTTCTCTACACTCGTCATTCGAGACACAGCAGTATTAAGCTGGTATTTTATGCCGGTATTCTGAGAGAGCGTGGTCCTTCCCCTGTCTAACCGACCCATTCGTGCAGCAACTATACCAGTAATATAGCTGCAGCATGGCTGTACCACGTTTAGCGACAGCCTAGTTGTTACCCTGAGCTCATGATATTGCTTTGTCTATTCAAGAGGTTATGAAAATTAAATTTTCTTTTCAAATATAAATAAGCAAAATTAAATCAAAATAAAACGCCACTTCGTCAAAACTAAAAAAAGTATAAAATAATTTCCACATAATTTCTTCTCGAGTCGATCTTTAATTCTTCGAAACACTACGCCTTAGCAACGACTTCAAAAGCTATTATGTGAAAATTATTTTATGTTGTCACTGTGAGTGTAACTTATTCTTTATATGTCTTCACTAAGTCTGCTTAAAATTTTTGGTAAAATTAAATTGCTTTTACTTATACCGTACATGTCGTGAATATTTCACGAATTGAGTTGATTTATGTTAGGTTTTTTTCTTAAATATAATTATGTAATGTGTGGAATGACTATTAATTTGACTATCTATAATTTTAGATGATATAAAATATATAATTCGTAGTAACTCCTCAGACATATTAAAAATGAATATAAAGGTGAACGGCCATCTGTCCGTACCGAACGCGCCTTACGGTTAGCGCTTGGCGTCGTACATTTGTTCGTGTACGTGCCGTACGCGTCGTACGCAATTTTTTTTGTTTCCAACATCTTTTACAGTTTTTTCCAACCACTTGCTTGGATCGCTATGGAAAACATGTAATAGCTTGCTTATTGGCAGAAAATTCTGTATTCATAATATTAATTTGAAAAGACAGTTGTATGGAGAATATTATACTTCACTATTTGTGAAATAAGAATAGAAGGGGAGTTGATCGAGCAAGTAGATGAGTTTGTATATTTGGGCTGCGTATTTAGCAGGGATGGGAGATATGATAAGGATATAGAACGACGAGTGAATGCGGGAAATAGAGTAAATGGGGCCCTGCACTCTGCTGTGAAGAGTCAAAATGTATCAAAAAAGGCACTTATGGAAATTCACAATGCTGTGTTGGTCCCTACTTTAACGTATGGTAGTGAAAGTTGGGTGTGGTAGAAGAAGCACGAGAGTAGAATCAACGCAGTAGAAATGCGGTCGTTAAGGAGTATGTTAGGGCTGAATCTGAACGACAGGGTAAGAAATTGTGTAATAAGAGAAGAGTGTGGTTTGCAAGATGATGTTGTGACCAGGATTAAGAAAGGAATGTTTCGGTGGTTTGGTCATGTGGAAAGAATGAATAAGGAAAGAGTGACAAAGAAAATTTATGTTGCAGAAGTGAATGGCAGAGTCGGAAAGGGACGTCCTTGGCGAAAATTTATCGACCAAATTGGCGATTTATAGAAAACGGGCCAAATTAGGAGTACTCTTAACCGACGAGCATGTATGCGTAGGTGTATGGATGTGAAGGAGGCGAGAGAGGTGTGTCAGGATCGTGCCAAATGGAAGTCTGTAGTCTCTGCCTATCCCTCTGGGTGACAGGCGTGAGTGTTTATATTATATTATGTTATTATACTTCATTTAAAGATTTATTAGATGATAACAAACGATTTTTCAGATATTTGCATTTAACATACAAGAAATTTCCAGAATTTACTGTGGTAAAAATAATATAACGTATAAAGGAGCACAGTTACACAACAAACTACCTAAATTTGTAAAGGAGGCGAAATCTTTGAATGTTTTCAAACGGAAGTTACTTGCCTACCTATATTTACAACAACTAAATACCTAACCTTAATCGTTATTAAATTAAAAAAAAAACATTATTAAACTTGGACCACCACCTTATAGTTTGAATAAACAACAAAGATATTCGCTTCTAAAAGCGACATCTAACAAAGTTATTTATACCCGCACTAAAAATTGTTATTACTTAGTTTATATAGTTATTGTTCTCATGTAAGTGACTATTGTCTTATTGAGAAATAAAGATCTTTAAACCGATATCTCTATATGAAAAACTCAAGATTTAGAATGCCATTTGAATCAGAGGAAAGACCTGTTGTATGTTTGAGGTAAGTATTTTATTGGTAATTAAGTAATCAGGCATAATTGGGGGTTTGTATTAAAATTAGTTATCAAACTTTAATTGTATTTAAATTATTTTGTCGCTAAGTATTTATATTGATAATAGATGCAAAATATATTTGTTTCAGATTATGTATAATTAATTACGTATAAATTAAAGTCTTGTGTTATGACAAAGTTTTGCCTACACAGTAAAGGCAAATGCTCCTGAAATGAAGTAAAAATATATTTCGAAACAAAAGTCCAAACCACCAGTTTTAGTGAAAAATCCACTAAGTTGGCAACATTAAACAATACCAAGTATAAGCACGCACCGAACGAGCCGCATTATAGTATAATCATCCTCATGCGCATGCGTCCTTCAATACTCCTTCTCGGATACCTACCGCATTTTATAAAATGTGGCGCGTACGGTGCGGCTGTAATAAGCGAGGTTTCATATGATTTCATACAACGAATTCTAAAATGCGGCGCGTACGGTGCGTACGGTGCTGACAAATATGCGTTCACCTTAAGAATGCTAGTAATAATTAGCGGAGTGATGAAACAACCATCTGAGCGCCACGGAAAAGTATTATCTGAATATTGATACATACAGAATATAATAATGTGACTAAAAACATCTTAGTAGTGTAGTAGTCGTGCCGAGTCATAGATGTAAAATGAAAGTTCGGAGGATACTTACATGTCCGATAGATGAGGTAATAATGTCCTCTAGACAAAATTTAGGTTACGGCGGCCAATCTCGATACAAGAATAGGTGCACGCTATATTCCCTCACTCTTATAATTCACTGAGACGCCTAACCGGACATTAATCCAGAGAGATCTGGCGGAGGACCAAATTCTCTATGTACGTTCTGAGTCACGGGGGTGAAACACCGCCTAATTTTTTGATAATTATTAACAATTAGACACAAAAATTACACAAATTGCTTTGACAATTTTGATAGGCACTATAGTACTATTTTTTATCTTTAATTTTTCCAATTTATTATTTTTCTATTGATTTTGTAGTTGTTAGTTATTTTGTATCGCTACTGTGTTACTCGGTTTTTCATAATTAATTCTTGAAAATGTGACAAAGTTCTTACAACTCTTCATAATTTAAAATTTAACTTTTGTTTCTACAGCATACTATGCTCGCAACGTCAAGTTGCTGTAATTAGAAGTTTTGCGCAAGTTCGGAATTTGAAATACTTGTGCCACATTTGGTCATAAGTATACCACATACGTACTGCCTCCACGAAATCTATATGACAGTAATTAATATTTAAGCTACTTATATTGAATATTTATTAATTACACATTTTACTACTATAATGAATAAGAATACACAAATAACAACCAAGTAAATTAACTACCTATAACTAATAAAATTAATATGTTAGGTATTTATATTGTACCATTATAATTAGTCGCAACCGAAACGTCGATAGATGCGAATGGCTCAGGATCGCGCATTTTCTTATTTCTTGGTAGTTGCCTTTCTTCAACAGTGTACTTGAGATAGGCTGAAGCTTATGATAATGATAGTGAATATTTACTTTTAAGCAATACACACAAGCTATTATAACAATTTTAAATGTACCTATTACAAAATTTTTCTTTGATAAGTTTGATGTAATTTCCTAATTGGTACGTACCATTTTCACATGCACTTTCTTTTTGTGGGCTGGATCTGGGGTTGTATGATGTTTCATCATTAAAATATATAATTTTATTTAAAATGAGTATACGTCACAGTTAAATTTAAGTAAGGATTTCTTTTTCAATTTATTTTATTTCCAGAGCAGGGTTTTTTATAATGTGTTAAATACTTGGAATAAGAGCTCAGAAAATTGTACTTCACAGATGTAATCTATAGCACGTTAGACTTTTAGTGGGTTTCGCTTAATTTACCGTTTTTAATCCGCTCTTTCCCATTTTCAGCCGGATATTGCCAGTTGAGTAACTATCTAGTTTTCAGACGGTTAAATGTAGAATTCAAAAGACATAAAAGTTGTTTTTTTTTTTACTAAATGATTTGTTTTTAGAAACAAAGGAAATGGTTGTTGAAGTTCAAGTCGTGAAAATTAAATAAGCACCAGCATAAAATAACAGCTTTACACTGCTGTTCATTTTGAAGTGTAGACAAGTCGATAAACTTTTTAATGGTAATAAATCATTCATTCTATCTTAGCCTCAGCTAACAACCAATTCCCACATTGATTTTTTATTGAGGATAGCAGTCAGCATAAATGACAGTGTCTGACAACGGAAGACAAATTACGTCATCTGAATTAAAAAAAATCCTTCAACAATTGGAAATCATACATTGAACTTATGCTCCCTACTATCATGCATCAAAGATTTGTACATACTATTAAAAGATCTCTTAAAAGTATGAAAGGAATTTTTGGTAATATGTACATCACTTGAGCACGGCTGGACTGATTTTGATCAAAATTTTTGTTTGTGTTTTTGTCTGTCCCTGGATGTTTAGCATTCAAAATTGTCGAAATCAAGATATCACCTGGGGTATATCACTAATTTTCTTTAAATTAAATATTTACTTTAATGTCTAATACAATAAACTTTGAAAACTTTTAACTCTTTTACGAAAATACTTAAAATTCTGAATTAATCAGTCTAAATTCAATGCTAGATTTAATAATTTTAATTTTGGAACTATGCGCAAAACCTGTGATGTATAATTTGCATTAAATTATTCATATATTCTCTTTAGAGTTGCTCCTGTAATTATAAGTCTCTAACACCATACAAAGAACCCAATTATTACAAAATATATGTATTTTAATACAAAATTTCTAAAAGGGATGTTTTGTTTTGTATATTTTAGCTCTTTTGCTTAATTCTGTTAATGCTATCTAAAAATGATTGTCCCCCATTTAGTACACAGTATGTGTACTATTATATTATATGGGTAATATTGTCATTCGGTTAATATGGTATTTTTTTATAACTCGAAACTAGAGTCTTGTGAATAAATAGCTCTGTGATTCGATAGCTCTTCGTTAGTCAATCAAATAATAAATGTTAAAAGAGCATTGTTTCATCGACGTCATTTCGACAGTTGGCATAATAGTAATTATTTTAATTGATTTTAATATGGTGTAGTATGATTAGTTTATTTTTTGTGTTGATTTTTCGAAGTGACCCTAGTTCTTGCAAAGCTTTTTTTTTGCTATATTTTCGTAATATATATACTATGCGTTTTTGTCTCTTGTCCTCTTTCCATAAAACAATCTTCTTAATATATATAAATTACGTGTCCGCGATGGACTCCCAAACTACTTAACCGATTTTAATCAAATTTGCACACCGCTTGCAGTTTGGCCCAACTTGAGAGATAGGATAGTTTTTTCGCCCATAAGTGACCCACACTATTTTTTTGCGAATTTAAGGATTTTTGATAGGACATGACAAAGAGTCGTCAAAAAGGGCAGAACAACTTCTGCCTGGCAAGCTAGTATACGTATATAAATCAAGTAAATTCCACGTGAAAACTAACAACTGCCTTACCATGTTTTATGTCACTCAACCATTATTAAAATCTTTACGAGGTAGAGCCACGCTGCAGCTATACTTCAGTTGTAGCACAAATGGGTCGGCTCAACCGGAGCCGTAAATGCTTTTGTGTTTCGTATGGTGAGTATAGAGAACCGGACCCTTTTTACTGGAGTCGAGGCATTCCATCTTGGTCCTCAGAAGTGACAACTCATTTGAATTTTGATGCTTAATGAGGATAAATGTGGATGTCTATGGGCCACAGCATTTACTTACCATCAGGTGGACTGTGTGCTCGATTGTCATAGAATGCTATAAAAAATCTTCTTAGCATGTGAAGCAGAGTTTGTGTTTAAACAACAAAAGTTAGGAACAAGTTTCACCGAGGACCTCTTTGAACAGAGTTATTTGTAACTCGTTAAGTAAGTTAGTATCCAACGTTATCACGTTTAATGAATGCAAATTTTGGTACTTTTTGCTAAACGGTATTTTTGAAAATTTTTGGTTTTATAAGCAGAATTTGTAGTTGTTACTGAAAATAACAGTCATCGTCAAAGATGCGAGTGTGACGAATAAAGCAAATCTTCCTGTAGGGGTAGTCCATTTTCAGCAGGGGACTTGTTAAGCAGTGGACTGATAAGAGATTGTCGATTGTCTAACATTAATTTCTTGGTTTAATTTTTCTTAATGAACTTTTTCCGCACGGAACCATTCTTTTTCTTCAAAATTTCCAAGGCTAAAGTAATTGTTCCTGATATGGGCGTTTGCCCACGTGAAACCTATTAGTTTAAAATATTTTATTATGTATTGAATTTTTTTGTGATAAAAGAAAAATACTTAAAATAAATTTAATTTTATCTTTTAACTTATTTAAATTTTATTTGTATATTGAATAAAATTTTATTCGAGTCAACTTTTTCTGCTAAATGAAATTCAGTTTTTAACTCAACGTGTTACGCAAAACTCTAACATTCTAAGTCAATTAGCACATCGATCAACAGATATAAATGTTTTAACAGCGATATCGAAATAAAACTTTCAGTCTGTTTTATTAGAACTTTCGACAGACTCCTTAAGAACTGGTAAAATTTCTGGGAGTTTTTATTTATTTATTTATTTTATTTATTTATTAAGTTCGGAACAAGAGGTGTGGAATCCTGTGCTTTTAGAAGAATATGTTTTGTTTTAGAATAAAACATAGAAACTCACTTTCGCAAATAAGAAGAAGCGAAAATTTTATATTATATTTAAATTTATTCGATTCATATACCTTTATCTGTGTGTTGTTTATTATTATCGATACGTTCAAAAACTTGTTTGATTTGAAAAATGATTATTGCATTAAAAATAAACAAATTCAGTTAAGAAAACGTCAACAAAATTTATTTGCTTTAGTACTACCATTTCATGAATCATTATAATAATGTTTTTAATTTAATCGTGAATATTTAACTAGCATCATTAATAAAATTTAAAAAATGTGTTATAATAAGCAACATCACCAATTCTTACAAGAATTTCAATTATTAGTTTCGGAACTATTACTTCCGTTGTCGTATTTTCGACCTGCTGCCAGTGCCAAAACTTAATTAATATTTCAAACAATTTTAACATCCCGGGAAACTGTTATAAACTTTTGTGAAAGAAGTTCTTCATTTTACGACCTTTGACTTACTTCTTTTCACTGACTTACAATTTTATTTGTATATTAAACTCTTTATTTAAAAAAAAAAACATCATAGTAAAAATCATTCTCAAAAACAAACTCTTATTGAAATTAACATTTAACATTACACATTTTACATTACATTATTTATAATAATATATACAAGCCTTTCGAGAAATTTATCTGCTTTAGAAAAGCATTGTTTTTTTCTTAGATTTACCTATTTACGTAAATATGAAGTTACATATTGTATACTTAGTTTGTATATCATATAATATATATAATGTAATTAATTTAATGGATTTGATTTAATTTAATATATTTTTTAAAGAATTATGTTATATTTTTAGTTTTATGAATTTTATAAAACGTTTAACATTTTGACGCTTTTAAGTGCACCAAGGATGATCACGAGCTCAAGGCAGCAACTAGAATATGTAAGATCAAGAATTACATCTCCTATTATTCCTAAAGTAAGTCCCCTGAAGTCAATAACCTATTTAATATAAAAGAGATTCATCAAAATTGGTTCACAAATTACGAATATATCGAATAATAAACTTACAGAAAACACGCACACAGTCAAATTGAGAACCTGCTCCATTTTCTAAGTGAGTTAAAATTAATGTAACTTAACAAACGAGGTTAACTGGCAGGACATCTATGATAATGAAACAAGCTTTCTATATGCAATGACAACAATAATTACAGTTGTACAAAGACAATATATTTGTCATAATAATAAACAAAATTATTGAGGAAATTACTGAAAGTTACCTATGTCGATGTTTGTACATTATATTCTCTTGAAACGTTACTTTTATAAAAATATTCAAAAAATGTTTTTATCTCTTTTTTATTAATTTTTGTCGGTGACAGGTGTAATGTAGTGTGATTGTAGCTCACACGACCTAATTTTAAATTAAAGTTAAGTTTAGATTAAGAGTAGTCTAATTAAAGTCTAATTGATAAACAGAACAACACGTCTCTTTGATTTTAGGATGAATAACAATAGCCAATAAATTAATCCGATAGATATTAATTTTATAGATATATGGTATATTAGTATTACGAATATGTCTTAAGTATATAATATTATGTTATGGTGTAAATGGATTTATACTCGAACAAAGGTATTCGAGTGGCAGTCTCACATTCACACACTAGGTGGTGTGCCGACCAGGTTGACGCCAAGAGATACATGAAGTATATGAATGCATGTGATGCACGACCGTGCGTTGTGGCATACCGTAGAAAAGACCAACGTTCAGCAGTGGACTTGTGATGAGCTGAAATTAAGATTACTTAGAAAATTATTAGAAAAATAATAACTTTGCGAATCAAGTACTTTATCTGTTTATTGCAGTGTTCCAGCTTCTTGCGTGTTAGTTTAATTTAAACATAAATTTCTAAGAGTCTTTTTTTCCGTATTTGGATTTTTGATGCCAAAATTTGAACCTGTTGCTACTTAAGTAGCCCATTGAATGAGTAGCGGTAACAAACTGAGGTGATAAACTCAGGTGACAAACGGACTTACAGTCTACCCGATGGTGATTGACTCCTACATTCAATGGAAACATGCAACCAACTCCAAACAAAAAGGCTACATATGCATTTTCACCTCAGAGTACAAAAACTGAATATCTCACATGAAACACCTGAATACCCAAACCTCCAAACAATTGAGACCAGAACGTGCAAGCGCAACTGCTTGTCGGCAGAAATAGGGAAGAGAGTGGTACCTACCCAGATGGCAGCTAGGCAGATAAAGAGTCCGACCACATAGAATCTACAGATAAGCCCTAAAAGATTGAATACCGGAATGGTTTATATCAAATATCAGGAATTTGTCAAATATAACGATCTAAGAACAACGTGCGAATGGCAATATTTGTTTTTAAAATTATACCCAAAAGCTTTTAAGCTGTCACAGATATCGATTTACATCATATTAATTTAGGGCACGTGGGAACGAAGGGGAAATAGGGTCTTTAATTCAAGTAATCTTCACGAGTAAAATGTTAAATATTTCAAATCTTTATCATGATTTATGAAACAACATTTTTCCTTGATTTAGATTTTGAAATTGTAAATTTCAAAAAAAGTTAGACAACGACGAAATTAACACGTTGAACCAAGATAAAATTGGTTCAACGTGTTAATTTGAAAACTTTAATGAATGTATGATATTTTTCTAACAATGCAGTATTTAGCGTTTAAAGTTTCCTACTTCGAACTCTGAATTAGAAATAAGCAAGGGCTGGGACACCGTGTAGTGACGGTGTGTGGATATCCAATATCCCATATCGTCCTTTGGATGTCGTCAGAGATAGAAGACAGAAGGAAACTAATCAGAAGGTAGGCATCAGCGTCTTCCTAATAGCAACAAGAAAAGAAACTGTGGACGCCTACCTGCCGCCAAG
>CAJQZP010000003.1:0-10000 GCA_907164705.1 Parnassius apollo
AGTTCGCTTAACTCCAAAATTGTCTCCTGAACAATTATTACGCCACAGCTGCAGAACATCCGGTACTTTAGCTTTAGGGACAACCATTTGCAAATGACTGTCTCCTCGACCATTTTCCCATTTACGGCACAGAACTCCATCCGGTTGAAGCAGCAAGCTTTTAGTGGTGGACTCATCGCTGAGAGGTCGCTCCACTTGGGCTTGGGAGCACTGGCCTTCATCCGTTCCAAACCCGGATGTCCGGATCTTCCTACTTTGCATGTTGTAAGCTGTCTTTCCACTCGTTGTTGAGGTGGACTTTCTTTCTTTCTTTTTTGAAAAACGTTACTCCTATAGTAAGATTTTCTCCTATATCGTGGAGGCAGTTTACAAACATAATTTGCACAAGGACAAACATTCAGACCCGGAACAATTATTTGTAGGCCATACAAATACTTGTTCCGTGCGGGATTCGAACCCGCGCACAGAGTCGTCATCATCTGTGGCGTCATCTGTGAGGATGGTCTGTCCTAACCATCCTCACGGATACCACTTCCTTACCCTCTTGTCTTGTCTCTTGCAATCTTCAGGCCTACTAAACTAAATCTCTTTTAGGAAATAATAGCAGTAAATTTATTTATTTATTTATTTATTTTATTTATTTCATTTTCATTATTCAGGTAAGTACACCCATTTTGTTAGTACACTTTAAAACTTAAAACTAGGGGTTAGTAGATTCACAAAATACATAAATTATTACACAAAAATTATTTATTTATTATTAAACATATTGGGTCTGGAACCCATATGCACTGTGTTCCAGTACCTCATCACAGGGCAATCTTGCCTTCCATATATGGAAGCTAGAGGCCGTTGGTGCTGTCTCGCACGCGACGCATTAAGGAGGCTATTCTTTTTGCGTAATATTGCTGCAAAACTGTCCACGCGTGCCTCAGAAAACATACGCGATGCGCTGCAAAAAGCGTGGCAGCCCCAACAACATCCTGAGTCCATTGTTGTATTGAACACGCAGCGCATTGAGAATTCGGCGAGTACACTTCGTCCACAGGCTGCAGGTGTAGAATGTCTGACAGTAAGCTTTGAATAACGTTATCTTAACTTCATTCGTACACCTAGCAAACCTGCGGGCAAGCATATTACACCTCACTGCCAACGCTCTACGTTCCCGTTCAACATCTAAATTGTCAGAAAGGTCCTCGGCGACCCAGTGTCCCAGATATCTGAATTTGGTGACTCTACTCAGTGTAACTCCTCCAAGTTTAACATGAGGAACATTTATGATATTAAACGAATCTATACATCATAGCATACAGGAGCACACATGAGTAAAGAAACCGGCCTTATTTCTTTACTCTCTCGCTCTAACTTACACATATCCCAACGCAAACGTAGCTACAATAACAATATGACCGTTGCATAGGAGATACAGCATATAAAAAGTACTATCATATCTGTATACTATTAAACAGCGAATTTGAAGAACGCGTTGTATGAACATCCACTATCCCATACAGACAGAGAGAAACTGAAACAAGAGATGGGCAGCAGCATCTGCCTGATGACAACTCAAAATTACAAAAACTGCCAACCGGTCTGTCAAGCGTAGTAGCTACGGTTAAATGCCCTCAGTCTATTGCGGAGGCCTATGTTTAATAGTTGGCTTTTATATGTTCTAATCGATGGAATGGATGGAACAACAACGATAACATCTTTGGTAACTGCTCCTGAATTGATTAAAACTACTTTTAAGGACTTTTTCGCATTTAATTTACTTGATTTTTAATTCCCGACTTTTAGGGTGCTTTCCAGAACTCATGGTCACGGTGAACTGAGGCGACTGTCGTCCCGATGTCAGTGTTAACTCGAGTACCTTCAGCTTTTTAATTATTATTTATGGTCTTGGAGTTTCACAGTCAGTACGAAATTGTGAGCATTGTGCGGTGGTATCTGTTGCCTATTTTATTTGGAGTTGGCTTTAGTAGCCACTCTTTTCGTGTGTATGTTTCGCAAAATCTTTATCATTTGTCTATCAATTTTGATGAGTCTTCTGTGGTGGTCCCATTTAAACTTTAAGAAAATATTCCACTTCTAGTAGAGATGCAAATATAGGTGTATATAGATATAGGGTGCAAAATCGAGAATGGATTTTTTTATATACTGAAATTATTAAATTTAAGCAACTAAAGTAATATAAAATGATTTAACATGATAAATTATGGCTATAATTCTTCTATTAAATATATTTTAGCACCGACTTTATATACGAAATTATTTTCAATTCTTTTAATTTGTTTAAATCGGTTTTCACACTAAAAATGTTAAAAACAAAAAAAAATTCCGTAAATGAGCTAGCGTAGAACATTTAATGACGCAAAATAAACTGAGGGGAAATTAAAAGTAAATTAAAACTTGATATGGATTGTGCAAGAGGCTATTAAGTTCAGTCACTGGAAGGAGAGCTTTCGGTTTAATAAAACGGAATGAGTGAGATGCTTAGACATATTGAATAAAACTAAATTTACGGATTTTATCGCGTTTATTTCACTACTTTTACTTATTTTTAATTCCCGACGTTTCGGATGCTTTACAGCAACCATGGTCACGTGGGGGGACTGAGATGTTTGACGTCCCAATGTCATAGTCAGTCCGGCTACCTTCAGTTTTTTGAATATTAATTTTTGGTCCGATTTACGCAAAACGAGCTTATAGTATCATGAAGTCTTGCAGTGGTATGCTTAGGTTTGGGTTTAATTTTTGTTAATTATAGAATCCCAAGTAGGTGACAGCACCCATCCATCTTCTCTATTAAAATTTGGATGTTTTTTAATTTCACTAGCCTCGCGTATCATCCTTGGTAGGAATAGGTGTTCTTTTGCGAGAATTTGTGGTTTATCAAATCGAATGTAATGGTGGGGACGATCTTGAACATGTTCGCAGACTGCAGACTTCCCGGAGCGTCGGTGCTTCACGTCAGCTATATGTTCTTTCACGCGGGTTTTTATGGATCTTTTTGTTTGACCTATGTAAGAGTGACCACATTCACAATCTAACTTGTACACTCCTGCATCTTGTAGAGGGATATTACACTTGACGGATGGTAAAAATTAACTAATCTTCCTCAGCGGCTTGTAGTATGTTTTAATGGAAGCTCGCTTCAAGATGTAGCCAACCTTGTCTGTGACTCCTCTGACATATTATGGTAGTACAGCCGGTACACGCTCGACTGTGGCCGGCCTCACTCGGTCACTGTGACGTAGGCGCGGGACCCAAAGCTTGCTGTCTTGCAATACTTGCTTGACGTGCTGAAGTTCGGTGGCCAGATGTTTTCTGTCACAGATCCCTCGTGCTCTCTGAAACAAAGATTTACCCACGGCAGCTAACTGTGAAGGATGATGGTGAGATTCACCATTTAAATATGGGTTTGTATGGGTTTTTTTTCTATACACAGTGTGACCAATTGTGTTATTAGGATTTCGAATGACTAAAACATGTAAGAAAGCTAAAGAATTATTTGCCTCTAACTCCATTGTGAATTGTATTTTAGAGTTTATAGAGTTAAGGTGGTTTAAAAAATGCAGTTACTTTGTCAGATGGTAAAATTGTGAAAGTGTCGTCTACGTACCGCTTGTAGAATCTTGGATTTACAGGAGCAGTAAGAAGGGCTTTCCCCTCGAAGTCTTCCATGAATATGTCAGCGACTATGGGAGATACAGGTGAGCCCATCGCCACACCATCTACTTGCTTGTAGAACCCTTCCTTCCACAATAGATAGCCAGATGTGAGGCAGTGTTTGAGTAATACTGCATATTGAGCAGGCATGTTATTATATTCTAGCTTCCTAGTTACAATTGATATGCAGTCTTCAATAGGTAGGCATGTCAATAGTGACTGAACATCAAAACTGACCATAGTTTGATTGTCAGCGAGATGTAGGTCTTTTATCTCACTAACAAAATGGTATGAATCCTTTGTGTGTGCTCTGGTATGTCCTCTCAGTGGTGACAGTACTTTTGCCAAGTGTTGTGCCAGCTTATAAGTTGGTGAATCGATCTGGCTCACTATAGGACGTGGTGGAGCGTTTGGTTTGTGTATCTTTGGTAACCCATACAACCTCGATGGTTTGGTACATGATGGTATTAGCGAATTCACGTCGAGATTTAATTTTTCGGAGTATTTCTTTATTAAATCGTTAGTTGCTTTAAGCGTGTTAGTTGTGGGGTCTGTTTTCACATTTTTGTATGTACTTTCGTCCGATAAAAGCTGTAGTACTTTAAAATATACTCTGACGTGTCCATTATTACCGAAGCATTTCCTTTATCCGCACGGAGAATCGTTAGCTCTGGTCTGTTCCGTAAGTTAATCAACGCTGTAAATTTGTCTTTAGGAAGGTTTGGTTTCGGCACTAAACTACGACGTAACAAGGACGAAATATCTTGACGTATAGCCTCCAAATCTTCCTTACCAATATTATTTTTAAACAGACAATCCTCAACACTGCAGATAATTTCTTCGTAGGATTTTTCGCGGTGTTAATGCGAAATTCATTCCCTTCGCTAACACCTTTATTGTTGGTTCATCCAGTGTATGTTTTGACAGATTACAGACCGTGCGTTGTTTATTATTTGCGTCTGTGGTCAACGGTTGTGTTTCGTTCTGACGTTGACTTAGATGGTTGGCATTTGATTTGATCGTTAATTTTTGTATTTTTCTATTTGTTTATTTTTGCATTCATTGTATTTTGCTGTTTCTCGTTTGTTTAAAGTTTCGATGCAATTATTAAAATCAAATGTCGTTAAAACTGTCTTTAGTTCTCTGAACAAATTGTCTATGGTGTTGTTCATGAAATGTAAATCGAACCGTTTCTGCTGAATCATCGTTCGTAACAACTTTTTACTTGCCTGATTTAAGATCTTTGCGCTTCCTCGAATGTCCTTTTTTGTTGATATTTTGACACACGTAGGAATGAGATTATGGTCTCTGCATCTCTTCAAGAAATTTAAAGATGTTATATATCTTGCGCGCATGGTTTTAAGATCTTCTAATCGGCGAAATTTATTTGCTATTACCAGTCCGTACTGGTTCACATAATGATTTCTTAAATTTACGCGAACACTACACATTGAATAAAACTAAATTTACGGATTTTATCCCGTTTATTTCACTACTTTTACTTATTTTTAATTCCCGACGTTTCGGGTGCTTTACAGCAAACATGGTCACGTGGGGGGACTGAGATGTTTGACGTCCCAATGTCATAGTCAGTCCGGCTACCTTCAGTTTTTGAATATTAATTTTTGGTCCGATTTACGCAAAACGAGCTTATAGTATCATGAACTCTTGCAGTGGTATGCTTAGGTTTGGGTTTAATCTTCTTAATTATAGGATCCCAAGCAGGTGGCAGCACCCATCCATCTTCTCTAATGAAATTTGGATGTTTTTTAATTTCAATAGCCTCGCGTATCATCCTTGGTAGGAATAGGTGTTCTTTTGCGAGAATTTGTGGTTTATCAAATCGAATGTAATGGTGGGGACGATCTTGAACATGTTCGCAGACTGCAGACTTCCCGGAGCGTCGGTGCTTCACGTCAGCTATATGTTCTTTCACGCGGGTTTTTATGGATCTTTTTGTTTGACCTATATAAGAGAGACCACATTCACAATCTAACTTGTACACTCCTGCATCTTGTAGAGGGATATTACACTTGACGGATGGTAAAAATTGACTAATCTTCTTCAGCGGCTTGTAGTATGTTTTAATGGAAGCTCGCTTCAAGATGTAGCCAACCTTGTCTGTGACTCCTCTGACATATTGTAGTTGTTGTAGTTGTAAGTTGATTATGTTCAATGTGTAGTGTTCGCGTAAATTTAAGAAATCATTATGCTTAGACATAATTTATTTAACAGCCATTAGAAGCAGATCGATTTCACTACTGTGCAAACTTGGTTTCAAGAGGATTTAAAATTTGTAGTTGATTATGTCAAGATATTTACTGAAATGTTAAAGGTAATTTTTTTAGTTTAATTTTTTTTTTCATATAGTTGTATCAAGAAGTTATGCAATGCAACAACATCTTATTAAATCCGTTTCACAGCATATAATGAAGCTACATTTCTGCTGGGATGAAAGTTTCGATATCGCATACCAGGAGCTCAAGGATCGTCTGTGCATATCACCTATTTTGGGGTACCCTGACGCATGCAAGTAATTTATAGTTGATACAGATGCAAGAAATGGGACAGCTTGCTGCTTCAGGATGGAGTTCTGTGCCGTAAATGGGAAATGGTAGGATGGACAGCTGTCATTTGCAAATGGTTGTTTCTAAAGCTAAAGTACCGGATGTTATACAGCTGTAACATAGTGGTTGTTCAGGAGGCCATCTGCGAGTTAAACGAACTTTACTACAGATCCGACAACGGTTTTACTGGGTCTACTGATGAAACGATGTCGAGAACTGGTGTCACAAATGTACAAGTTGGGCGTCTGTAAAGGGACCTCAGACTCGTAGTAGAGGTTCATTGAAGTTTTACAATGTTGGTGCACCATGGGAGAGAATAGCCATTGACGTGGCGGACCGTTTCCGCAAAGTGAAAGTGGTAACAAGTATTTCATGATTGTGATGGATTACTTCACTATGTGGCCAGAACTCTGCGCTATACCAAATCAAGAAGCTTTAACAGTTGCGGATAAACTAGTTCATGAAGTCTTCTGTCGTTTTGGAGTACCTTTAGAGATTCACAGCGATTCAGGAAGGAATTTTGAGTGCTCACGGGTGTTATCTGCATTTTGATTAATAATCTAGGATAGATGTAGATGTCTATGGGCCACAGCAACTACTTATCATAAGGTGGACTGTTTGCTAGTTTGCCACACTATCCTATTAAAAGAAATTATCACTAACGCCGAGCAAAGTTTTGTCGTCGCGTAACGCAATATTATATTATATAATAATAATTTCTAATGGTACCGTGCCATACCAGCATTAGAGCCTTCATTTCATTCCGTGGGTGTCATACGAAGCGACTATAGGATATGCCGAGAAGATCTTATGGCTTCCGAACCTGGCATTGCGATAGGCGTGTGGACATTTATACAGATCCTTCTCACAACAGAAGTAGATGTCCAGCCGTAGACATTTACTCTTCCACTTCTACTGTCTCTTTTGTATTTAAACTATTAATTACGTTTACTATATATCCAGTATTCACTTTATTACATTATATTTTGATAAAAAGGCCAGATTTCAAAAAAAATTATATTGAGTAAAAATTAGGTTGATTTAACCTAAATAAAACATTTCTTTATTTATCCCCGATACATCAATAAGGCTTGTTCATTGCAAAATCAATTAACACTTACAATAATGTTATTTATAGCCGTGTAGTGGTGGTTGAGAATATCCACTACCCCATATCTTTCCGTGGGTGTCGTAAGAGGCGACAGAGGGACACAGAAAGGAGATGGACAGCAGCATCTTCCTAATAACAACAATAACATAATAACAAACTGTGGTTGCCAACCCGCTCGCCAAGCATGGCAACTATGGAAAATATCCCCCATGAGCAACGACACAAATAAACGGCCCCCAGTCCCCGGCGGCCCCGCTATTCCTGGCTACGGTGGCGACCATGGTAACGGCGGGGCAGGGGGTGCTAAGAATCTCCGGTGGAGGTTCGGTTGCCACCTACGACGACTCGACCTGGCAACGTATAACGCACGCACCCCTGAGGACTGACGAGAAGATACTGGAGCTGGAAGAAGAGGTAGACAAGTTGCGCTGGCATATTATTGGATTATCTGAGGTCCGAAGAGAGGGGGAGGACACGGTAATCCTAGAGTCCGGCAACTTGTTCTATCACCGGGAGGGCGACCATCTGTCCCAAGGAGGTGTCGGATTTATCTTCCATAAGTTCTCGTCAACAACGTTGTAAAGATTGGGAGTATATCGACGAAGGTCGCGTACCTAATACTCAGAATCACCAAACGGTATTCGCTGAAGGTCGTACAGGTCTACCCACCTACCTCGGCACATCCCGATGAGGAGGTGGAGGAAATGTATGAGGATATTTCTAGAGCCATGCATTCCTCCAAAATCCACTACACGGTGTTGATGGGAGACTTCAACGCAAAACTAGGCACAAGAGAAGGCGGTGAGCTGAAGTTAGGAAAATTTGGAGTAGGGCAACGGAACCGTAGGGGCCAGCAGCTGGCTGACTTTATGGAGAACGAGGGACTCTTTATGATGAACTCTTTCTTCCAGAAGCGGCCAAACAGGAAGTGGACCTATTCGAGCCCCGACGGTTCGACAAAAAATGAGATTGACTTCATTATGACGACCAGACGCCAACTGTTCAGTGATGTATCAGTGATCGCAAAGGTGAAAACCGGCAGCGATCACCGAATGGTTAGAGGCACACTGAACCTAAACGTTAAGTTGGAGAGGTCTCGTCTAATGAAGTCAACGCTCCGTCCCCCTCGTGCTTTAATCCAGAATCCCGAGACTTTTCAGCTCGAGTTTCGTAACCGCTTTCGGTGCCTAGAAGATTGCAATGCAGTGGACGATATGAATAATAAGCTCGTGGAAACTATCCATGCGGTCGGAGCTAAGTTCTGCAAGACCCGCCGCAGAAGAACACAAAAACTCTCCAATCACACTGTTAATCTGATGGCTGTTAGACGGGAGATGAGGATATCCGCAGTAAAACCAGAGTGACCGACATAGCCTAACGGATTAGTAAGCTGAAGTGGCAATGGGCCGGCCATATAGCTCGAAGAATCGATAACCGAGGGGAAGAAAGGTTCTCGAGTGGCAGCCTCGTACCGGTAGGCGTAGTGTAGGGCGACCCCCACTAGATGGAGTGAGAACCTGGTAAGACATGCAGGAAGTCAGTGGATGCAAGTGGCTCAGGACCGTGCTTTGTGGCGTTACTTGGGGAGGCCTATGTCCAGCAGTGGACTTGTGAAGGGCTGTAATGATGATGATGATGATGATAATGTTATTTTATTCTTAAGGTAATAAGACTACTAGGGTTGCAAACTTTTATTTGAGAAAAAAAATTATTTACTCCTTTGAGTACGAAAAAAGTGTTTGTTGCTCTAATTTCTTATATTTATGCTTTTAGCACATTTTAAAAATTATTGTTATCTTAAAAGCTTTACAAATTAAGTTTAGATTTAAATACATAAATAATTAATTTTTATTAAATTTATGAACGATGTATTTCTCTCTTCTCGCAACTTCACTTTCATCACCGAAAAAAACTCTTTCAGTGCAAGCCGTGGTTCCTGATTCCGGTGACAAAAAGTAAAAAAGAAATATTTTTTTTTATATTTGGCAAGTTGACTTCAAAAAACGAGGAAATTCTCATTTCAACTGTATTTTTTTATGTGTTATCTCAGAACTATTTTCTAAGTGAATCGATTTTGATGATTCTTTTTTATTTTATTTAAAAGCTAGTGCTTTTTTAGCGGTCCCATATAAATTTTATCAAGATCTGACCAGTAGTTTTTGAGTTATGCTTAATAACGCGTTTGTTGTATTGTAAATGACTTCGACTTCATTGATGCTGTTCTCATTTTATTTATATTATAGGTTGTACTATTTTTTTTATTTACCACTTGATCAGTAGTAATTTCCTCCGAAAATTCTTTGTCATTATAAAATAGATTTTCTTTGGATATATTTATGTATCATCAACTTGGAATATGAAACATCCGTCTTAATATTAAATCAGTCTTGTAATTTTATGTTTATAATTATCGTTTTCAAATGTTTAAATTCAACTTCATATTTAAAGAACCTACCTATATTAGGAAGTAATGAAAGCCAGTTGTCTCCACTAAAATCGAACCATTGTTTCAAATAATTTAGGAGTATGACTGTATGATAATTTAAGAAATTAGTTTTAGTTTTTGTTTTATTATGTCACAGCTGTGAAGGGACCACATACTCGTAGTAGAGGCGCACTGAAGTTGTTCAATATTGATGCACCATAGGAGAGA
>CAJQZP010000003.1:15000-34127 GCA_907164705.1 Parnassius apollo
AAAAGGGAGTAAATAGCAATAATGTAACTAAATTTACTTATGTATAATAGGTAAAACCATCTTTTTGTAAATTTTATGAGGAATCTATGCAGCAAAAACTGAAGAATTCAACATTTTTATAGCACATTGATTCAGCCGCGTAACTAGATCTAGTGTAGTCAACAATGCGGCTGTAGCTGGTTTTACGCATAGGACCGCATGGCGTTTTACTTTGACAAAGGGAACGCCTGCGTATGGCTACTCCCCTCCGAATGGGAATGATTCCCTTCAGCCCGCGCTTCTCATTATTCGGATCAATAAATGTGACGTTATTTAGATTTAAAATCAATACTACTTTAAAAAATTTCAAAAATCGGGAAGTTATTGTTTTGAAGTAACAGAAAGCCACACTGAGAATTTTTTGATGATGTCTCTCTCTCTCTCTCTCTCTCTCTCTCTCTCTCTGTGTGTGTGTGTGTGTGTGTGTGTGTGTGTGTGTGTGTGTGTGTAAACCTCTTATAACTTTTGAACGGCTTTACCGATTGAAATGAACTAAGCGGATTTCCAAAGTGTTTCATTAAACTTAGATTTGCTATGAGATTTAACTTATTCGGACCGGTAGATTTTGAGAAATCTCAGAAATAAAAATTTTGAAGAACTGTTTTTTTGGAATATCTTAAAAGGCTTTACATATTGATTCCAAAAACTAATCAGGGTTTAACCTTAAAAACCGTGTACGAAAGGGATAATGCAAAAAAATAAAGCACACAAAATATATGGCGCCTTATAAATGAAGGGATATGAACGAAAGTGGATTTCAGTGTGCATTAGTATGAAGGAAATAATACACATTATATTCCAACGTTAAATTTATGGGCATCAACCTAAGAAGTTAAACCAATAATTAAAATTTAGCTAAATATAAATTCGAAAAAATTAAAGATATCCTAAGAGAAATTTTAAAGGTATTATCGCAAATAGATTTATAGGAAAGCATTTAGACAATTCTACAATGTATGAAATATTAGAAGAATAAGAAAAAGAGAACCACTTAAACTTACAAGAAGTTAAGGAAAGGGCAGAATTTGGGATGGCCCAGGTGGCAAAATGGTTAAATTTGAATTTACTGACCCTCAATGCAGCAAAAACTAATTATATCTGTTTCAGTATATCTTAACGCACGCAACCCTCGGAAGATTTCAATATAAGGATTCATACGTGTAACAACATAAATAACTGCGCCTTTAATAATAACTGTCCATTTATAAATAAAGTAACATATACACAATATTTAGGTGTAATAATAGACCAGAAATTGTCATGGTATTCTCACATAGAACATGTATCTAACAGAATTGCTAAATTAAATTGGATATTTCGTACCTTAAGACATGTGGTGCCAAAAAAAATCGTCCACTGAACTTATGCAAAACAAATTATTAAACGATATATACACAGCTTTGGTACAATCCGTTTTGGGGTACTGTATATCTATATGGGGGGTGCTTGCAAAACAAAATTTATCCACTTGGAACGTGCGCAACGTGGTTTAATTAAAAATATGTATTTTAAAAACAGAAGATATCCTACTACAAGTCTTTACAATGAAACACAGTTATTATCAGTACGAAAAATTTATGTACTGCACACAATATTAAAGAAACATAAGTCCCTATCTTTTAATCCAAATATTTTACAAAAGAGGAGAAAAGAATTAGTAGCACAAGTTCCCAATACTCACACGTTTTTTGCTAGAGTTCAGTATAGTAAACGCGCAGCAGAATTATACAACAAAATTAATAAACATGTAGGAATTTACACAATGACCCATTACGAATGTAAAAATGCAGTAAAAAAAGTATCTACAACCACTTGATTATGAGGAAATTGAGTCTCTCCTTGAAAAGTCGCTCATATGAATACTCAAATAAGTACAGCACGCACACACACACGCACGCACGCTTGCACTCACGCACGCACACACATCACACACACACACACACACACACACACACACACACACACACACACACACACACACACACACACACACACACACACACACACACACACACACACACACACACACACCACACAAGCATGCACGTTTTTATATTAGTTGTCTAAAAGTATTTCAATGATTTTGTTTGTGAAGTTGTGGAAGAGCGGAGCCTCCTACTACAGGCGCTCTGTGCTTAAAGGGAGGCTCTAGCCACTTATTTATGTTAAAATACCTTGTGATTTAAATAAAGAATTATTATTATTATTATTTACGGTAAGTGTTTTCACTTCTCAGCTCTAGGCTGGATTTCAACTACATTTACGGGCCGAAGCCAAAGCAAATGCAGCGTGTGGTGTGTAGTGTAGTTCATGTGATTTGATGAGGTCCTATTTCGTTTTCTTCTATCTGCATGAATTTCCTAACTATTCTGCATGTATTTAATATAGCTGCTTTTTGAAGTGTAATATATAGAGTTTCTTTTAGTTGTAATAATTTTAAGCTACGGAGGAGATGATTTGGGATGACACCTGTTGTGGAGAGGACTATAGGGACCACATATACTTTTTCTTGTTGCCAGATTCTAGTCACTTCATCTTTAAGTTCTGCGTACTTACAAATTTTTACAGTTATCGTCTTCTGCAAGTTGTGTGTGTTGGGGACTGCAATGTCTATCAGGTAAGTAATATTATTTATTTTATCTTGTAGAATTATATCTGGTCGGTTATAGTGGATTGTCCTATCGGTGAGAATGCCGCGGTCGTAAAAAAAGTTTATGTGTGGTGTTTTCTAGAGTATGTTTTGGTCTATAATTGTAGTACGGAGTGTTGGCATCTGGAATGAGTGCGTGTTTGAGTGCTAGTTTTTGATGAATGACATTGGCCACCTGGTTGTGTCTGTGAGTGTAGTCAGTCTGTGTGAGAGTTGTGCATGCGCCTGTGATGTGTTGAATGGTTTCTGGATGTGTGTGGCATTTGCGACATTTGTCATTATTTACTGTAGGATCTTTGATTATATATTTTCTGTAATTTTTTGTGTTTATGATCTGGTCTTGAATAGCTATTATAAATCCTTCTGTTTCTGGAAATAAGTTGCCTATTTTCAGCCACTTATTTGAAGCTAACTTATTTATGTGGGATTGCTCTAAGTCATGAGGGTGCCGACCGTGGAGAACTTTCTTCTTCCATTCGTCAATTTTGTGTGTCTGTGGGTTATTATTATTAGTGTTTTGGGATTCAATCTGATTGCTTAAGTTAAGTGGAGTGTAGTTAATATCATTCGTTACGATGGCTTTATGAATATTGCTAGTATGGGATTTTGTATAGAAGAATGATTTTAATCGACTAACTTGTTTCCGCCATAGGTGCTGGATATCCATTAGGCCTCTCCCTCCATGTTCTCGTTTTATTGTTAGTCTCTCTATGGCGGATTTAGGGTGTAGGTTATTGTGTTTCGTGAGTGTTGTACGTGTATTTCGCTCTAATTGTTCTGCATCAGTTTTGGACCATTTTATAACTCCGAATGAGTACGTTAATATGGGGATGGCATAGGTGTTAATGGCTTTGATGAGATGTTTACTTGAAAGTTGAGTTTTACAAATGGCGTTAAGTCTTCTCTTGTATTCCGTAGTGAGAGAATTTTTAATTCGTACGTGGTCAAGACTTTTAAGTTGTACATACCCTAAATATTTGTATAAGTCAGTCGATTCCATTGCTGTAATAGCCTCCGTTTCATTTACCACATAGTCGCCGGGCCTTACTTTGCCTCTTACAATGTGAAGTGTTTTACATTTATCTAAACCAAAATTCATATTAATATCGCTACTGAATTCTGTTGTTATATTTTTTGACAGTGGTAGAGCCACGCGGCAGCTTTGCTGTCGCACGTATGGGCCGGCTCAAACCGGGGTGGTACCACGACCTCACAGAATACCGGCGTGAAGTGGAAGCTCTGTTTCCGCGTTTCGTCTGGTGAGTGCAGGTGGCCGGAGGCCCAAATCCCCCCCCCCCCCATCAACATGGTAGCGGAATTAAATGATAGACTACCCCAGGAGGGTACCAGCACCCCTGGAGAATCCCTCGCTGAGCATCCACGACCATGTTTCTCCACTTCTGAGCGTGGGTGCTCAGGCTGCCCCGCGTATTCTGGGGGGGGCAATATTCCGCTCAAGACTAAAACTGCTCGGGGCAAACGGAGCAACAAGACCAAGGCGACCCCTGCCACGCTGTCCGTGAATTTCTGCAATATCAGGGGACTTCACTCTAACCTAAACGCCGTCCACTACCATCTCGAGACGGCGAGGCCGGCTCTGCTCTTTCTGACCGAGACGCAGGTGTCCTCTCCGGCTTATGTCTCGTATCTCTCCTGCCCGGGGTACAAACTGGAACACTCCTTTGTGCCTCGGGCTGGAGTTTGCGTTTACGTCAGAGAGGACATCTGTTCTCGACGCCTCGGCAGACTTGAAGGTTCGGACCTGTCCATCCTTTGGCTACGCGTAGACAGCGACGACCATCCGCGCATCTACGGGTGCCTTTATAGGTCCCATAGCGGTAATGCCGAAACAGACCGACTCTTCGACCACGTCCAAATGGCTGCAGATTCGTTGCTACAGCAGATCCCCTCCGCAGAGATCGTGATCCTCGGCGACTTTAACGCCCATCACGCCGAATGGCTCGGTTCACGTTTAACCGATCATGCGGGGAGATCTGTTCATGATTTTGCCTTGGCATATGGTCTGACACAACTGGTTACTTCGCCTACGCGGATTCCAGATGTGGAGGATCATGCACCTTCCCTGTTGGACCTTCTGCTGACCTCTCACCCGGACGGATATCAGATTTCCGTCGACGCCCCTTTAGGCTCCTCGGACCATTGTCTTGTCCGGAGTGTGGTGCTACTCACGCTGAAATCGCGGTTGCATTCTGCAGGCTGCCGCCGTGTTTGGCACTATAGGTCAGCCGATTGGGATGGGATGCGGTCTTTCTTTGCATCATACCCTTGGGGGCGGGTTTGCTTCTCGCCGGATGATCCCAACGTTGTTGCGGATTCTGTAGCTGATGTGGTACTTCAGGGTATGGAACTTTTTTATTCCTTCCTCTGTGGTGCCCATTGGAGGCAAATCTCAGCCATGGTTTGGTCGCTCCTGTAAAATAGCATCATGCTATAAGCAGGAGTGCTACCGAGCCTGGGCTGACGCTTCAGCGTCCAGGGATGTAAACACCAGCGCTCTAAAAAGAAGTATAATTCCGCCTCTAGGTCCTTCAAAAGAGTCATTGCCAAGGCAAAGTCAGAGCACATAGGCAGAATTGGCGAGAGACTAGTTCGTCTTCCTTCTGGAACCCGTGCATTCTGGTCTCTCGCCAAGGCTGTCCAGGGGAATTTCTGTCAGCCATCTCTTCCATCTCTGCACAGGGAGGACGACTCACTGGCCCACACCGCAAAGGAGAAAGCCGATCTTCTAGGCTCTTTCTATGCGTCTAACTCGACTCTCGATGACGGGGGGAGTACGCCGCCGACCATCCCGCGGTGTGAGTGCTCCATGCCGGAAGTGCAGTTCACTCAGCGCTCGGTTCGCAAAGCACTCCTCTCCCTGGACATCTATAAGTCGAATGGGCCTGATGGAATCCCCCCAATTGTGCTGAGGACGTGTGCTCCAGAGTTGGCACCGGTTTTAACGCGTCTTTTCCGGTACTCCTACTCCCTAGGCGTAGTCCCAAAATCATGGAAGACGGCTTTCGTCCACCCGATCCCTAAAAAAGGCGACCGCTCAGACCCGTCCAACTACCGGCCTATCGCCATCACCTCCTTGTTCTCCAAAACAATGGAGTCCATTGTAAACTGCCAGCTCATGAGGTACCTTGAGGATCACCAACTGATTAGTGACCGCCAATACGGTTTTCGCCGTGGTAGGTCAGCTGGTGATCTTCTGGTCTACCTAACTCACAGATGGGCGGAGGCAGTAGAGTCCAAGGGGGAGGCATTGGCCGTTAGTTTGGACATTGCGAAGGCCTTCGATCGGGTTTGGCACAAAGCGCTTCTTTCGAAGCTCCCTTCCTATGGGCTTCCCGAGAAATTGTGCGATTGGATCACCAGTTTTCTTGCAGATCGGAGCATCAAGGTCGTTGTAGACGGTGCAAGCTCCGATTGCAAGCTTATTAATGCTGGTGTTCCACAGGGCTGCGTGCTATCGCCAACGCTGTTTCTTCTGCATATCAATGATATGTTGCAAACCCGTAGCATTCATTGCTATGCAGATGACAGCACTGGTGATGCTCTTTACACCGGCCGAGCCAATATTTCTCGGGAAAACGTCTCTGAGTGCCGGGACAAACTTGTGTCTGAAGTCGAATCTCTGCTGGACAGAGTCCCGGATTGGGGGCGACTAAATCTAGTCCAGTTTAACCCCCAGAAGACACAAGTTTGCGCGTTAACCGCTAAAAAGAACCCCTTTGTCGTATCCCCTCAGTTTCAAGGCACTCCCCTTGTTGCCTCAGCCAGTATCGGAATCCTCGGCGTCGACATATCGAGTGACGTGCAGTTTCGTGGTCACTTGGAAGGGAAGGCCAAATTGGCCTCTAAAAAGCTTGGCGTGCTCAGCAGAGCGGGACAGTATTTCATGCCGGCACACCGCCTGCAACTTTACAAGGCGCAGGTTCGGCCGCTCATGGAATACTGTTCCCATCTCTGGGCTGGGGCTCCCCAGTACCAGCTCCTTCCACTTGACCGCATCCAGCGCAGAGCGGCTCGAATCGTCGACGACCGAGTGCTTTCCGATCGGCTTGACTCACTGGCGCTGCGAAGAGATGTTGCATCTCTTTGCGTATTTTATCGCATCTATCACGGGGAGTGCTCTGAGGAATTGTTCGGATTAATCCCAGCCGCCAAATTTCGTGAACGCACTACACGGCAAACGTCCCGATACCATCCACACCATCTGGATGCTTGGCGGTCCACCACTGTACGTTTCAAAAGGAGTTTTCTTCCGCGTACAACCTCTCTGTGGAATAATTTACCACCGGTGATTTTTCCGGACCGATACGACCTGGGGACCTTCAAGAAAAGAGCTTACTCCTTTCTAAAGGGCCGGCAACGCACCTGCAATTCCCCTGGTGTTGCGGTTGATCATGGGCGGCGGTAGTCACTTAACATCAGGTGAGCCACATGCTCGTTTGCCCCCTCTTCTATAAAAAAAAAAAAAAAAAAAAAATATCTATTAATTTCTTCATATCCTTGTCTGTTTTTGCATATAATTTGATGTCGTCCATGTATATAAGATGCGATATTGTTGTTTCGTCTGTATTAAGTTTGAGGCAATATCCGGCCCCGCAGCTCTGCAGCAAATGAGACAGAGGGTTTAGGGCGAGACAGAACCACAGTGGGCTCAGGGAGTCACCTTGGTAGATGCCTTTTGTGATTGAGATTTGTCGCGTGGTGACAGTATTTTGGTTACAATTTATTTGTAGTGTTGTTTTCCATTGTAACATTATTCGGCGTAAGAAATCGATTATTTTCGGATTTATTCTATAAATTTCTAATATTTTTAATAACCATGAATGAGGAACACTGTCAAACGCTTTTTTATAATCAATATAGGTGCAATGTAAATTTCTATTTTTAGAGATGGCGTGTTTATGAATAGTGGAATCAATTATCAGCTGTTCTTTACATCCCATGTGGCCCTGTCTACATCCCTTCTGTTCTTCTGCTATTATATTGTGGTGTTCAATGTGCGACTAAATTTTCTTTGTGATTGTAGATGTCAATATTTTGTAAATTGTGGGTAGGCATGTAATTGGTCGGTATTGGGAAGGCTGAGGTGAATTTTTAGTTTTAGGTAGCATATAAGTAATTCCTGTTGCAATAAATTCGGGAGTGTTCTGTTGTCCTGTTATTATATCTGTTAAATTTCTTGCTAAAGGTTTGTGTAGAGACGTTAATTTTTTGTACCAAAAATTATGAATTTTGTCTATACCAGGTGATTTCCAATTATGTAACCTAGCTGTAATGAGTGTTATGTCTAACTCTGTTACCTCTTCGAATTCCATTTCGTCAATATCTCTCCATTTTGCTTCCTCTTCAATTATCCAAGATGCTTTGTCGTTATGTTGTTTTTGCTCTTCCCAAATACTCGCCCAATATGCTTCTAGTTGTTCTTTTGTAGGTAGGTTAGGTGTATGTGTGTTACGTTCATCGATTATGTCTGTTTGTGGTTTGTGTAAGTTTCTATAAAACAATATTTCGTTTGTGGCAAATCTGACGTTATCTTTTTTGCGCTGTTGTGCTTTTTTATACCTTTTGAGCCTATGAACTTTAAGTGCTAATTTTTGTTTTAACGTGTCTAAAAATTCTTCAGGTCTTGTGTTACTTTTTTCGTGTCTGGTATGCGTAGCATTATTCCTAAATATGACCTCTACTTTTTTGACTAGTTTATTGGATCTACAACCGTTAATATACTGAGTGAGTCTACCTATGTTTGCTCTTAATTTTTTAATGTCTTTTTCTAGTCTCTGTTGCCATGCTGGTTCTGTATTTTGTCTTGTTCTTGTAGTTCTTGCATTGTCTGTGATTTTGAAGTTCAATTCTTCGGATATTACTATCGCTGTGCAGTATATAAGTAAATGTATGTCTATAAGTTGTGTGTCATCAGATATATATTGTGTGAGTATAGTTTCATTAAATAAATTAACCAGTCGAAACAGGTTAGGTGTGTACTTAAGTTTAGGTAATCTTGGTCGCGCTGCGGGATCCATCCCAGAGTATAACGTTATTGTTGTTCTAAATTTCTCATTGATTTCTTGGATATATGTATCTGTTGTTAAGTGTTGATCTGGGACAACTATGGTCTCAATATCATTTTCTAGCGTTAGTATTACGGTTTCGGTTTGTGTGGATGTGTGTGATATTTGTGAATGGTCGCATGGCTGAGATTGTGTATAAATGAGTTGTGATTGACTGAGCAATTGTGGTTGTACTTGGCGATCATTTTCACTTGTGTTTTGTGTGATATTAGTTTCTACATAGCTGTTAGTCGCTTCTTCTTGAATTAATTGTGTTCGTACTTCTTCTTTTAATTGATCTATAACTTCTTGGGATAGAAGTTTATTCCTAACTATGGTTCTTCTTTGGTCTGAGATTCTTTGTTCTGAAACAGTAATTTCTGGATATTGTCGAGTGAAATGTGCGTGTAATTGTTGTCTGTACGTGGTCATATCGGTTTCTAATTTAGTAATGTATAGATAAGTTCTCATGATAAATAGATTTACTTCTTTACTCCATTTCATTCGAACTCTTGCTTTTCCAGCCTTGGTGGACGCGGGTAAGAAGGTAGATACCTCCCGCGCAGCACTCAAGATCGGAGTAGGTGGAACTGTATTTAAACTAGTAATAGGGGGTGATGGAGGTGTTGGTGACGATGGTATGGATGATGATGTTGGCCTCGAGGGTGTGTATGATACTGTGCTTGGACTATATGGTTCTACAGGGGTGTCTGTCCTGTCCGTCAGTCTGTCACCATCATCAATGAGTTCGGCTGTAGTATCTTTGTGGGTGGGAGCCCGCCTGTTCAACTCCTCACCGCTGACGGATCGCATGCTGTGACACCCAGCGTCAGCTCCAGGTGCACCCCGGCGATCGCCCCCGGGTAGCGGCCCTATACGTTTACTTTTAGAACGAGTCTCCATTTTATTTATGGGTTTCCAGAGCCACGTTAGCCACGCCAGTAATTTCTCATTCGTGTGTCCGCCCCCCACGTGATTAGATGGTCAATCAGGACGTGTGGTTGTTTAGGGGGCTTATTATTATGTGGGGTATCTATATAGTTTTCTCATCTGGTTGGGATGTATAAATATATAATTATAAATGAAAATGAAAAGATAAATATACATAAATATTAATAAAATAAAATAAATACAAAAATACATAAATAAATAAAAGCCCAACCAGATGGAAGCCCTCGGCAGGGGGAGACCAAACGGCCGAGGGTTAGGGAGAAAGGGAAAGAAACCGGCGGACGATGCGGGCAGTATCAAGGAGCACCGCCTTCTGCATTTGAGCCCGGAGTGGTCCGTCACGGAGTCCCAGTCGCCTCAGATGACCAGAGAGGCTAACTGGGATTAGCCCATTCGCAGAGACGACTACAGGAATAATTTCGGTCGGCATACCACCCCACATGTCGGTCACCTCGTGAGCCAGGTCCAGATACTTTGATTGCTTATCTGTTTCGGCTTTCACGAGGTTCTCGTCATACGGGATGGTAATATCGACCAAAAATATTCTTGACTGTGCCCGGTCCATCAGCACAATATCAGGTTTATTCGCAAGAATAGTCCTGTCTGTGATGATGGCCCGGTCCCAGTAGAGCCTGGCGCGGTCATTTTCGAGCACGGCTTCCGGCAAGTACTTGTAATACGGCACTTTCCGGTCCACGAGACCGTATTTCAGAGCGAGCTCCTGGTGTAGAATTCTGGCTACTAGGTTGTGCCTGTGCAAGTACTCAGAGTTAGAAAGCGCCGAACAACCGGAGATGACATGCCTAAGTGACTCCCCGGGATGGCGACAAGCTCGACAGACGTCGACGGTGCCATCCTTTAGGATGTATCTCCGATAGTTGTTGGTCTTAATAACCTGATCTTGTATTGCACAGACAAAACCCTCGGTTTCCCCGAAAAGGTCACCGAAACGTAGCCAGTTGAGGGAGGCGACTGTATCTACGAAGGGCTCATGTAGAGCCTTGTAGTACCTCCCGTGGAGCTCCTTCTCCTTCCATACGGTCTCCCGGTCGGGGAATACTAAGCACTGCCGGGTCCTGCCATTGCTCGTTGGCTAAGGATAGAGGGGTAAGCCCTTTATCACTAGAAATGACGTCATTATAGAATGGATCATCCGATCTCGTCAAGAAGTATTGACGGAGACTGCACACTTCGCGATTATGCATGGTGAGCGCGCTCAGAAAGCCACGCCCACCATGCTTTCGCGGCAAGTACAGCCTCATTACCGACGATCTCGGATGATGCATCCTATGGGACGTCATGGTAGTGCGGACTTTTCTATCCAGGGCGTTAAGCTCAGTCTGAGTCCACCTGAGTATGCCAAAGGTATACATGAGGACAGGCATGACCCAGCAATTATATGCGTGTGACTTATTCACACCGGACAAAAGGCTGTTAAGCACTTTGGTCAAGCGTGCATAAAACACGTCGCAAACTGACTGTTTCATACCAGCCTCATCGATACCGATGTTCTGTGACATACCCAGGTATCGGTATGTTTCAGCCTCGGAAAGGGTCCTTAAGTTGACGGGCATAGACAAGTCTATGCCCTCAGAGTTAGCAACCCTTCCCCTCTCAACATGGAGGACCGCACACTTATCCGTCCCCAGCTCCATTCCAATGGAACTGCTAAATTCACAAGTGATGTTTAGCAGTTCCATAAGATGGGAGCGACTGGAGGCGAATAACTTGAGGTCATCCATATAGAAAAGGTGGGTCACTTTTGTCCCTCCTCTCCGTAGCTGAAATCCCCTCCCGGAGCCCTCCAGTAAGGTACTGAGAGGGTTTAGAGAGAGGCAGAACCAGATTGGACTCAGACAATCGCCCTGGAAGATACCCCTTCTTATCCTTATGTGGTTCTCCGCAGCCATCATCCGCTCGCCCAGATGACAAAGGATCGTACTCCACTGCCCCATACACTGCTCGAGGAAGTCTCTAACTGTACAGTCAATCTTGTACAGCTCGAGGACCCTCCTTAGCCATGTATGGGGCACCGAGTCGAACGCCTTTCTATAGTCTATCCAGGCGGCAGAGAAGTTCCGACGGTTGCGTTTCACCACTTTGCCTATGACCGCGTCAATGAGGAGTGGTTCCTTGGTTCCACGACCACCGCCCCGACATCCATTTTGAGCGCGTGACATCAACTGGTTTAGCTCCAGGTGCCGAGTGATTCTCGCGCTCAAAATGGATGTCAGTGTCTTATATATGGTGGGTAGACACGTGATGGGGCGGTATTTGCTCGGGTCTGTGGTATCCTGATCTTTAGGAACCAAGTGAGTGATCCCAGTAGTGAAGAGGCTCGGGAGCGACTTCTGGTCGAGAGCCTCTTGAAACTGTCGGGCGAGCACAGCGTGACACACTATGAACCCCTTCAGCCAGTAATGATGCAGCCCGTCGAGCCCCAGACTTTTCCAGTTCGGGGCCCTACGGACCGCCTCAGCCACGTCTTCCGGCGTTACGGTGATGGGGTCCATAGGCGTAACACTCGCACCCTGGCTCGCCACAACTTCCATCCAAGGGCCCTCGCTGTGGTTTACGGGCTCTGACCACAGGCCACGCCAGAATGCGATAATGTCTGCCTGATCCGGTCCTTGGCCCGCTCCACATACCTTTGGTCGCTCCAATGATTTATAGAGCCTCTTCTGATCACTCTGGAAGAGACGATTCTGGTTGAACCGCCTTGACCTGTCGGTAAATCGTCGAATCCGCTTCCCCCAAGCAGCGATCTTTTGCTTCAGGTCGTCTATGCGCTCCGTTAGTTTCTGCGTGATATCCGGCTGGGACAAACTGGTATTTGTCCCAGCAAACGCCATCCTAACGGTGCGCATAATCCTCGGTCTATTATTACCCGACCTGAAGCTTGTCAGTCTGCCGATAAGGGCCCTTGCCTTTGCGATACGGTCCTCGATTCTTTTTCTCCAGGCTGGGATGGCGCTACTTTGTGTAGTAGCGCGTCCAGCCATGGGAAGTTTGGCGCCAATAATACGGCATACTGCCACTGCGGCGCCAAAGAGAATTGAGTCCGTCTCGCAAAGGTCCCGGCTGGCTTCCAAATAGGTCACCAGCATTGGGTTAAGAGCCCTCACGACAGCCCGATTTCGCTTGCTTAGGGGTATGCGGGGAAGTCGCGGTCGATTTTCGATAGGGGTGCTGCGCGTTTCCAAAATCGCCTCTTCCAGTATACTCCTCATTTTCTCTAGTTCGTGGGAGACTATTTCATCGTCGTTCGAATCAACCACAACGGGAAGATCCAGGGCGGCTTCCACGTGTGGATGCTGGTCTGTCGAATGTGGAGCTGCATCTCCAGCCATAGCCGATTCATTCGACGACGGAATAGCCTCACGTCGTAGTCGTCCGAGTTCGGCATCATCAAATATTTTCGAGCGCATGATGTACCGAACTCGGTCTGCCAGGTTTTGTTCCGTGACGGGGGTAGAAGGCTCCAGCTCAGCAAAAAAGCAATGCATCCGAGACCTATACGCTATTCCCACAGTTTCTTCCCCTTTCGCCCTATAGTACGCCCGCAATGCGTTTTCATTCATAGGTTTTGTCCAACGCATGCGACGTGCTCCACCAGCGGCGGGTGCCGCTTGCTGAGTCCGAGAAGACCCAGCCGACACCAAGCCTTCTGGTGGGGATGATGGATGCGAGGGGCTGCTAGGTGATCGTGCAGCTCCTCGCGCTCGGCTGGCGGCCCGCATGCTGCCGCGTCCAGCGCCAGCTCCAGACGCGCCCCGGCGACCCCCAGGCAGCGGCCCTATGCGCGTTCCTCTTTGTGCCATCATCCATTTTATGGGCGCCAAATAACGGGAGACGCCCAAACCCGGCACCGTTTCGTGGTTGGGTCATATGCACAAACGGACCTTTGCACCTACAATTTTGCCTAGGCACGGCGCTCACACCTCTTGGCAGGATGCTGACTGACTGCGCCGACGTAGCAGTTTTGTCACATAACTGTTACGTCAGCGGGCGATGGGGTCGTCACTTCCCTACGCCGTTTTATTAATGTGTTTATTATTGTTATTATTATTATTATTATTACAACCTTCAAAGCCACATTTGTTTTTATTAATAATCATGGTAGTTTTTTTTAACTAAAATAGTCTATTTTTTATAAATGGGTTTTGAAAACCAAACCGTTCATGTTATGCTAAGTGGATTCTGTGAATCATAAAAAACTATATCTATCATCGATTTATTATCGAGAGGGATCGATACCTTAATACAAATAAATAAGGTCTCTAGTCTAGATAGTTAACCACGGTTACCATAGATTAAAAATAATAATAATTTTAATCTAAGGTTTTCGGTTCTACAAATAGCTGTATTATGTTAATGTATTATGTAAATACTCGTATTATGCTGCCATTTGACGTCGATATTCGGTGAGTACAGGATCCTTCCCTGTCGAGTTGAACACCGTCGTGTAACATACGTAATAAATACAGCTACATCGTGGCACTATTTTCCACTAGGCTAAATTTTGTTTATGCAGGATTCTATTAGTTGGATGTTTAAAAGTATGCTGGTAGAAAATTTTATTTATAAGAATAAAGAAGGAAGTAAAAAGAAGAAGTCACGTCATAAAAGTAAGAAAAATACGTGATACGTGACATTTTATAGATTCCTGTGGAGCCAGCTGCAACTATATTGTTGTTGTAGCACAAATAGGTTGTCTCAACCGGAGAAGGACCACACTGTCGCTGAATACCAGCGTCAAATAGCAGCTCAATGCTGCTGTGTTTTGTATAACGCGTGAAATCGGAGAACTGGAGACCCTTATTACTAGAAATGAAGCATTCTTTCATAGCATTATAAGGTGACAACGCATCTGAATTTTGAATCTTAATTGGAGATAGGATGTCTTCGGGCCATAGTATCTAATCACCATGGGGTGAACTGTGTTTTTGTTTGTCATCCTAATTCAAAAGTATACATAAAAAGGCACAAAAGTAAAAAATACTGCATTTTAATATAGGAGCGATTAATAAAATTACATGCCTAAGTTCATTTTATCGAATCGACATTTCCATGGAAAAGTCTCCAATCACGTATACCTATGTGCAAAGCAAACTTGAGCACTCCCTTTGAACTAAATGATCTACCTCACTCGTTTATTATATATACATATTTAAACTCCAACTATCAAAATAAAGTAAAGTTTTATAATTGGCCTTTAGGGTTGAAACAGGAATTATATTTTATTTATTATTGTAAAATGTTACTCCAAGAATTTCTTTAATATAGGTTTTTTCAAAGAATAATTCTGACTAACGAGCACACCGTCTAACTGATGGCAAGTGGATGCTTATACACATAAACATTTATTCATTTAAGGTTAAAATAAATCGTTTTTTATTTACAAAAAATACGTGTCTATCTACCACCCACTAAATTATTCCTCGCTAATCTTAAGCGTATTTTATTCTTCAAGCATACAGGTTTTCACTCAATGTTCTCCTTTATTACCGTGCATATGAAATGGAGGTAAACGCTTATATAATGGTGCAATACGTAGAGCAATATCATTGTAATTTTAAGATTCTTGGACCTACTCCAAATGTTTTAGGTTCTTTAATATTGTTTCAAGTATTTGTGAGGCAATAGAATCGTGCTGTAAATATTTTATGAACAAATTATTGAGCAGTTAGTTTTGACCTTCGCTTACTCTAATCAGTCCGTTAAATTTTACGACACGGAATGGGCTGGGTACCTTTTTTCATGAGATATATAGTATCATATATACCACGCATGGTCCGGCAATATAGCTCATAATATCGATAATCAATAGAGGAGAAAAATTTCTCAAGTAGCAGCCTCGTTCAGAACCGTGCTTTGAGGCATTGTTTGTGGAAAGCCTATGTTCAACAGTAAAATTATGAAGGACTGTAATGACGATGATGATGATGAAAATGATGCGCTGGCTTATAATAATAATTATTACGGCAAATACGACAATTTGCGAAACTGAAAATAGACTACAATCGTAGGACTATAATTATTGAAGGGTACGTACGCACGAGATGAGTTTTATGTCATACGCATAATAAAATTAACTAACCATTATTTTTATAATAGCATTCAAAATAAAAGCGTTAAAATCAAAATATATATCCAGCTCTATGGATTATGTATTGTATGGATAAGTAAAGAAGTTACGTTCACTTTATCTTTTCGACTGAAATAGTTTGGAGTAAGGAAAATATTCCTCCGTTTTATATCCTGGATAATAAATCAAAAGGTCCACTGAATACACACAATGTCTGAATGCTTCGTGAAGTATTTATTACATGTTCATTCAGCTGCTTGATTTACGAAGCGAATTGGGATTACTTGTATTAATCTATAAGTTTTCATGATATATTTCCAAGAAAGGACTAAAATTTTTACACTTTAAATTTTTAACTATATACTATTAAACATACTGTACCTTTTTAAATGGCTTTGCATTAGTGTTACAAAATGTATTTTTTTAAAGTTATAATTAAAATAAAAAATGTGAAAACCGATTTTAAATACATTCAAAATTAAATAATAATTTCCGAAATCGGTGTAAAAATATAACATCTTATAAAATAAAGTTCACTTTAAAGTCACGTTTTTAGTTTTTTTTTAAGTTTAATTAATTAATCATCATCATCATCATCTAAAATATCATCTATGTTAAAAAAACGATACATCCACACTAGGATATTACTAATTTGTACACAAATTTCACAAGAACAAACATCCACACCTGAAACAATTATTTGTAAGCAACACAAATACTTATTTCACGCAGAATCCGAACCCGCGACACTTGGCACAGCATCTCATTGCTAAGCCAATGAGCTATGGCGCTGTCAATAAATGTTAGATTAAAATTTTCATCCCCTAATGTTTCACCCTAATAGATATTTTTAGATGGGTTTTGTCGGAGTCGATCTGCTGGTGATCTGAAGAGTAGTAGAATTTAAGGGGGAGGCTTTAGGCGTTAGTTTGGATATAGCAAAAGCCTTCGATGGAGTTTAGCACAGAGCGCTTTGTTTCAGAACTCCCTGCCTATAGGCTGCCGGAGAAATTTTGCAATGGGATCTCCAGTTTCCTTATTTATCGGAGCAATAGGGTCGTAGTAGGCGGTGTATGCACTCTGGTGTTCCACAAGACTGCGAGCTATCTCCAAAGCTGTTTCTTACGCATATCAATGATATGTTGCAAACTGGTAACATTCATTGCTATCCCGACGACAGCAATGGCGATGTTTTATTAGTCATGTCAGTATTTCTCGGAAAAACGTCGCCGAGTACCCAAAGAAACTTGTTTGAAGTCGAGACTTTGTTGTACAAAGTATCTGATTAGAGGTAACTAAATCTAGTGCAGTTCAATCCCCAGATAGAGGCTTTATCACAAGAAGTGATGTTCCTATAGAATGGATCATCCGCTCTCATCAGGAAGTAATTGCGGAGGCTGCACTGAAATTAAGCACGGTGAGCGCGCCTACAAAGCTACATTCAGCATGCTTTCGTGGCAAGTACGGCCTCATTACCAACTATCTCAGATGGTCCGTCATATAGGACTTTTTTAACACTGTGGATTTTTCTATCCAGAGCTGAATGAACTGAATCAGTTTGAGTCCACCTGAGTACGACAAAGGTATACATGAGCACAGACATGATCAAAACATTATATCCCTGTGTCTTATTCACGTCTGATAAAAGGCTGTTAAGCACTTTGGTCGAACGTGCATAAAACAGATTGCAAACTGACTGTCTCATGTTTGCCTTATCAATACATATATTTTGTGTCATACCAAGGTATGGGTGTATTTCAGCCTAGGAAAAATTGATTAGTTAATTAATAAGAAGTGGTTTCTTAGTTCCACGACCACCGCCACTACATCTATTTTGTGCGCGCGAATTCACGTGATTTGAACCCGGGTGACGAATGATTCTTGTTTCCAAAATGGATGTTAGTGTATCATATATCGTCGGTAGATACGTGATAGGGCGGTTATGGCTAGGCCTTGGTAGTATCCTGGTCTTACGGAACCAAATAATTTATCAGTAATGAAGAGGCTCGGATGCGACTTCTGGTTGAGAGCTTCTTGAAACTGTTGGGCAAGCACAGCGTGACACAGCATCAACCCCTTTAACCAGTAGTGATGCAGCCCGTCAAGTCCCTGGCTTTTCCAGTTCGGGGCCCTTCGGACCGCCTCAGCTAAATCGTGTGACGTTATGATGACGGAGTCCATGGGCGAAGAATTGGCATACTGGCTCATCACAACTTCCACCCAAGAACTCCCGCTGTAGTTTACGGGCTCTGATCACAGACCGCGCCAACATGCGACAGTCTCGGCCTGATTCAGTCCTTGGCCCGTTCCACGTACCATTGGTCACTTCAATGATTTACAGAGCTGTTTTTGATCACTACGGATGAGACGGTTCTAGTTGAACCGGTTCGTCTTCTAGGTATATCGCTGAATCCATCTCCCTCAAGCATCGATACTTTGCTTCAGGTCACCTATGCGTTCAGTTAGTGTATGCGTTATATCCGGCTGGGACAAACTAACATTTGTCCCAACAAACGTCATCCCAACGGTATACACAATTCTTGGCCTGTAATTACCCGACTTGAAGCCTGTCAATCTGCCGATGAGGGCACTTACCTTTACAATACGGTCTTCAATTCTTTTTCTGCAGGCTGTAATGACATTACTTCGTGTAGTAGCACTTCTAGACGTTGGGAGCTTGGCGCCAATAATACAGAATACTACCAGTACGGTGCCAAAAATAAATGAGTCCGCAGAAGTCCCCATGGCTTCCTAATAGGTCACCAGCATTGAGTTTGGAGCCTTCATGACAGCTCAATTTTGCCTGCTTAGTGGTATGTGGGAAGTTGAGATCGATTCTCAAGAAGCATACTAATAATCACCTCTTCCAATACGCTCTTCATTTGCTTTTGTCCGTGCGTGACTATTTCATCGTCTTCTGAGTCAAGTACACGGAGATCTACGGTGGTATCTACGTTTGCAAGTTGTTCTGTAACTCGTAGAGCCACATATCCTGTCGTATTATTTTTATTCGACGAAAGAACAGCCTTACGTCCTCAAGTTGTAGCCGTTCGAGTTTGGCGTCATCAAACATTTTTGAACGCACGATGTATCGAACTTGGTCTGCTCGGTGATGGTAATATATGGCTACAACTCAGAAAATCTATAAGTATTATTACTGTACATTGAAATAATACTAGTTTACCCGACGTTTCGAGCGCTTTACAGCATCCATGGTCATGGGAAGGACTGAGATGTTCAACGTCCAGATGTCATAGTTAACCGCGGTTACCATAGATTAAAATTTAACTTTTGTTCCGATCTACACAGTATAAACTTATGGTATCTTGAAGTC